>MU228550.1:672185-684122 GCA_018584345.1 Thuja plicata
CTTGTATGGAGACCCTTGTGGTGGATTCAAATCCTTAGATCCACAAGGATGAATGCTTGAAGTTGTTTGAACTTTGTAGAAGAGTATGAAGTTGATCTACCATGCCAATTCATGGCTCTATGGAAGTGAATGTGCTCAAGTGCTTGAATTGAGAATGTAGATGTCTTGAATGCTTGAGAGATCTTGGTATTGCTTCTTGATCATGATTAGAGAAAATGAGAGAGAAAGCCCTTCTTTTATAGTAATCTTGGGCACAAATGCCAACATAGAAAACAATAATTAAGGGTCCATGGCACAAAACTCTAGAGAGGTGCACATGGAGAGGAGAACCAAATTAAAGTCTTGACACAAAACTCTAGAAGGGGTCCACCCTTAAGGTAGAAATAATTATTTAAGAGCCTTGTCACAAAATTTGAGGTAAGGCCAACCCAAAAGTTAATTTGAGCATTAGGCACAAAACTCAAGAAAGGCTTATCTCAAATAATAAATTAGGAATCGTACACAAAGCTTGAGAAAGATCCACCTCAAATATTAATTTAAGAGTTTGACACTTAACTCAAGGAATAATGGCCCTGAAGAGGGAAAATATAAAATTTTATGAAACCCTGAAACTAGGACTCAACCCCAAGGACCATGGACCCTGGGGTTAGGGTCAAGGTCGACCCTGACCCAAAGGGTCAGAACCTCAAGAAATGTGCCAAAGTCTTAGAAACAGAAAGAAAAAGCAGAAAAGAGGGGTAGAACAGGCACATAAGCACATGAAACTCCATGGAAGCATGAAGGTGTCTAAATTAGAACCATAATAGCTTACTTGGGAGGGCTAAAAGGTCTCAACATGGAGTGCTTCCATTTTAAGACGATACAGGTATATTCGTTAATCAGTCAAAATATGTGAAGGAAATATTGAATACCTTATAGATGGAAGACTGTAAGCCAGTATGCACTCCCATGATAACAGGAAGCAAGGTTTCAAAGGATGATGATTCCACAGCAGTTGATAAAACATTGTACAAATCTATGATTGGCAAACTCATTTATCTAAGTCAATTTAGACCTGACATATCTAATGCAGTTGACATTGTTAGAAGATTTGCAGTTGAACCCAAGTAGAGTCACCTAATGGAAATTAAGAGGATATTCAGATATCTAAAGGGAACTATAGACTATGGTTTATGGTATCCTAAGTCAGAGAATGTAAAGCTTCATGTGTATATAGATGCAGATTGGGTAGGTTGTATTGATGATAGGAAGAGCATTTCAGGAGGAGCAGTATTCCTTGGAGATAGGTTGGTTTCTTGGTTAAGGAAGAAGTAGAACTGTATTTCTCAGTCAACAGTAGAAGCTGAATATGTTGCAGCAGCACTAAATTGTTCAACCATGGTTTGGATCAAGTAGATGGTTAAAGACTTTGGCATTCAGGTTGATTATCCTATTGTTATTCATTGTGATAATACTATCACTATCAACATGTCTAAGAACCTTGTGATGCACACAAAGACAAAACACATAGAGATCAAGTACCATTTCTTAAGAGAAAAGGTTGCAGAGAAAGAATTTAAATTGGACTATGTGAATACCAAAGAATAGTTGGCAGATATTTTCACAAAGCCTTTATCAAAGGATATTTTTGAGTATCTCAGGAAGAAGTTGGGAGTAATTCCCTCTCCTAAGTTTGTTTAGAAGAAGTAGCAAAGACATCAGTCATTAAGTGACTGGTGAATGGTTGACTACTCTACTTCTGGAGTAGTACCTGTACCTAAAGATCTATGGTGCCCTTTGCCATTGATGTCAAAGGGGGAGTATATAGTAAGGGCGAGTATGTACTAAGGGGGAGTATATACTCTGAGGGAGTATATACATGGAACAAAAACACAAACAGAGGAACTGCAGCAGTTTAGAGAAATATTTGATGAGGATATTGAGAAGATTGTAAAAGAAAGAGGACACCATGAACAAAGGATTTTTTTGATATCATATGTTTCCATCAATGTCAAAGGGGGATATTGTTGGAGATTTGATTCTAAGTAGTTGATTGATTGTATGTTTGTCATTGATGACAACATATAATACACATTAGTAATTCTGTATGTACTTATCAGCATGATGATATGAAGACTTGTGTGGATAGATACATGTTGTTGACATGTTTATTATGTTATGTTCATACACGCAGATCCTGATATGATGTTTCAGTCAAGTTATGTAATTCTATTATTGGCAGTTACAGTTCTGGAAGTGTGACTATTTAGGGCCGACGTATATCACGTGTTTCTTGAGTTGCACCTATCTTCTATATATCCGTGTGTATATTCATGATTATTTATGAGTTGATGATATTAAACTAAAGGTGCCAAACGTGTTTCAAGAAGATTGCAAAGTTAGAGTTAAATTGGTGAGGCTGACTTAGTGAAGCGTCGTGTCTATTTAGTTTATACTTGAACGGTTGTAATTATTCTTGCATGCTTAGTAGAGCTAACAAGGATGTTATAAAGAGTTGTCTTACAGGTCCCATGATCTCATACTTTGAGGAAGATACTTATAGCAAGTCAAAGGTGACACACTAAGTGTGAATGATACGAAAAGAAAAGAAATATGTACAAAGCAGTTTATCAGAGTTGGTTCATTCATCAAGAGTCTATGTGAAGAAGTGAAAAATTGCAATACACTGCAACTGGTCAAGACAACAGGTCTACTCTACAGTTCATCATCAAATATAGTGCATATCTATTATACAGAAGGTTGTAGCCTTCAGGATCAAGCAGTGAGCTTTTGGATAGTGAGTCCACCACCCCTAACAGGGTTATTTGTAAAAGACTCCTAACAGGGTCCAACCCTTAACTAGGTCACTATACTTATTGCATTGTAACGTACAACTCCTAATAGGGTTGAGATATCTTCTAACAGGGATTACTATAAACAAGTATATCTCATTATGGGTGCTAATTCTCACTGGGGTTTTCACCATTTGGTTTCCTCGTAATCAAATTGTGTGTTGTGTACTATGTTATCTGATTAAGCATTTACTTTGTTGTATTCTGGAGTTAAAGAAGAAAAAAAATTAAATTTATTGATAACTGATTCAAACCCCCCCCCTCTAAGTTATCCTTTGGGACTATTCTAACAGAGAAGATGAGAGAAGAAGAAGAAAAGAGACATATATACAAACAAAAAAATACAAACAAAGAAGGGAAACATAAAAATATGTACCTTTTCCTTGTATGCAAAAAGGGAAGAACAAATATCTGATTTTCTTTGAAGCAAAATGACAAAATTCTGGAAATGATAACAAAAATTTCAAATTTAACTTTGAAGAGAAAAGACAGAATATATAGACACTTGCTTTTGACAATTTCTTCATGAAGAATACATGAGTCATGAAAAGAAAGACAAATGTCCATAATGCAGCTCTAGATTGCTTAAAACCAACATGCAAAGAAGAAGTTTTCAACAAAAACATGTCCTAAACAATAGCCATTATTTCCTCTTGAATTTCTAATTTTTTAAGAGAAGAAAAACATTTTGGAAAAAACATACCAAATCCGCCCAAAATAAGGAGAAAAATGTAGAGATTTGTGGCTAAAAATCTGCAAGCAAAGACCAGTTCTTCCTCTTTGTGCTCTAGGAAAAAACTTTAAGAAAAAATGCAGCTTTGTATGCAAACTGAAGAGAATATCACCATAGGCTTATGCATTTTGGAAGGATGAATGCATGGCTTTCATCTTGCAGAAAAAATGATGCATTTTGGGTGAAAAATGACGCCATGCATCCTCACTGGAGCCACGAGTTTTGAAGAAGACAAGAAACATTTTACTTCAAATCAAAATTCAAGGTCATATAGAAATGACGCACTCCAGTTTTAAAGACCTCCACACACATTTCAAAGGAGATAGCATATGTACAATTATGTTTTCAAACTAAAAATCAACACCATCTTCCCTTTAATGAAACCGTGGATCTTAAAAGACTATTGACATACATCCTTGGCATATAAAGTAACATGTTATGCTTATAAAAATTGACGCCATGTACTTAAAGAGAAAACACAGGTCTTTTAGGGAAGTAAAACATTTGTTTTACCTTTCAAACATATATGTCGAGTCATGTAAAAATGACGCCCTGCAGTTATATGTTTCAATTTGCATAGAGATATGCTCTCCACCCAAAAATCGATGCCTTCCTCAGATTCGAAAAAGACCATCCACTTAGTATGTTTTATCTTTAAAAACAACACCTTTGATTTTTAAGTGAAGAGACGTCCTTTTTAAAAGACTAAACATATCAAGTATATGCCAATAATACATGCTTTCAATATAAAAATTGACACTCTCTCCTTTAAAAGAAACTCTAGGATTTTAAAGAAAATAACATATGCTTTGGGATAGAATAACGTTTTTATTAAAAAAACAATGCATTAATATTACAATAAAACTAATTATAATAACATTCGTTTTACAATATGCATTATAATAAGTTATTATTTTAATATTAACATTAATATTTTGATATTATTATTATTATTATTATTATTATTATTTTAAAATTAAAAAAAAAATTGTTTTCTTTTAAAAGGAAAAACGTCGTTAAATGGTAATTCGTAATGAATTATAAGAATTATAACTAAAACTTGATTTTATTTATAAATCTTATCTTTATCTTCGTCATTTAATAAAATAAAATTCTTTAAAAATATATGCATATAATGCAAATATTATTTAAAAATCTATTTTAAATGCAGAATGAACTTAAAATATGTGTATGCATCTTTAAAATTTAATGATTTGATATGCAGATGCGATTCAGAATCTCGCTATCATTAAAATTTCTAAGAAAAACTTTGCAGAATGACGCAAAATTTTAGAATAGAGTTAGAAATATATTTCTCATACAAAATAAGCTTTCACTTTGTACACCTGACAAGAAAAAGACCATTTCTTTACTGACCTTGGAAGGACGTGAGAACTGCCTAAAGACCAACTGGAGCACAACGGTGACAACTAAACCAGAAACAAAAATAAGATGCAAAACAAAGCAAAACAAAAGAAAGACAAAAATAATGGATTCTTTGTAAGAAGTAAAACAGAATAGGACCAAGGGATAGCCGATCCCGTCAAATATAACTCCTTACAAAACATCGACACTCTTAGAGAAAAAATCCTAGTAATCATTCAGAATTGTGTAGGGTTGCCCCAATTTTGGGGAATGCAAAATTGAGGACAACACATCTCAGATCAACATCTCCCTACTTCATGGATCTCCATCTCAAGAGACATTAAATCTCCAAATACCCGAGAGTAACCATTCAACTCACTCTAACTGTCACATAACAGTCTGATTGTTAGTGAAAAAACACAAGAATTAGTTATGAAGTTGACAACAAAAGTTTTCAACTTGACAACACAACACCCTTTTCCCATTCTAAATACTCATAAATGGTTTAGAGACAACCTTAGAAAGATAACTTAACCTATAACCCCAACTAACTCCAATTAAGCCCTATTTGGCTTATATTGCCAATATAGGAAATTTACAAGACTTTTCACTCTTAGTGCTCTTAACAATATTTAGAGGCTTCTATATCCTTATTACATCATTATAGACCCTTATAGGTCATCTTCCCAATCCCCTAACCTAGGATCAATCCATAATCCATAATAACAAACCTTTGTTTTGTTAGTTTTAGGCCATATCAAAAAATTGTCCTCAACTCATTCTCCTACAATTGTAACTACAAGTCTCTGGATAAATTCTATATATATAATGCTGAGCATTATAGCTAAGAATTATTTCAGTATTAATCAGAAAGGTTAAAATAAATGAAAAATATATGTAAATAGGTAACTAGTTGAAACATTGACTTTCTACTTTCAATGCTTTAGAATCCTATTTAATAAAAAACTAATGGAATTTGAATTATAAATATAAGAGAAACTTCCATGAAATACAGTCAATTGGCTTCGGTGGTTGACAATTTTCCATTGTTAAAATTCAACCTCCAATAAAGCATTATTTGTACATATAAATATAGGAAGAAAGTAAACAAATTACCACTTCTAGATGCAAAACTTAGCATTATATCCAAGTATGACTATTTTGGATCTTTCAGAATAGATGATCTAGTATTTTTCTTCCCAATTGTAAGAAAATTTAGAACATATTTGAGTCCCTCATCTTCTAGTTTTGTATCATCATTCTTCTCCATGTATGTTTCTTGTTCTTTGATATCTTTAGAAAATTGTCCATTCTTATACACATAGATTGCCTGCAAATAAATGAATAACTCTTAAAAAATGATGAAAAATATTGGGATGGAGGAATCCCTTCTCCTAGTGGACTAGAATACCCAACACTTTTGTCTTTGTAGTTTGAGTCCAATTTATAAATTATAACAGTCAACTTTGCTAGTAGCAAGAAATTTCTCCCTAATTTTAGCATTCCCCAAAAACTAAGTTTGAAAATATGTAAGTTGCATATATACATCTCCCTCTCTTGACCATTTCAAACTTATATAATCTACCAATCAATTCCAAGCACTCCAATTGACCATTCAATCAAAATATATTTGCAATCAAGGAATTCAAAATTTCAAGATTTAAAAATCATGATCAATCATAATATGTTCCTCCAAAATGAAGGCATGCGATGACATCATTCAAGAAACATCAATAATTATTTGATTATTAAAACCAGGGGTTCCATTTCTAAGGTAACATTTGTCAATTCAGGCATTTCAAAGTTAAGGTTTTAGCCTCTTTTATTTATGAAGATAGGCTCTATTTTCATTACTTATTGATATACTAGAGGTGGGAACACCAACATGAGTTTTAATTAGGCAAGCACCAACATCGCTATTACAACTTCCTCTAATATTACTGCAATGAATCAATTTTCTCAATGCACTGCAAGTGCTTCTCAAAAATTTTCAATAATGATTTCAAGTATAGATATAAACTGAACAATAATGCCTTTTACATCACTGATAACAATAACTCTTTACAGAGTATTACACTGCCACATATAAAAATTTGTAATCCACACTCCATTCTGAATTTCTTCAACATAGCATAAATAGTGTGCATGGTTTTTGAACTGAAAACAAAATTTCTTAAATATTTTAATTTTATTATAATTAGTATGAATGAACAAAATAATCAACTAAACAAAATGATGTGTTGGAATGACAGTGCAATAATTATCGATATAGCGTCGATGGCTTCGGTCAATGCCCCTATGTGTCAATGTGGTGTTGGCCCTTGTGTCTTGAAGATGTCACACATAACAAGTAATCATGGGCGTCAATTTTGGGGTTGTCCAAATAGGAAAAATGTCTAGATATAGAATCTGAATTATATTTTATGTTTAAAAGTAATGTGACAAGTAATCATTTTAGGAAGAGCTAATGTAGATTTGGTATTGCAGGGAAATAGTGGATGTCAATACTTTTGGTGGGTTGACAAAACCACATTTACATCTACCCCATCTACGTCTATATCTGATGTAGGAAATGCATGCAACTTGTGCAAGGCTCGAGAAGCAGCTAGTGTTGCTGAGATTGTTTCAATGGCGAAAGAAGAAATCATGTTTTTGTGATTTCTTCTTTGTGTATTTTGTGCACTACTTTGTTGGGACCATATATATGCATAAATTTCAATAACAAAGGGCTATTGTAGATATTGAAACTTTTTTAGAATTTCTTGTAGATATAACGTTGGACATATTATGATAAACTCATAAACTTTTTGTTGTTTATGACTTCGTTATGATTTTGTATATGGTTGTGGGAGTTCTTGAGAGTCAAACATTTGCTAATTATTTTGCAATTTAAAATCTATCAAAATATAGACCAGAATTTATATGTTGTGCATGTTGTCTTCCTATATCATTCTGAAAATTGGCTATACTCATATTCTTCTTATTTTTGAGTCTTCCAACTATGATCAATTTAATGTTGTAAATCTTGACATAGAATTCGATATCAACCTGTCGATATGATTACAATGTGGGGGAGTCAAAGAAAATATATGTACAGTTATAAAACCTAAAGTTAAATTTACAAAGTAACCTATCATTTATAAAACCTACCGTAACATGTCATTTTTTGTTTGACATTTTTTGTCACAACTAAGGAGTTCGCACCATGAGAAAATAGAGTGACCATTTACTATTAAAACCATATGTTAACACCATGTATGTTAGCCTATTATGTTATTATGTGTTAGTAATTTGTGAACAAACACAATAGGCTAACATACATGTTGTTAACGTATTTTGTTAACAACATATTTTGTTAACTAAGGTGCAAATATTGCACTGCATAGAGATGACCCTCAAAGCTCATGAGTCATCAAGCATTCAAAATGCAAAGATGTAAACAATGCTAGTATTAACATTCATATTGTGCCATTAAATCAACAAATGCCATCAAAATGAAATTTGAGTTAATGAGAAGACAAAGCTCAAATGCCTACCTCAATTCATGGCTGCCATATGAAGATCAAATGCTAAGGAACTATGTTATAAAATTTCAAGGCATGAAAATTTATATCTGTACATATATAAAATTTGAAGGCATGAGATTTGACCTCTAATTTCACCTTGATAATGTCCCCTCCATTGTTTATGCTTGATCATGACTTTTAGAAGTGTATGGCTTGACTATGAACATGCATAATTGTAGATGAGGATTAGTAATAGGGTGCCAGGCATTGCTTAAATCCTTTGGATCTAACCCCATCTTTTCCTTCCTTGCAGGTTCTGGATCATACAAGAGTTACTGGATCAGAACACCAGGTCAACACTTGGTTACTTCAGGAATGTCTGGTACCTTCATTATTTATGTTCATCCACTTATGTATGTTTACAATGTTCATTAATATTCATTAATTCGATATCAGATTATCGATATAATTACAATGTGGGGGATTCAAAGAAAATATATGTACAATTATAAAACCTAAAGTTAAATTTACAAAGTAACATATCATTTATAAAACCTACTGTGTAATGCCCAAAATAATCTAGGCAAAAACACAACTAATTTTTTTTTGTTATTATTAAACAACTATTACGACAACAAAAATACATTTACTAACAAGTTTCAACACAAGCCTAAAGATGCGAATCCCAGGGGCGCAAACCCATTCAGGCAAAAACATCTTTAAAATAATACATCGCTTATTAATAATATAGATAAAAACAATAATACTATAGTGATAAGCTTATTAAAGGATGTCCTACCAACTATTTAAATCTTAGTTAACTATTACGCAAAATAAAACTTTCATAAAAGAAAGCATAACACTAGTCCACGATCGCATTTGTATTTAAAAAAAAAAGCTTAGTAACGCTAGGGTAAAATTTAAAACTTTATTTATTTTACTAATCTCAACCAATTAATAAATACAATGAAAAACTAGGTCACCTTGAGATTTAATAAAATTTCCCTGATAAAAAATAATCTTCTAGTTTGTCAGGATCATAAAAATTAGGGTGAATTACATTTATTAAGTTTATGGTTCATTATAATCTAATATTAATAATTTTACTAAAACAACCCTTAAATTAATCCCTTATTAAAATGTAAATTCGGCAAAGACTAAGTTTGCTATGAAATTTAAATCTCAATTTAATAAAATATAATTTATTAAATCATTTGTATTTATAATCTTTATTTAATCATACTAAGATGGAATGGTAATAATAATAATTCACTAATTAGATTTATAATTAGGTTTACGATTATTGTCGACATTGATTATTCTTACCCAAGAGATAATTTAGCCAATCCATTATGCAATTAATATGTTAAAATTAATTCAATCGTTAAGTTTCAAAATATCTTAGGTGAATAATCTACTCACTAAGTAATTCAAATAAAGAATAAAGAATCGTAATATGGCATAATCTTATCTTGTCTGTTTTGTGAAACAAAAATCAAATACTAAACTTATCTTATAAATAACATTTATTAGTAAATAGCTTGTGTATTTCAATGAGCGGAGAAAAAGAATAAATAATTCTAACAATATAATTTCCCTAATTTCAAAATAAAGTAAGGTCCAATTTACACCAATGACAATTTAATAGGATAACACATGAACATATTAAATAAAAATAAAGAATAAGAAAAAGATGGGCCCTCCAAACCCTAATTCGAAATTAGGGTTTGGGGCCTTAATAAAAGTTCAAGAAACCCTAGAACTCGCCTCTTTCCATTTACTTTTCTTCCATTTTTGTTTGCAGGGGCTGGAGATGCAAGGGAAAGTGAAAAATTTCATGAGAAACATGGGTATTCTCAAGAGCCCATGAGGGATTAGAACAGCAAGAGGTTTCATGATCCCATATGAAATCCTCTTCTATTCTGGCCCAAAAGCATGCCCATTTACTCTGTAAATCTGGGTAATGCTTGTTAATGGTTCTTGCTAACAGACATTTCTACAAGTTCCAGATTGTAGTCCTCTTATCTTTCATCTACTTTCCTCTTATTTAAAATGTCGTTTGTTTATCTGCAGATTTACATGCTTTCATTAAGTTTCCTATTATATAGAATAGTTAGAAGTGGCAAAAGAAAGGGTTCTGTTTGTTCCTGGATAGAACCAGATTCCTACGAAATGCCCAAAATCAAAAGATGGAAGATTTATACATTCCAGTATGAATATCACTTCGTTTCCATCTGCAACAAGAAAGAGGAATGATTTATTGTGTTTTACCCGTAGCCGTGCCGATGTCCTGTTACTATGGCAGCGCTGGACGGAAATAGAGGCTGTAAAAAAAAGCAGTGCCTGTGACTATAGTCAAGGCTGCGCTGTTTTGGGCGCACAGCAAAGGGTTAGCAGAGTTGTTATAGCATAAAGTCAATGTTTGTAAGATAAGTTTGTTTTGAATTTGCATAAAATACATACTATTTCATTTCAATGTTGTGGCGTGACAGAGAGGGGTCTGTCTAAAAAGTAGTGCCATAACAGTTTAAACAGTGCCATATAACATGATATATCTTGTTACAAAGTGCTTTGTTTATAGCACATAGCATAAATGCTGTTTTTTTTTTAATTTGAAAAGATATCAAATACATCATATATTGCAGCGCCATTAAGTGAAAAGATAACAGCGCCATGAAATGATATTTCAGTCCAAACAAACTGAGATCCATCATTGTTACATATGATGGGCTGCTCTTAGTTTTTATACAGATTGTAATATGAAAAGCACAGTTTAACATTACTTGCTCACAACACAATGTTAAAAAATTAAAAAGAAATGGTTTTAAGGAATGTCTGCGCCCTCCAAAGCTGGGCAGTGCCGCGCCGTAAAGGGTTATACAAGGGTTATATGTTATAAACTATACATTACCAAATGTACAGTTTATAATATGTAATATTGTTTTAAGTAACATGCGCGACCAAGGCAAGGTTATTACTTGGAAGTTTTGATTGACTATTATCATTATAATATTGTATATTATTTACTATTCGTTCTTCGAATGTATAGTAAATAATGTATTACATTATATAATATGCAAATACATGTGATTCGAACTTATGTTTGATAAGATTTATGCATTAATAAGATTATAATATAGTATATTATATACTATTCATTTTTGAATGTATAGTATATAATATATTATATTATATAATATACTATCCCAAGATATTCGATTCTTATATTGGAAAGATTATCGCAAGAAAGATAGTAATTAGAATATTATTATTATAACATAGTATATTATGTACCATTCATTCTTGAATGTTTAGTACATAATATATTATGTTATAATCTACAAATCTATGTTATTCTGAATTCATTCATGTACAGTTCATATCATATAGTATTATGTTTATTACGATAATATTAACTTAATGGATACATTAAATAATTTATATAATATATATATATATATATATATATATATATATATATATATATATTATACCTTAAGTA
>MU228550.1:728740-741738 GCA_018584345.1 Thuja plicata
GTAATATGGGTCTACCTTATATTCCTTGTGGGAGGCACTTAACTATGCTACAATTGAGGTGTACATATCTTACTTCTTGTGAGATTTAAACTTGTGACTTCTATTTCAAGAATATGAGGTTTATTTTAATAAATTCACTTAACTCATTTATGTTTCCAACATGTTTTTATGTCTCCCATTTTAGGAGACCCAACTTCTAGAGGCCAAAAATTTTGATTTGGGAGTTTGATTGACAAATTGTTCGAAGCACCAAAAATATCATGATGTGCTCTATCAACCTATAACCCACTATGTTGGTTATGACCAATTCCAGGTCCATCAAAATCCTCTAAGGCCTTAACAATTGACTTTGAAACTTTCAAACGAAACTATTAAAAGTGGAAAATTTCTATCTTTAAATCTAGAAATGATTCTTGCAATGAAAATTTACCAGCATTCTTATCTAGCCAATTCGTAGATTTGAAGAAAATCTTGGATCAATCTGTGCTCTAAAGTAAACTTACTATAATAGTAGCCTTATGTAAATGTAAGGTTGAGACACAAATTTCCACATTAAAAAAGTGTCTAGGTCACTCTTTCTCTCATTTGTTTTGGTTTAATTTTGACTGTCTTGATATATTGTCTTAGTTTCTTGGTAATCTTACAATTGTGTCCCATGTTTTTGCTAAGTTGGATCAAATTGCTCAAGTTTTATTGTTATGTGTGTAATTTGGACTTGAGCTTAATGTTTACCCCTAGATTGTGATCCTCTCAAGTATGATATTTAGTGATCAATGTTTAAGTACCTTTTTGCATTGTTGTATATTCACTGGCATGAGATTGCATAAGTTATTATATGTGCTCTTCTGGAATCAGATGTTTTCCATTTTTTTTTGTTATTCATTTTGTTGCATAGGACTATTGACTGCAAAATAGGGCTCCCCTTCATTGGGCCTTCATGATATACATTGTAGGCCCTCTTCCACCACTCTTCACCCAAGTGTGATTCCTCCAAAGCAAAGAAAAACAATGCGGTGATGTTGTCAAAACTTCAATAATGGACTTCTTGGCAACTAATGCTCATAAATTTTAGGCTTGAAGGTTGATCCCTCACAACCTATAGGTAGACATATAGATGGCCAGAAAAATAATAGCCAGCCTACCTTTTAAGGAGAATGAGTGTTATAAGTACATCACATACGCTCACTTTCTTTGCATAATGTTTCTCATTTTCATACTCTCACAACTTTGAATTATCTCCCTCCATTTGTAATCCAAATTATATTCATGTCCGCCATTTATAGATATGCTCTCATAGTTGGGAGGACATTGGTTTGTCCCTTTATCCACTAGGACAACCTCAAACCTTTGCTCTACACTCAACTAAGTTGTAAAATCCTTCTGAGTCTCTTCTTTTTTGGGAGTCTATGCATTTTATATCTACATAAAAGTCTAACCAAATTTCAGACTTATGCTTTGTCTATTCTTCCATAATTTACATTCATGTCTACTAGGAAAGTTGTATTTACAACGTCTGACCAAATTTCTCTCTGTTGTGCTTTGATAAAGCTTGTAAGTAATATAATTCTGATTGTAATTGTGTGTACAATAGTTAAAGTCTCTGGTGAAAGAAGAAGAAAACAAGAAACCAAACAAACTCTTAAAAACTCTAAAGGGACACTAAAAAAATACATGCAACATCCATCCATCAGCAATTGTCAATGTCAAGATGTCACATGTATAGAGAATACATCGCACGTCTGTCATAATTGAAACACCCACATACTGTAACAATGACATGCTAAAGTTTTTAGACGGTACAAACTACGATGGTTAACACAAAAAAAGTGATGCCTAGGTGTCAAAATAGCGACAGATAAAATGTAATGATAGCATGATAAACATCATACCCAAGTCATATTGTGACACCTAGACATTGCATTTTTGTGTTAACCATCACAATTATGACAGATGTGCGACGTATTTTCTATACATGTGACATCCAGCCATCGGCAATTACCGATGGCTCGACAACATGATAAACATCATAGTTGGCTCGTATTGTGACTCCTAGATGTTGCATATTTTGTGTTAGACATCGCAATTACGATAGACATGTGACATATTTACTCTACATGCGACGTCCATCTGTTGTTAATTAGCGATGGATAAGCATCGCATGTATAGAAAATACCTCGCATGTCTATCATAATTGTGACACCCACAAACTGTAATGATGACATGCTGAAGTTTTTAGATGGTGCAAACTACGACGGTTAACACAAAAAATATGATGCCTAAGTGTCCTAATAGCAATAGATAAAAATGTAAAAAAAACATGATAAATATCATAGCCATCTCATATTGTGATGGTTAATACCATCACAATAATGATAGATGGTTCAGCCATCAGTGTTTCCAACACCAAAATTGCAACACTAGTCTCTATCCTAATGTCTTCAATGGTATTGCCATTGGAAAAAGTGCTTGTCTCTATCACTCGGTCTCTACAGTCCTTGCTTAGATGAATGACCCTATGATAGTGTAAGAATGCCATTCTAAGGTTAGTCCAACTTCTAGACTTTCTTGTCCATTTCCTCATGTATTTTTCAGCTATGTGACCATATCTACCACATGCTATGTAATTTTTCCATGTTTTGTAATCCAAAACATATGAGTTATCGACTCTTCTCAGTTGATAAGAATTTTATTATTCTTTTGGTTTCCATGTTTGCTTTTTCTTTTTCCTGCATTCAAGAGATATGTGCCCATGCATTTTTCAAGCGAAACAATATTTTTCCATGTAGGATTCCATCTTTGGTTGTTTCACCTTAGATCTACATTCATGCGCTTTGTGTCCATGCTTGTTACAGTTATAACATCTACCTATGAATGTAGATGTGGATTTAGGAATACCTTTAGCTTTACTCTTGCAAATAGATGATGTGTGACCTGGTTTTCAACAGTGATTGCATGACTACTTCCTTGGTCTTGGATTTTTGTAGACATCTTTGTGATCAGCTTGGTTAGATTATTCTCCATGCTTGGTATACCCTAGACCAGTATTTTTGTTGAGTCTTCTTTGTCCATTTAGAAAATCATTCATTCTTTTTAGACTCTCTTTAGATTTCTTAATCATATCATTGTGTTGTTGTTGAATCCTTTCTTCATGCTCCAGTCTCTCATTTTCTTCTCTTAGCTCACCAATAGCTTCTAATTTCACATTGAGTTCTATGTTGACTCAGTTTGCCTCATGACTCATAAGAACTATTTGATTGGTGATCTCATGATGATGTTGAGTAAGTATTTGTATTTCAGTCTCTCTCTCTTGTAGTTTTTCACTGATCTTCCTCCTGTCATCAATAGCTAATGTTCTTTCTTGTTCAGCTTGTCTAGCATTATTCATAACATCAATCATCCTTACCATCTGTGTCTCTTGACCGATTTTCAATACCTTTATTTGTTTTTTCATATGTTGATTGATTTCATTCAGACTTGTAATACTTCCTTTGGATGTGTCTCATGTATTGATAGATGTAGATCCTGATGACTCAAATAAATCAGGTATCTCTTCTTCATGATAGTTTGTTTCATTGCAGTGAGATGCCATAACTTTTGTTTCATCCAGTAGCTCTCTCATCTTTATTCTTTCCTCTTTGTATTTCTCATAGAAGATTTGAATTTGCAACTTCTGATTCTCAATATTCTTGTCTAGCTTATACCTTTCCATTGTATGATCTTTTCTCTCAAGTGATTTAAAATTTTCCATAAAAGAGATCTAGCACTGATACCAATTGTTGGAATGGTGTATACTAAGAGGGGAAGGGTGAATCAGTACCCTTAAATTTTTTTATCAATTAATCATTAGTACTCTATTCTTGCATTACCAACCATTGATGCTTTTCTATCTTATGCATGTAATATCAAAATATAAACTTAATTGCATGTAAACATTCATAGAAACATTCATGAAATGTAAGTACACATGACACAAGAATTGGAAACACAAAAAACCCATGTTAGAAGGTAAAAACTACGGTGTCAATGAAACCCATAAAGCTTCACTATTTGTAGAATGTAAGGTGTCAGTTAAGGCTATGTCTGATCACTTGTGATGATCTTACCCTATTAGGAGTAACATTTGAGACTAGTTAGGTCTACTCAGTTAAGATATTTAGCAACACTATTTAGTGTGCACTCAGTTAAGAGATTTACATAAGGATTATTAAATCCACCTTCTTAAAGGATTTCTTCTATTTGGTACAATTATTAGAGAGTATTCAAAAATACTTGTTGACATGATGATATGCAATCTTGAATTGCTGAATACAGATCCTTTAAGTACACTATGTATGTGTATAACCTATAGTGATTGATTAATACCTCTAATCTCCTTAGTAGCCTTGAATCTTGTTCTTCATAACTAATTTCATCTTTTGTTGTCCTTCTCCATAAAACTCTATTTCTGATCCATAGATGTTTGTTGCGGCTACGATCATAATGTTTTGATTGATTATTACATATATTTATACAATGAATTGACCTAAATAGGTTTCACACTTTATAATGAAAAATCTATGATCAAAGGTTTACAACTTGACCTTGATCTCCTAGTTTGCATGTTTACAATTAGTTAGACTCATTAAAATAATTACGTATACTTTACTTGTCCCTCAAGGAATGGTTTTAACGATAAGCATTAAAGACAATTATAAAACTCAAGTATTTTATCTGACATGTAACTCAAATCCACATTTCTCGGAATTAAATTTGTCTTTTGGTATACTGGTGCTCGATTTTCTCTGTATTTTTTCCTTCCTGATGTCTCTATAGATATTCTTCTTCTTAGTTTTCTCTGTATACTATCTATTGGTTTGTTCAGTAAAGTGTGTTGTCAGGTTACACTGTAAACTATCTATCGGTGATAGTGCACTTAGCATTTTTGGTGATCTCTGTGAACTGTTGTGTTAGCTTGCACTATAAACATGTCTTTCAGTGATCATGCTACAGATGATTCAAAAATTGTTTCCTTTGTATACTAATGACAAAATATTATCCTTTAGGATTATCACATTATTGTTATGAGTGCTTTATTTAATATGGAAAAATGGATGCGTCACACCATGACATAGAAATTCAATGCGATAATGCAATCCCTTTTCATAAAATCAAACACAATGTAGACAAGGAATGTTTTCATCAATCCTGAAGCATATGACATACATGCCCCATAAATTTATGGAAAACACCCCATAAATAGAAGAAAAAATAAAAATAAAGGATCATGAGCCATCCTAGCCACTCTCATCACTCAGTGATATCCTGGAGTAGCATAGGAACTATTGGAAATATATGATGTGCCTAGTGACTGATAGGGGGTGAATCAGGAACCAATAAAACTTAATCCTTATAATCCACA
Source organism: Thuja plicata (assembly GCA_018584345.1). Taxonomy (NCBI): domain Eukaryota; kingdom Viridiplantae; phylum Streptophyta; class Pinopsida; order Cupressales; family Cupressaceae; genus Thuja; species Thuja plicata. The sequence goes on from MU228550.1 coordinate 734,139, forward strand.
ATTAGATTAACTTCTTTGTTTGCATGCATAGAACTTGAAAGTAAAGAATCATACACAACACATAACACAATATTTGGTTACCCAAAAACCTTCCAAAAGAAAGTAAAACTGGGGTGGGGATGATACCCACAAGATTTAGTAATGTAATATAAATTTATCTTGTTAGAGCTTACAGTGACCAGTTCTTATGGTCTACCCTGTTAGGAGCATAGAAAGGACTGTTAGGTCCACCTTGTTAAAGAATTTTGTGCAATACAATGAGTAATGCAACTCTGTTAGATAAAGGACTGTTAGTTCCACCTTGTTAAAGGAATTTTATGATCCACCTATGAGAATGAACCAATTGATGATCTTCTCTTTACAACTATGATTGTTGAATAAGATCCTTCTTAATATAACTGATCACCTGAATGTGATAGATGAGGCTCTATTGTCCTGAATACTTATGATCTTTAATCAAACTACCATTCACATGTCTTTTCACTTATACACATGTATACATTTCATACATATACACCATAAATACATACATACTTTGGATAAAACAAACTGTCTTACATATATATCTTTATCCAAACAAATAACTCTGCAAGTCGACTTGCAATAAACAAAATGATATTTAACAATATATGCAAGGTTTGCTTGAAACTGTCACTTGGGTCCAGAAGTCTACTCAAGTGATAAACTGTCACTTGAGAGATACTACAAATCACTTGGGCCATATTGATCACTCAGGCAATGTTGGTCACTCTGGCAATTGATAGAAGTAATCTTCAATGGTGTGCCTGCACAATACCACAAGACAAGAATTCTCTTGTCCTAGTCCAATTAGGATCCTAATCTTCTCTATAGGACCACTCTAGACTCTAAGAACTGAGCCTAAGACTCTCCCTAACTCTTCTCTAAGATTTCAACTATTGTGCTTCACCTTGAAGGACTTCTACCATCAGTTTTGTCTCTCCATGCTCCACATTAGTTCCAAGGCTTTCAATGCCAAATCATTGAAATCATCACCACATGTTACAAGGGTCTTGTATATGATTTGACTGTTTAATCCACATCCATTCAATCCAAATTTCATAGGTCTTTCACACCAATACAATCAAGTTTCAAATTCACACCCAAATTCCCTATTAGGCCTAAAACACCTATTAGCCTTATTCAGTGAGTTTTTCAAGCTTTTCTTTGAAAAATTGCACACAACCCCAAAAAATAATTAGGGATCTAGATACCCTTTTTGGAGAGATAAATTATTGTTAAGGTCTAAATTTCCCAATTTTTTGTTACATCACTGTCCTAGAAAGTAGGGCTTTTAGGCCTATTTTAGCTCTCTGCAATCAACATACTAATTTCTCTCCAAAACTCTATCCAAAGGGATTGTCCAAGCTATGATCTTGTCACTAGGGACCTATGGGAATCTGAAAACACTTACTCCACTCTTGGTTCAGTTCTCCATTACACACCCTTGTCTCTACAAATGGATTTATCCTCACCATACCACTAACCAGACTATCCTAGCTCACCTAGGGCATGGTCTTAAAAATAGAAAAAACATATTTCCTGACCTCCTACTTCTATATGCACTATGTAAAGTGGCTCCCATATGAATTTAATTAAACCTTTTATGTTTTCCATGGTTGAATTTCATGGGGGATCCATGAAAGAAAAAATCACCCTGAACCACACCAGCAGACTACCTAGTTTAGGATTATTTTTCTACAAAGAACAAAATAACTCAAAAATACTAACACCCTACAAGAAAAGTTCTTAAAACAAACCCCTCTATATGAATCAATAGTTGGATCTTATGATTCAATCTATAAACAATCTCTGTAACACCAAATGCTCAAAAAAAACACTAACACAGAATTGTAGTCACTTTTTCTAGGCAAGGGATGGACCCTTCTAGGCCATTTGAAATCAAATTCCCACTCCTACATTTGTGGGGATCCTAAGTTATCGAGTTGCATGCAACATTTTCCATTTATTGCAAATGTTGTCATGACAACTTTTGGCAGCTTTTTTCATTTACTATGCCAACGAGAATATAGGGCCTCTATGCTATGTAGTTCAATGAACTAACCCTATTTAATGACCTCAAGGCATATTTTACATCCTTCATGCGTCTAGAACACATTTTGAACCCAGATACCAACCTTAGACCAACTATTCCTAAACTAACAAAAACAACTAACAATGACTAATTGGTGACCTTGGTTCTAACACCAACTCACCTAGTCCACATGACCTACTAACGCCTCAAAGAAAACACACATCTCTGACTTGGCTAAGGTCAGATACAAGCCAAAAAATTCTAAGGCTTGAGGATTTCCTAGGTGCTCCTGCACCATCCTCCTCTAAACAAAAGACTTCAATTGACCCTTTGATTGAGTAAGTTGGTATCAACCCCCAACTTCTTAAACTCACTTTCCTTAATCCATACTGCATCTGCATCAGATTGTCCTTTCCATTTTCTCAAGTGTTCTTTATACTCCTTCTTCCTGGTCTTCTTGTAAACTCTAGAATCTGGAATGCTCTCTACTTGTTTGATTGGTGTAGATGGAAAGTGGAATTCTTCAACTTCCTCTATGACTTCATTCAAAATCTAATCAGCATCAGGGATCGGGCCTTTGTATAGTACCAAGTCTTCAGCATTGAGTGATAAACCCAAATCCTCTGTAAGTTCCACCTTGTAAGAATTGGCTCCATACTTGTCTAGGATGACACATGGACCAATTCTCCTCATTTGAATTTTGTTAGGTTTTCCTTTCTGAAGTCTTGCTTTATTGAGATGAACCATCACTAGATCTCCAATCTTGAATTGTACATCCCTTCTTCTCTCATCCACTTTGGTCTTGATCTTCTCTGTGTTCTCAGTGAGAGTCTTCCTGACTATGTCATGGATTTCTTACATAGCATATGAAAAATCCTTAGCATATCCACTACCTTTAGCTCCATCTTTAAGGTCTCTAAGCTCATGAATTCCTCTAGGATGGATGCCATATACAATCTCAAAAGGGATTTTCCCTGTGGTTCTATTAACAATATCATTATAATAATATTCTTCTTGTGCAATGAGTTGGTCTGATGTCTGACCATACTCCTTTGTCAAACACCTTAGGAGATTACCAATGCTTCTATTTATGACCTCTGTCTGACCATCTGACTAAGGATGGTAGGCAGATCCAAATGATAAGTTGGTATACAACTTGTGCCAAAGAGTCTTCCAAAAGTGGCTCATAAACTTAGTGTCTCTATCAGACACTATACTCAGTGGTAAAGCATGAATCCTAACAACTTCCTTGAAAAATAAATAATCTATTTGACTAGCATCATTCATTTTCTTGCATGGTATAAAGTGATCCATCTTACTAAATCTGTCTACAATCACATAGACATTGTCCATCCCTTGTCTAGTTTTGGGTAAACCTACCACAAAATCCATACTTAGGCATTCCCATGGCCTGGTTGGAATGGGTAAGGGCTGATATAGGCCTACATTTGTAGATGTTCCTTTGGCCTTCTGATAGATAACACATCCCTCAACATATCTCTTCACATCCAAGTTCATCTTGGGCCAAAAATAGAATCTTTGGACTAACTCCTGAGTTCTATTAATCCTAAAATGGCCACTAAGTGCACCATTGTGTTTCTCTTGTATGAGATTAATTCTTATTGACCCCCTAGGGACACACAACTGACTCCCTTTAAACAATAGACCAAATTGCAAAGTGTATTTTGAGTATTGACTATGAAAGTGGTTTTAATACTCTTGACATACCTTGTAGATATCTGAAAAGTCCTCATCTTCTTCATACATGTCTTTCAAGTTTTCAATTCCCATACTCTATAGTTGAATCTCCTGAATGGTCAATGCTCTTCTGCTCAAAGCATCTGCAACTTTATTCTGCAACCCTTTCTTGTGTTTGACATTGAATGTGTATTCTTGTAGGTATTCAACCCACTTCATGTGCTTATGACTCAATTTGTCTTGTGAGTTGAAGAAACTAAATGCTTGGTTGTCAGAATAGACTATAAAATCCTTTGGCAATAGGTAATGCCTCCATTTTCTCAATGACTCAACCAGAGCATACATCTTTAGGTCATAAGAAGAATATTTCTTCTTAGCTTCACTCAACTTCTCTGAATGGAAAGCCACTGGTCTTCCCTCTTGACTTAGGACCGCTCCAATTGCCATATTGTTGGCATCACATTCCATTGTGAACAATTTTTCAAACCTTGGCAACACTAAAATTGGTTGGGTTGCTATCTTCTTTTTCAATAGTTCAAAGTTATTATTAGCTTTCTCATTCCAAATGAACTTGGTCTTCATGCCTCCCTTAATTGTATCTAACATAGGAGCACATATTGCACTAAACTATTTAATAAACATTCTATAGTATTGTGCAAGACCATGAAAGATCCTTACCTCAGTGCCTGTCCTTGGAGTAGGCCAGTTGATGATGACCTCAACCTTGATTGGATCCATTTTTAAGTTACCTTGTGACTGTACAAAACCAAGTTACACCAGCTCTATCTTGATGAACTCACACTTTTCTAAGTTGATCATCAATTTCTCCTCCTACAACTTCTTAAATACCAATTCCATGTGCTTGAGGTTCTCTTTTCTTGTTCTACTAAAGATGAGTATGTCATCCAAGTACACTACTACAAAATTCCCAATGTAGTCTTTCAGTACCTCATTCATCAACCTCATGAAGGTTGATGCAGCATTTGATAGGAAAAATGGCATGAAAGGACATTCATATAGTCCTTCAGTAGTTTTGAAGGCTATCTTCCACTCATCCCCTTCATTCACCCTTTTTTGGTGGTATCCACTTTTTAAGTCTATCTTTGTGAAGTATCTAGCCCCTCCTAGACATTCCATTAGGTCTTCTATCCTAGGGATAGGGAACCTATACCTAATGGTAATCCTATTGATTTATTTGGAGTCTATACATAACCTCCAATTTCCTCCTTTCTTAGGTGCTAAGACTGTGGGTACGACACAAGGGCTAATGCTCTTTCTTATAAAACCTTTTTCTAATAGTTCTTGAACTTGCCTAGATATCTCTTCATTCTATTGGGGATCCATTTTATAGGCTTCCTTAATTGGGTAGGGTGTTAGTAATAACTGAGAGGGGGGGGGGGGGGAATNAACTGAGAGGGGGGGGGGGGTGAATCAGTGGCCTCAAAAATTTATCCTTTAATCACTAACCACCAATCAAATAAATATCAGATTATTAAGTCCCTACAAGATGCATGCCATGAAATACTAATAATTATTTAACTATCTGTTGGTTTTCCTTGTCTGTCCTTATTCTCCTTTATTACTGATAAGCAGTAAAACTATTTACCAATACTTAGTAAATATGTAGAGTATACCAATCAATCTAGAAATGCATATGTGAAATGTAAAATAGTAAAGTAATAAACCATACACACATAACACATAGATTTTAATGTGGAAACCTTGTTAAGGGAAAAACCACTGGGACCGGTACCCCAAATTTTCACTCTTCTGAAGTGAGCCCTGTTAGGAGCCAACCCTATTAAAGGTTACAAACACACTGTTAGGTGTGACCCCGTTAAAGTATTTTATACATATAGGTTTTCACTTAGTATCGAGCAACTCAGTTTTCTACCATCCTTGAATCATCCTCCTTCTTAGACTGTCAATATGCTTTAGCAAAATCTAGTGCTACTTTCATGAATCAACCTTTTTGGAACTCCTTGGGATGTACCTCAATATATAGAAGACTATTAAGTCCTTCTCTATTAAGAGACTTGATGCTTCAATGGTTAAACTGAAACACTATGACCTATTTCTAATGCAACTTGAATTACAAATTTTCAGACCTATTTAAGTACAATACCTCTCTGATCAATGTATCAATTCAATTCCTTTTGCTCCACACTTTCTGCTCTATGATGTTGTGCTTCACTATTCATCGATGTCTGCAAAATTCTTTAGGTCTTCTTCAGCTTGATTGATCAGGACTATGTGAAGTTATCCTTCATCATTTTCTCTTCAGCATCCTCTTTCTATTCACTTCCCTTCCCGTGTATATGATTTTTGGAAATGAATTATTCTTGTCTCTTATATAGACATGATATTCACTATTTCTTGATTCTTGATTCTTGGCGTGAAAAACAATCCAGCCAATCTGATTTAAAACATAACTCCTGACTTATATCGTAGTTATCTTCTTGCCAAATGTACAAATATTCTTTAAATCAATTACTTAACTCTGGTCAAATAAAACAAATAAAAAAACCAATTAAGTCTATCTTTAAGCTCTTCCAACTAGATATTTTGTCATTTTCTAAACTCTCTATTCTGTCGATCAACTCTGTAGTTAGTCGTCGGTGACAACTGCCAGTTCTATCAGTGTGACTCCAGTCAGCTTCAGGATCTTCGCCTGTCGGGCATCATTGGATTTTTCTCATTTGGCAACTCTATTTTCAACTCATTGGGTATCACTAATATTTTTTCTTCATCGAGAAATAATATCTTCTGCTTGTCGGGTATCACTATGACTTTTGTTCTTTGCCTTTACTGATGGTGTGCACTCTGTCGGTGTTGTCTGTCACTTAGTGAATAATTAACTTTTATGCATTGCTGAAAGCATAATCTCTATTCCATTGATTCTCTAAAGTCTTTGGCATTATGTACATGACTGTACAAATTATATCAAGTTGACATCAATGACAATACAAACCATTAACTGATTTAATGTCTTGCATTATCTTCAACTTAACATTATCAAACATTTAATCAGTTACATGTCATCAATCTCTCCATTTGGCATTGATGGAAACATACTATATTATCACACTATACTATTTCTAATACAATATGAAATATAACAGTTGAGATTCATCAGATTACCAAACAATTTGTTTTTATAACCGATAAAAATGTCTGACTATCGGTAAGCTCTGTGTTAGCTTAGATTTGATTCTTGCATCTTTCTGTGTTTCTTGTTCTGATGTGTTGTGTCCTTCCCTTGTGTCAATATCTCTCTTTTGACTATTCTTGTTCATTGATGTCTCTGTCTTTTGTCAGCAACTCTCCCTATGGATATGATCTCTCCCTTTTAGAGTAATCTGATAATGGATAATCTTTCTTCTTTTTCTAAAGACTACGATAATATGGAATCTTTCTCTCCCTTCAACAACAATGCCAAACAAATATCTCACAGATATCAAACATTAATGTCAAGTGATCTTTTCTCTCAATCCATAATATATTCCTTTAATTTCCCTTATCCATCAGCAATACATCAATATGATCTAGTGCTCGGTTCTGATATATACCTTTTTGTATATAGATGTAGCTTTGAAGTTTATCTTTTTTCTTGCATCAACATGAATGATATTCTGATAATATATAGGCTGATGTAGCCTTCAGTCTTTTACTGACTAGTAGACAAGGGTTTGACCCCTAGTCTCTTTCTCAAGTACTCAAATGTATCCTTGGGCAATGGCTTGGTGAAGATATCAGCCAATTGTTCTTTAGATTGCACATACTCAAGTATCACCTCTTTTTCTTGAACTTGTTCTCTTAAATAATGATACTTGATTGCAATGTGTTTAG
>MU228550.1:741788-814738 GCA_018584345.1 Thuja plicata
ATCACCTCTTTTTCTTGAACTTGTTCTCTTAAATAATGATACTTGATTGCAATGTGTTTAGTCTTGGAATGCATGACTGGATTCTTGTAAATGTTTATTGCACTGGTGTTATCACAATAGATAATCATTGGTTAATCACTAGTTCTGAGATCTTCATATGCATACCTTCCACCAACTATTTGATCCATGCAATATTTGAGCAATTTGTAGTAGCAACAACATATTATGCTTCTATAGTAGAATATGAGATGCATCCTTGCTTCTTGCTAATCCATGTGACAATTCTGTCACCCATAAAGAATGCTCCTCTAGTTGTGTTCTTCTGGTCATCAAGATTTCTAGCCCGATTAGCGTCGGTAAACATCTTAAGTTCAAATTTGCCTCCTCTTCTATACCATAAGCCAAATTCCTCAGTATTCTTCAGATATCTTAGAATTCTTTTCACAACAGTCATATGTGATTCCCTGGGGTTAGCAGAAAATCTAGCAACAATTCCTATTGCATGTGCAATATCTAGTCTAGTGTGTACAACATACATGAGTTTTCCAATCATTAAACTTTACAAAGTCTGATTTACCTCTGTTGTCTTGTCCTCCTTTCTCAACTTACTTCTAATAGCCATCGGTGTTCCAACTGGTTTGGAATCTTCCATCTTGAATATTTTCAGGACCTCTTTGATGTATTTGGACCGTGTAATAAAAATACCTTCACTTTGTTGAATGACTTGTAGACCAAGAAAGAACTTGATCTCACCAAACATAGACATCTCAAATTCTTTGCTCATCTCATCAGCAAATGACTTACATAGTATATCATTGCCTCCAAATATAATGTCATCAACAAATATTTCAGCAATCAAAGTGTTAGCATTAGTATCTTTTTTCAAATAAAGAATATTGTTTTTACTAATCCTTATGAATCCAATACTTAATAGATAGGAATGAAGTTGATCATACGAGGCTCTGGGAGATTTTTTTAATCCATACAAGGATTTGTGAAGTCTACATACCATTTTCCTCTTGTTTGGATCTACAAAACCTTCTAGTTTCTCAATGTATACCTCTTCTTCAAGTATTCCATTTAGGAATGCTACCTTGACATCCATTTGATATACTTTGAATCCTTTGTATGCAGCATAAGCAAGTAGTATTCTTACTCCTTCAAGCCTAGCAATGGGTGAAAAGGTTTATCCATAGTCTATACCTTCCTCTTATGCATACCCCTTGCATACTAGTCTTTCTTTGTTCCTTGTGACTTCTCCATTCTCGTTCAGCTTATTCCTGAATATCGATTTTGTACCGATGACATTTTTTTCATCTGGTCTTGGCACAAGTGACCATGTTTTATTCTTCTTAATCTACTCAATCTCATCATTCATAGCACTTATCCATTCTTCATTATTTAGTGCAGCATTAACAGATTTTGGCTCAAACTCACAAATTAAACAATTTGAGGTAAAATACTTACTTCTTGTTCTTGTACCAGCTTTCTTATCTCCTATGATCTAGTCCTCTAGATGGATCCTTCTTACATATCTTGCATGTATAGGTATAGCTCTTTGTGTATCAGCTTGATCTTCATTACCTTGCACATTATCTTGATCATTATCCTGACCATTGGTAATAGCATTCTAACCATCAGTTGCAACATTCTATTGTTCTGGAATTAAGCACTGTTGCTTAGGTAGAGTTATGGGTTCTTCACAATATACAAACTTGTTGTATTCCTCTAGTTCTTTTGTGCTTTCTAGCTCATTCTTTTCTAAAAATTCATCAATCTTTACATTTGCACTTTCAATTATTTTTTTAGAAGCCTTGATTAGACATTTAAAAGCTTTTCTCTTAAATTGACTACCAAATATTTTGAAGTAACTTAGATTGGGTGTTTTACCATACCATAGCTCATAAGGTGTCTTCTTTGTGTCCTTCAATTGTACTCTGTTAAGTGTATAAACAAAAGTGCTGACAGCTTCCCTCCAGAAGATTTGGGTGATGCCTTTCTCTATCATCAGTGTTCTTGCACAATCAACTATTGACCTGTTCCTTCTCTCAACAATCCCATTTTTCTGTGGTGTCCTTGGTGCAAAAACCTGTCTTTTTATACCATGCTCATTACATAAATTAGTGAATTCATCTAATATAAATTTTCCTCCTCTATCTGATCTTAAAAATTTTAGATCCTTACCACTTTGTTTTTCTACCATAGCCTTATACCATTTAAACATCTTGAATGCTTCATATTTTTCTTTTAGAAACATGACTGTCATCATTCTAGAGTAATCATCAACAAAGAGAATAAAATATCTATCTCCATAATAACTCTTTGTCCTCATAGGTCCACATAAATCAGTACGGACTAATTCTAGAATATCATCAGATGTATGGGTTTTACTTTTGAAACTAGAATTTGTCATTTTACCTTTTTGACAATTTTTGTACATGATGTTGTCTGGCTTTGTCATCGTCGATAAGCCTTTTACATTTCTTCTTCTGCTTATTTTTATCATGTTGTCAAAATTCACATGACACAATATTTTGTGCCACAACCATATGTCTTCATTTCTAGTCATTAAGTAAATTGTGTTAGTATCATTCAGATAGAATAAGTTACCTTTAGTCTGTTCACCGGTACCAATCAGTTTTCCATATTCATTGAAGATCTTTGCCTTCTTGTTTTCAAATGCTACTCTGTGACCTGAATTATTCAGCTGAGAAACACTCAATAGATTATAATTTAATCCTTTTACCCAATAATCATTTTCACATTTAATCAGGTTATTCAACATTATAGTTCCTTTACCTTCAACTGAACAAGGTGTATCATTACCCATTCTTACTGTATCACCATTATAATACTCAAATGTGTTAAACTTTTCTTTGTCACTGGTCATGTGGTGAGTGCAACCACTATCTATAATCCAAATGTCATTCTTACTAACCTTAGATATGAGTGCTATTTCTTCATACCTTGCATCTTCATCTGAATCATCCTTCATAGCTATAAATATCATCTCGATGTCATCATCAGGTTCGGTGTTAGTATCTTCATCTTTCCAAGCAACTACATAGCTAGCCTTCTTGCCTTTATCCTTGTAATCTTGGGTATCCTTTCTTTTTGATTGTCGGTAACCTCTGTAATCTTTGTTATCACCTCTGTTAGATTTCTTCTCAAAAGATTTTTCATTACTTCTGTCATCTTTTCTTTTGTTAGGACATCTTGCAGCAAAGTGTTTGATCTCTTTACAATTAAAGCATACAAGTGGTAACTTTCCTTTGTATTTACCTTTGCCTCTTTTCATTCTCCTTGCCATGAGTGCTTCTATTTCATCTAGATCTTCTTCTTCACTTTCACTTTCACTATCTCTTCTAGATGTGTGTCTCTAACCGGATTTGCTTATTATCATAGAAGACTTAAATGCAGACTTTAAGTTTGGTAAGACACTATTATCAAAGTTATTCATCTCAAATGAAATCAGCCTACCAATCAAACTACCAAGAGTAACTATATTTTTTTCTACTGCTCTCATTTCCTGAATAGAAAAAACTCTAATAGCATATATAGGCAATAAGGTTCTTAAGATTTTACTTACCACTGTCTCCTCTTCAAGTGTACCTCCAACACCTCGTATAGCATTGACTAATTCTTTTATTCTTGTGTTGTACTGTGTGATGTTTTCTCCTTCTTTCATTCTGAGATCATCAAAGTTTCCTCTAAGGCTTTCTTCCTTGGCTCTCAGAACATTTGCATCACCGCCATGTACAAGCTTCAGTTTGTCCCACATTTTCTTTGTAGTTGTGAAATCTTTGAAATCTTCAAATTATGCATCAGAGAGAGAGGAAGAAAGCTCTATAGCCATGCAGTTGTGCTCATGCTTCACTCTTAATTGATCTACTATTAATGGTCCTGTGGGAAACACATATTTAGTATCTAAGTATTGAGTAACATCATTACCAATACCTAATAAGTGGAGTCTTATCTTTCTTTTCCATGAAGAAAAGTTGTCTTTGTTCAACTTGGGCACATCTCGTATGTTCATCTTGTGATCTTGACTTAGGTCTTGAAACCTTCCTTCTAAGCACACAAGCTTTGATACCAATTGTTAGTAATAACTGAGAAGAGTGGGGTGAATCAGTGGCCTCAAAAATTTATCCTTTAATCACTAACCACAAATCAAATAAATCTTAGATTATTAAGTCCCTACAAGATGCATGCCATGAAATACTAATAATGATTTAACTATCTATTGGTTTTCCTTGTCTGTCCTTATTCTCATTTATTACCGATAAGCAGTAAAACTATTTATCGATACTCAGTAAATATGCAGAGTATACCAATCAATCTAGAAATGCATATGTGAAATGTAAAATAGTAAAGTAATAAACCATACACACATAACACATGGATTTTAATGTGGAAACCCTATTAAGGGAAAAACCACTGGGACCGGTACCCCAAATTTTCACTCTTCTAAAGTGACCCCTGTTAGGAGCCAACCCTATTAAAGGTTACAAACACACTGTTAGGTGTGACCTTGTTAGAGGAATTTATACATAGAGGTTGTCACTTAGTATCGGGAAATTCAGTTTGCTACCATCCCTGAATCAGCCTCTTTCTTAGACTATCAATAGGTTTTAGGCAAATCTAGTGCTACTTTCATGAATCAACCTTTTTGGCACTCCTTGGGATATACCTCAATATATAGAAGATTGTTAATTCCTGCTTTGTTAAGAGACTTGATGCTTCAATGGTTAAACTGAAACACTATGACCTATTTCTAAAGCAACTTGAATTGCAAATTTTTAGATCTATTTAAGTACAATACCTCTCTGACCAATGTATCAATTCAATTCCTTTTGCTCCAAACTTTCGTCTTTGTGATGTTGTGCTTTACTGTTCGTCGGTGTCTGTAGAATTCTTTAGCTCTTCTTCAACTTGATTGATCAAGACTGTATGAAGTTATCCTTCATCAGTTTCTCTTCAAAATCCTCTTTCTATTCACTCCCCTTCCCATGTATATGATTTTTGGAAATGAATTATGCTTGTCTCTTATATAGACATGATATTCATTGTTTCTTGATTCTTGATTCTTGGCGTGAAAAAAAATCCAGCCAATCTGATTTAAAGCATAACTTCTAATTTATCTCGTAGTTATCTTCTTGCCAACTGTACAAATCTTCTTTAAATCAATTACTTAACTCTGGTTAAAAAAAAAAAAAAAAAACCATTTAAGTCTATGTTTAAGCTCTGCCAGCTAGATATTTTGTCATTTTCTGGACTCTCTAGTCTATCGGTCAACTCTGCAGTTAGTCATCGGTGACAACTGCCAGTTCCATTGGTGTGACTCTAGTCAGCTTCAAGATCTCCATCTATTGGGCATCATTGGATTTTTCTCATTGGGCAACTCTATTTTCAACTCGTCGGGTATCACTATGATTTTTGTTTGTCGGGCAATACTATCTTCTGCTCATTGGGTATCACTATGAATTTTGTTCTTTTCCTTTACCGATGGTGTGCACTCTGTCGGTGTTGTCTATCACTTAGTGAATACTTGAATTTTATGCATTTTTGAAAGCATAATCTATGTTCCATCGATTCTCTGAAGTCTTTGGCATTATGTACATGACCGTACAGATTATATCAAGTTGACATCAATGACAATACAAACCATTAACTGATTTAATACCTTGCATTATCTTCAACTTAACATTATCAAAAATTTAGTCAGTTACATGTCATTATAGGGTAGCTCCAGGGATTAGGTCTATTTGGTGTCTTACTGACCTCTTAGGTGGTAAGGTGTTTGGCTTTCCATCACTCACTATCCCTTGATACTTTACTAGCATCTCTTGAACTTCTTTGGGTAGCTCTGTCTTCTCTGATTTGTCTGTAATTTTCATTGTCTTCAATACCAATGCAAATCCAACTCCTTCTCCTTAATCTAGAGTCTCTAAGAACTCCTTTTCACCCACCATGAGAACATTTGGACCAGTAGACTTCACTACTGCATCCTCCAATAGTGACTAAATTTTGTGTGTCACACTGTCTTTCTTGAAAGTGTAAGAATTTTTCACTCCATTATGCATAGCCATCCAATCAAATTGCCATGGTCTACCTAGGAGAAATTTGCATGCATCCATAGATAAGACATCACATAAAACTTTATCTTTATATCTCCTAATGGAGAATTCCACCCAAGCTTGTTCATTAACTAGGACATGTTGTCCTTTATTAAGCCATGTGACTTTATAAGGGTTGGTGTTGGGTATCCTTGTCATTTTTAGCTTACTGACTACCTCCTCTAAAACTATATAGTCAATTGATCATGATTCTATGATGACTCTACACACCTTTCCCACAATTTTACACCTCACTCTAAAGAGTTCTCTCCTCTGACTACTTTCTTCCTTCACTGGTTCTTTTATGAGAGTTATCCTCATCATAAGGTCTTCTCCCTCCTCTGATTCCAATGGGAATTTAGGGTTCTTGTCCCCACTTGTTTCTTCATGAACATAGTTCACTCTTTTGTCACCTCCTTGTGAAGTACTTCCCTTCTCTGGACACCTATATGCAGGATGTCCTAACTAGTTACAGTGATAACACTTCATGTTGGTAAAATAGTTGCCTCTTCCTTGACTACTACCTCTTCCTCTGTTGTTTGAGTTCCTTCCTCTACTTGAACTTCCCCTATTGAAGTTCCCTTCATGTTTTTCAGTGATCTTAGCCTCTGATTGTCCTTTAGATTTAGATCTTCTTCCTCCATAACCACTTCTTTGTCCTCTAGCATCTCTTCCTCTACCTCTTCCTCTTGAAGTATTGGAATCTTGTTTCTTCTTCAACTTATCCTCCACTTTAATATCAATTTGGTGGCACTTCTGAACTATATCTAAAGTTAAAAGACTCATCTCATCTTGAATGGTCCATTTGAGGCCATTAATATACCTTTCTACTTTCACTTTCTCATCTTCTGCTATCCTTGACCTCATACAAAGTCTTTGGAATCTTCAGTGTAAGTGTTAACATCTAGGTCATTCTTCCTTAGACCTTTTCTTCTCTTATGGAGTTGGATTTCATAATCCTCAGGGATGTAAGCCTCTCTTACTTTTGCTACCATAGCTCTCCATGAAGCAATAGGCTTCTTCCCATCCTTCTCTCTCATCTTGGATGAATTTCCACCAAGTGACTGCAGATCCTCTCAACCTATCTTTTGAAACCTTCACCTTTTGAGCCTCAGTGATTCCATCACACTCAAAATGGTTTTCTAGGCCCTATATCCAATCAAGAGCTACTTCTGCTTCCATTTTTCCATTGAAAATGGGAACTCCTTCCAATGCTTTGCCACTCATAGATTTTAGAGCTTTCAGGAATGGTTCTTGTTCACTAACAGGATCAGCTTCAAGGACTTCATCTTCAATGGCAAGGTCTTTTCCTTTCCCTTCAACCTTATCTAACACTTCATCTGCCTTCACATCAACTTCATCAACTTTTTTCTCAACTTGAGCCAACCTATCTCTGAGTAACCTCTTCTCCTCCTCTTGTTCATCTACCTTCTTTGCTAATTCAGCATTAGTCACCATTTTTGACTCTCCAAAGGATTCCTCTGGTTGTAACATTAACCACAAGCCTAATCAAAGAGGCTCTAATACCAATCTGATAGAAGTAAACTTCAATGGTGTGCCTACACAATACCACAAGATAGGGATTCTCTTTTCCTAGTCCAATTAGTATCCTAATATTCTCTATAGGGCCACTCTAGCCTCTAGGCACTGAGACTAAGACTCTCCCTAACTCTTCTCTAAGAGTTCAACTATTGTGCTTCACCTTGAAGGACTTCCACCATTAGTTTTGTCTCTCCATGCTCCACATTGGCTCCAAGGCTTTCAATGCCAAATCCTTGAAATCATCACCACACATGTTACAAGGGTCTTGTATATGCTATGAATGTTCAATCCACATCTATCGAATCAAAATTTCATAGGTCTTTCACCCCAAGATAATCGAGTTTCAAATTCACACCCAAATTCCCTATTAGGCCTAAAACACCTGTTAGCCCTATTAAGTGAGTTTTTCAAGATTTTCTCTGAAAACTTGCACATAACCCCCAAAACTAATCAAGGATCCAAATACCCTTTTGGGAGACCTAAATTATTTTTAAGTTCTAAAGTTCCCAAGTTGTCCGTACATCATTGTCCCAGAAAGTATAGCTTTAGGCCTATTTTGGCTCTCTGCAAAACAACATATTGATTTCTTTCCAAAAATATATCAAAATGGATTGGATAAGCTATCAAATCATCACTAGGAACCTATGGGACTCTGACAACACTGATTCCACTCTTGGTTCAGTTCTCCATTACACACCCTTGTCTCTGCAAATGGATTTATCCTCACCATACCACTAACCGGATTGTCCTAACTCACCTAGGGAATGGTCTTAAAAATAGCAAGACATCTTTCCTGACCTCCTACTTCTATATAAAATATTTATAGTGGTTCCCCTATTCATTCCATTCAACCTTTTATGTTTTCCATTTTTGAATTTCATGGGGGAGCCATGAAAGCAAAAATCACCCTGAACCACACTAGCAGACTACCTAGTTTAGGATTATTTTTCTACAGAGAAAAAAATAACTCAAAAATACTAACACCCTAAAATAAAATCTCTTAAAACACACCCCTCTACATGAATCAATAGTTGGATCTTATGATTCAATCCATAGACAAGCTCTGTAACATCAAATGCTCGAAACATACACTAAGACAAAATTGCACTCACTTTTGTTATTTAAAAGATTGCTTACAAAAACTCTCTCCTTAGGATCCAAGCCTCAGAGTGTCTTAGATTTCATTTTCCACCATTCTAGGTCATTTGAAATCAAATTCCCACTCCTACATTTGTGGGGATCCTAATTTGTCGAGTTGCATGCAACATTTACAATTTCTTGCAAATGTTGTCATGACAACTTTTGGCATCTTTTTGCATTTACTATGCCAAATAGAATATAGGGCCTCTATTCTATGTAGTTTGATGAACTAACCCTATTTAATGACCTCAAGGAATCTTTTACATCCTTCATGGGTCTAGAACACATTTTGAACCCAAATCTCAACCTTAGACCAACTAGGCCTAAAGTAACAAAAACAACTAACAATGACTAATTGGTGACCTTGGTACTAACACCAACTCACCTAGTCCACATGACCTACTAAGGCCTCAAAGAAAACACACATATCTGACTTGGCTAAGGTTAGATACAAGCCAAAAACTTCTAAGGCTTGAGGATTTCCTAGGTGCTCTTGCACCATCAATGCTGATCATTCGGGCAACACTGATCACTTAGGACTTTGCATAATGCTTGCTAGCTCGATCGACACTAGATGACTAAGTGTTTTGAAACTAATTGAAAAAATTTCTTTCGATAAGGTCTACAATCTCTCCCTTTGGCATTAGTGAAAAATATACTTATCATTGAATTCTGTATCTGATATGTCAAAACTCCCCTTTCTGCCTGCTCGGGTTTTGACACTGCTTCTGCTACTCGGGTCCAACTGATTCTATTTTTGTAAAGCATATTTTCTACATTTTTCCATTGTACATGTGTTCCCTCAATGATATTTCCCCTTTATTACAATATAATGATATTTTCCCCTTGTTTTTGACAAAAATGCCAAAAGTGATATTTACAAGGTTATTCCAAAGTAGGATAGGAAGTCACTATGTACCTTCAAAATCTAAGACAAAGTGTAGTCCCAATTGTCCTATAGCACCTTCATGATGTGCAATTCAAATTTTAGCTCTATAGATAAATCTATTATTATCTCGGCAACTAAGAAATTTTTGTCATGAATGTGTGTCTTTGCATGTGTTATGCGTTTCTGCATTCCATCCATGTGTGGTTGGAGTTGGCTTTGTATAGTTGTAAGTGATTCTCTAGTTCTGGCTTCTTCTCTCAACAATTCAGCCTATAGATCAGTAAGATACTTGATCTTCATAAAGTGAGATGAACTAGTGCTCGGGTCAAGTGCTAATTGTCTTGCACTTTCCTTCATTTCTGCATCAATATTCACTATCTTGTTCTTGATCTCCATGGTAAAGTTAGAGGTGTCACTCAACTTTACAAATAGTGCTACCACATTGGTCACGGTGGTTTCTAGAGTGCTGATGATATTTGTAAGCTACACCTAGTCAATTGCAATCTTCTTTGCAATGTTTTCTAGAACCTTGTTCTCAAATTTATTTTCTTCTTTCTTGAGTAACTTCTCTTGACCATTCATATCTCTGTTGAACTTGTGGACAATGTCAACAAGTTTGTCCATTATTGAGTCACTCTCATTGACTTCAATCTTCAATGCATCTACAAATATGCCTTTGACATCTTGAAGTAATTTATTCCTTTGCCTTTCCTTTCAGAGCTTCTGTTGTGTAGCTCTTTTCTTCCACATTTCTCCCAAAATATCCATTTTCTCTACAGATAAGCTGGATTGATCCCAATTTGGAATCACAATTTCTTCATCAAGATCTATCTCATCAGTATTTGCTATTTTTTTTTAACTTTTGTCTTAGGACTTGGTGAAGGAACAATTTCCTTACATTTACCTTCCTCATCCTTTTCTTTAGTATTCAATACAATTAGGTCATTGACCATTACAGTACCAATTGTTGAATCAATGTTAACCAATGAGTTAATACTGGTAGTAGAAATATCTACCTTCTCTTTCTGCGAATTGGGTATGCTTGGCTCAGTAGTAAGTGGAGCCTATTGCTCAGTTTCTTCTTGTTCAGATGTGGATTCTACAACCTTGTTCTTTCTTGGAGGTACTATATTCTGGATAGGGGATTGGGGTAATGATGTCGTTACCTCAACTGCAATCTTCTCAGTATTGGACTCTTCAATAGTCTGTGCCTCAGGTAATGTATCATCATTTTCCTATTCTAGAGGGTCTATACTCGATGTTTCTACCTTAACATTGTCTTCTTTTATCTCAAATATTGATTTCCACACTAATGTGGCACGCTGAACTACATCTTCTCTGTTTTTGTTCAATATCTGGAATTCCCTAACTCTGGGGGTGTGATTATTTTTATATTTACTCAAGGCCTCTTTTACTTCTTTTCCCTTCAACGTAGGCATTAATTGCTTCAATGTATGTTCCCTAATGTCCCTTTCAGTTTGGAATACATTGTTCTAGGGAATAGAGACTACCTTGAATAGTTCTTCAGTCATGTGACTCTTCAGCTCGGAGGGGTCATATTTCCATTTCACCATCTTCTCCACCACTTCTTCTTCAATCTTCTTCTTTTCTTCCTTAGTCCTAGAAGCATAATTCAGTGACTTCAAAGAAATCATAGCTCTTCCTTATCTTAGTTCTTCAATTTTTTGTTCAAGTGTGGGTGTTGGTTTCATGAAAACCATAGTATCGACTTCTTCATCATCATCCTCATCTTTACCAAGTACAAGTCTTCTCCTTGATCTCCTCATGGTGATAACAAGGGTAGTGCCTTTTTCCTTTTTCTATTTGGGTGTTGCCTTCCTCTTCTTTTGAGGAGGTTCAATATCATTCTCTTCCTTTTCTTCTTTAGATTCAACATCATCTATTTTAATTGTATCCTCTTTACTTTCAGAGATGGCAGGAGAGTCGGAGGTCTTTCCATGCTTCTTCTTAAATGTATCAAGCATCTTCTTTCCTCTTTTCAATATCTTGGGAATCTCAATCTCCAAAGATATCATGCTCTTATCTTCCTCATATGTTCCAAATTAGGGTTCCTTTGGACTCATAGGTTCATTTACAAGAGCCTCTATGATATCTCTTCTGTCATCTATGTTGACTTCATATGAGAGGGTTTTACCCATGCAACCCTAGGATTTACTGCTTGTATATAAACCTTATCATAATCAACTAGGAAAAAGATTTCATCTTTGTAATATTTATCTAGTTGTTTGGGAATTTTGTACCTACTCTGCATCTTCTGTTTGAAATTCTAAAAATATCCAACCATAATGTTATCAAAGTTATCTCCTAACTCAACTATGAATTCATTAATCTGATGGATTATTGTTCTATCCTTCTTCCATGCTACTATACCCTTGGAGGGTAAGAACTTCTCAACATAAAAGAGTATGCAGATTAGAAGAGAAACAGACTTACATGAATTGGATTTGGATACTCGGATGCTTTTCATATTCTTTCTCAACTAGATGAGCTGCAATTCTGCAGGTCGAATACCAGATTCTTCTTCACCACTTTGTACACTAGGTCAACAACTTCACAGAGAACATTGTTAGTTCTTCTTGAATTGTATATCTTGTGGACTATAACATGAATGCCAAATTTCAATTCCATATTAGTTACTTTGTTAAGTCTCATGCCTCTGCCATTCCACTCGACAAGAGTTAACTCAGCTAGGTCATCCTAAGTTAGGGTTTTGGTATCTTTCAGATTTTGGAGCATAGGGAGCCCAGTGACATGGTGAATTATCTATTTCATGATCTTCACAAGATGTTCCAACCATAGCTATGTCATGGACACGGCTAAGAACATATCTCATCTATTTTGTTTGGAAATCCCTCAGCATGTGCATGATGTATGTCACACCCTTTGTTTTGAGGTGCTTATGCTTGGGCTTTAGACTCCCATTTGTACATAATTCATCATATGCTTTGTTCATTTCAATGGTTCCAAGCTCCTATATGTTGTAGTGATAGAAGCTTTAGATGTTGTTAACTAGTAACACTTTTAGAGGAATTAGGGAATGAGATCCCATCAGGTCTATCTCCTTTGCAATTGCTGGATGAAGCTTAAACACTGGAGGATCACAAATTGCATTTCTTACCAACATCTCAAAACCTTTCTTGACCTTGCTGCTAGAAGTGGATGCCATATTATTCAGACAAAATGATCAAACTTTGCTTTCAATCACAAATTTGCACTGAGTCACTAAGGGGTCTGAATTTATTTGTAAACTAAAAAATTTGTAAGCAATAATATTTACAATCCTTCATTTATAAGGTATTTTCAACCATTAGAGTATTTAATTAAATTCTCCATACATAGTCGCTGGCATGACTTGGGTGTTTCTCCAAGATTCACTCGGAAGCTTGGGTGAAACTAACTTTCTAATTGTCAACACTGCCTGACTCAGCTCGGTTAAGCTAGAGTAGCTTGAGTGTTACTAACATTCTAAGTTGGTTAGAACTATAATATGTCCTTATGCATCAATATGTGGATTTGGACTTGCTAGCTTATCTAGAACTGATGTAAGATGGCTTGTATTGCATAGTTCTAGTCATTTCCTTACATTCCTATTCTATAATGGTAGATCCACCCAGCTCACTATTTAGGGTGTCATTAGATCCTTCATTGCTTTGATCTGAATTATCTAAGGATTTCCTTACCCAATGCTTGCTCATCTGAGTTCTAATTTCTAAGACTTTGGCTTTTCCATTCTCAAAACTAGTATTAACTTTTTCTCTGTTCATACAGTTCTTTCTCAGATGACCGAGTTGGTTGCACACAAAAAATATCTTAGTAGGATCTTTTTTTCTAAATTGAGTCTTCATACAATTTTCACCAATGTGTTCATATTCACCACAATGCCAATATTTGTATTGTGTGTTGTAATCCCAACCAAAAATTGCCTTGGCTAATTGTTCAACAGGATTCCACTTACTAGTTCTGTAGTCGAAAGATCTATGACCTTGTTTGTTACACTTGTAGAATTTTTCTTCAAACTTAGGTTTCTCTTTGCATTCACTTGCTCTATGTCCATGTTTGTTACAACAGTAACATTTACCATTAAATTTTTACTTTCCATTGCTCCAAAATTTATTTGATGTATGCCCCAAATTACTACAATGATTACATGTAGGTTTGTTGTTCTTTTGAGCTCCTTGCTGTGAGGATTCAATTTGTTTAGTATAACCTAATCCAGTATGTCCATGATTTCGTAATTATGTTGTCTGATCCATCCTAGTTTGTGAATTCATCATACTTTCATTTGTTTGATTTTTAGTATTGAGATCATTCTGCAGTCTTTCATTTTCTATCCTTAGATTGAAAACTTCTTGTGTTGCATTGTTGAGTTGACTTACCAAATCAATTTTTTGAAGTGACAAGTGTTGGATTTAATTTTCATTTTCCTCTAATCTTGTACTCAGAAATATTTTATCTTTTTGTGTTATATTTCTATCATGTTCTACTTTGTTCTTTAGCTCCATTACTTCACATATTCTGATTGAGTGAATTTTCTGTTCTCTTTTCAAGTTTCTGACTTCTTCATGTAAAGTGAGATTCTTTGTAAGTAAGTCTTCAATTCTCTTCTATATAGTTCTTGTCATTTATCTACACTACTAATTCTTTTCTTCTTTTCAGGGAAAGAGAGAGCTTCTCCTTAAGTTTCATGATCTGATCCATGGCCACTTTAAGGTCCATCTTTTCATTCTCAATGGCTTTCTCCAGTCTGTATGTTTCCATAGCCTCTGATCTTTTCTCAAGCTGTTAAAATTATAATAAGAGAACCACTACTCTGATACCAATTTTTGGAAATATATGATGTTCCCAGTGACTAAGAGGGAGGGGGGGGTGAATCAGGAAGCAATAAAAATTAATCCTTTTAATCTAGAATTAGATTGACTTCTTTGTTTGCATGCATAGAACTTGAAAGTAAAGAATCATAAACAACACATAACACAATATTTTGTTACCCAGAAACCTTCCAAAAAGAAATTAAAACTTGGGTGGGGATGATACCCACAAGATTTAGTACGGTAGTATAAATTTAGCCTGTTACAGCTTACAATGACCACTTCTGATGGTTTGCCTTGTTAGCAGCATAGAAAGGACTATTGGGTCCACATTTTTAAAGGATTTTGTACAATACAATGAGTAATGCAACTCTGTTAAGAGATTTAGAGAAAGGACTGTTAGGTCCACCCTATTAAAGGAATTTTCTGATCCACCTGTGAGAATGAACCAGTTGATGATCTGCTTTATACAACTATGATTGTTGAATAAGATCCTTTTAAATATAACTGATGACCTGAATGTGATAGATGAGACTATGTTGTCCTGAATACTTCTACTATTTAATCAAACTACCATTTGCATGTCTTTTCACTTATACATATGCATACATTTCATACATATACACCATACATACATACTTTGGATAAAACAAACTATCTTACATATATATCTTTATCCAAACAAATAACTATGCAAGTCAGCTTGCAATAAACAAAATGATATTTACCAATATATGCAAGGTTGGATTCAAACTGTCACTCGGGTCGAGAAGTCTACTTAGGTGATAAACTATCACTCGGGCAATACTGGTCACTCGAGAATTGTTAATCACTTGGGTAGCACTGATCACTCAGGACTTTGCATAATGCTTGTTGGCTCGGTCGACACTAGATGACTAAGTATTTTGACAATAATTGACAATATGTCTTTCCATAAGGTCTACAAGGAACATGATCTAAAATGAATCAATAAAAGATAAGACTCGCTAAACCAAGCAAGTCAACAACCATTCCGATGTTGTTGTCAAATTTGATAGTTTGGTTTATGATGATGATGATGATAGGTTTCAAGAATGAAGTACCCCATCTAAGGTAGATACCATCTAGTTTTGAGTATACCACACCCCATATAAGAAAAAATTACAAGTTTGATAAAGGACAAGTTGATGTTGATTGATTGATAGGACAAGTTTGATCTTATTGATTGGTAGGAAAATTTTGATTTGATTACTTGCTAATTGGATTGGATAGGTTGTCTGTTAATGCATGATTTCATTAAGTGCAATATTTGAGAAGTCTTCAGATTGTGTCTTCTTTGATGTTTGTCTTTTCACAAAGTACAATCTATTGATCACAACAAGTGATTATGTACATGATGAGGAAATCAAATCAGTGTTATAAAATGACATTTATTACTAGTTTTTTTTATGATTTTAACTTTTTAGGGCTTTTCAAATATTCATGTTTTTGTGCATTTTTCAGGACATTATATAATTTTTAGGATTTTTTTACGACTTTTTATGCTTTTTATTGATTTTTTCAGCATCATATTTGATTTTTATGGTCTTTTTTCAGGATCATATTTGATTTTTTAGGATTTTTTCATGACATTAACATTTACATTAGCAAGATTTGAATTTCCCTCGAGTGTCTAGCAAGGTAGGGACATTGTGAATTGAGTAATGGACTGGTAGATGGATAAAGGCCAAGGGTCACTTGCATTAAATCTATTGAGGTTTCCAAGGGCTATCCAAGAAATGGGATAACATGTTTTCGCCAAAATATGGAATTGGGGATGAGAATGATAGGATAATGAAATGGTGCACTAGATGGAATGTGAGGAATGGACATGTCAAGAGGTTTATTTGAAAATATATGTTTTTATTATCCTTATTTATTATATCAAGACCAAGAGAGGGATTTGGAATAGGATAATGATAGGATATTGAAAGGAATAATGATAAGATGTAGATAGGATATGAAAGGTCAATAAGGGATAAGGGATATGAATGAAAGGTTATGATAGAATAGGAAATATGGACCAAAGGTTGTGATAAGATAGGAAATATGGATCAAAGGGATCAGGACAATGTAAAGCAGATAGGATATGTGATGCTTCTAGGAAGATCTATAACCTTGTCAAGATCAAAGTTGGAGAAAGAGGGATATGAATGTTGATAGGATAGGAGATATTAGGGACGTGCATAGGAATAATAGAGGGAATGAAAAAGGGTAATGGAGTATAACATGAGTGAAACCTACCAAGTATGGAATGCAAGAAGCTCATAAAATTACACACGACATCTATTTGTCTGGTTTTCATCATGGTACTTTCCCAAAGCGCCTGTTTGCTAGGTTTTCACTATTGGATGAAATTATTTTTCTTATTCTGTTTTTTTTTTGTGTTACCAAGATGCCTATTTGCTAGGTTTTTATCAAGGCAACTTTTTTTCTCTTTCCTTTTTTCTCTCTTTTTATTTTTTATTTTTTTTTCCTTTTTTGAATTTTTTTTGACATGTTAGGAAGAATCCAGACACATGACATGACAAGGATGAAGGACTCAAGTTCCTTACTCTTTGGATGGTTTTATTGAAGGACATGACTATGACATGTAATAATGGACCATGACTATGGAAGTATGCTCAAAGACATTGGTAGGGTAATGCCAAAGGGATGAAAGGGGTGGTTAGATGGAATAGGATAAGGGTTTAGACAAAGGATTGGATATGGTAAAGGAAAGGATACAAATTTGGTTTTGGATGATGGAGAGAGTGGAAGAAGGCTTGATTTTGAATAGATGAAAATGGGTGCAAAAAAAACACTGGAAAATACCTTGAGGGGTGATGGAGTGATGGAGGAAAATGAGATTTTGAATGTGATGGAGGAAAGGATATGGGTTTAGGGACATAAAGACCCAAAATAGATTTGGAAGATGGAAGGATTTTAGATGGAGAGATAGAAATTTTGGATTCCAACTTGGTTTTTTCTTTAGGACTGTGTGCTTCAAGAATCTTCTTAAGAATCCACATGCACTTGGATTTTTCCTTTTTTGTAGGTCCTTAGAACACATTCCATGCACAATGGATTTAGGTACCCATATTGCTTTCAAATTTTCTTTTTTCTTAATGGGTCTTTGCGACCATTTGGAATTTTATTTTCTTTTTGGATCAATTTTTTCTTTTTTGTACATGTCGATTAGACTAGACATGTTGATCCTTAATAGAATGTGGATTAATTTACTTACGAACTTTATGTTTGGAATCCAAAATTATTAGAAGTAAAATGCAATTCATGGATGGATAGGAGTTATATGGAGGCCTTTTGGATGTGTGGTAGGTTCTCCAAGATGTGTGTCTTTTCTGACCTACATTTGGGAAAGGGTATATGGGTAGTGATCTAATGGATGGAGGAATATATGGACCTAAGATGGATGGAAGGGTTGAAGGGGGAGGTATACATTTGGATTTAGATTTTGAAAGGATGCCAACACCTTGAGATTGATATTTTTAATTAAGACCATGACCATCAAATTTTATTTTATATGAAAGGGTTTTATTATACATTTTGCATGGAGGTCTAACCCTTTGAATTGATAATTCTTTCTTTGACGAGTAGTATACTTTCTACAAGATGTGAATCCATTATTTTAATGTGTATATGATATAGAGGGACTTATAGGATTATGAAGTAGATAACATTGGATGGAAGAAGAGGAACCAAATTGTATGGAAGAAGAGGAACCCTTTTGACATGTATGGGGTTCACAAAAAACTTGCATAGAGGAACTTGAATCACAATGGGTATCAAGAGGAACAATTGGATACTGTGATGGAAAAAGAGCAATGACATGATCATTGGGGAGGATAGGATCTTCTTGGAGATATGGAGGATCACAACATGGAGATAGAGGGATGGGGGGATCTTTTTGAGGATCTGGAGGGATAATGGGATATTTTTGTAGACATGGACATTAAGGGATACATTGATCTTGACTTCGAAGGGGATCATGGGAATCCATTTGAAAAGTCATTTTCTCTTGAATTTGGATGGAATCATTAGGAAGAATTGAAGGGAGGTCGTGATCTTTCTTAGGAAGTGGAAGGTCAATGGTACTTGGAAGGAGAATTTGGTCTTGATATAGAAGGGGATCATCTTGGATGGGATTATCATAAGGCTCAAGGGGAATGGGATCTTGGTCAAAAATTGGAGGGGATTATTTATTATTGGGACCTTGGTCTTGATTTTATTTAATACATGTTTCTTTGTGATTTAGATCATCCTCTTGACATGGGGAGTTACCTTGGATATGCATAGGGGATTGTGGAAAGGGATCAATGCTTTGGCATGAGGGAGATGGACTTTGGATGGGACTCTCATGAATGGGATTGCTTGAAAATGGAGGAAATGGTGAAATTGGTTCTAGAATTTGGGAAGCATGAAAGGGACTTGGATCATGAATGGCAGTAGCTCAGATTTCTTCAATGGATAATCCTTTGTGGGTTTCTTCATTGGAATTGCAACTTGAGGGTGATGGAAGAAATTTCTCCTATGAGGATTGAGGGGATGAAGGAATGGATGGAAACATGGATATTTCTTGGAGGTCAATGTCTTGAGGGGAAATAGGTGTGTCGTCCATGTGATTGTTTTTGGATGAGCCATTTATAGACATGGGTGAATCATTTTTACTTTTGTTCTCTTCATCCAAATAAAACTATTTATGAAATAAAATCATTAAGTATTTGTGTCTTGGTTGAATCATTTACATTATTGGCACAAATGGTTGTGAAATAAAGATCGGTTCATAATTTGGTGGTTGCCCCAGTTGAATTATGCCACACTCTAGTTGGAAGATTTTATTTGATTTCTTTGGGACTTAAGATCTTTTCACAATTGGCATGATGTCTAAGTGCACCTAAGTATGAAATAATATATGATAAATGCATTTGTTTTTGGATTTTGAAAATAGTATGCAACATATGATATGAAAAGGCTTTATGAAATGCAATTTTTTGGACTTTGAATGATTAAGAAAAGCAATCTAAGGATTATGCACATCTAGAGTAAAAACAAAACCCTAAACAATATGCACACCCATCTAATATAACATTAAATCCATTGAAATGAGAGTTCAAAACATATGCAAATAAACATAAAAACCCCTTAAATTAAAGCTCAAATTTTCTCCTTACTTCTCCAATGAGTTGGTTAATGTAGCACTTTTCCAATGATAAAATTGCACAAAGATTTAAAAGCCAAAGTGATATCAAGAATACTAGGAGATAGTAGTTAAAAAAAGAAAGACAAAATGATCTCAATTCATAGAGATGAGAGACCAATTTGCAGAATTAGTAAGTGAATGCACAAATTAGTATGCATAAATCAATGCATAAATGGACAAAAATGGAAGGAGGATGGAAGAAAATTAATAGGAAATTAGAAGCACAAATTAGGGGAAAATTGATAGGGAAAGCTAGAAGAGCTCATGAAGCTAATTAATAGGGATATGAAGCACAATTAAAGGAGGGAATGTAAGAGTTCAATTTTCTAATTTAAAAACTCATTATCCCATCAAATTAGGAATTTAGGAATTAGGAAAATCCCATAATTCAAAAAGATGAGAAATTAATTAATTTAGGGAGACATTAGGGAAAAGGGAATAAATAAAGTCAATTTATTTATTCGATTAGGACATATGGATAGACTATGTGTTATTCATCCCAAGAGATAAAATTAGAGAATAATTGGCCAAATTGAAGGCATTAATGCACAACTAAATTGATTTTGATGATATTGATAAGGATTATGATAGTTATGAGGAATTGATGAGCTTTGACAATGCGCTCAAATAATGATATTTGAAAATGATTAAATAGAATCAATGAACTTTGATGATGCTCGAGGATTGATAAATAATAAGGAGACATCAATGAACTTAGACAATGTTCCCAAGATAATGATGATCTGTAATAATATTGATTATCTTGGACAATGCTATTGAATTTATGATGATAGGTTTATAACGATCATATCGATGAACTTAGACAATGCTATCAAATGGATGATGAAAAGATACAAATAATTGATGAACTTGGACAATTCCCTAGAATGCTGAGATTGAATTAATGATGAAAAGATTGACCAATTTTGAAAATGATTTGATTGATTAGAAAGTGATTTAATTGGGCATTGATGATCTTGGACAATGTGCCAGAATGGTATGACTGAGTCCAAAATGATTCAGGGATGATTAGGAAGAGAATAGGATATATTTTATTTGATTTAGGATGATTTGATACGGTTAAGGATTGTTTAGGATCAAATAGGATCAATTTAGGATGATTTAGGATTGAGAAAAATTGATTAGGAAATGATCAATTCAGCCAAGAGGAAAAAAATATTTGCAAATAATTGACCAATTTGAAATATTCAATTATCTATGAAAGACACAATGTTTTCATATAATAATGATCATATGCACAATATACAGGAATAATTAGAGCACAAAACAATGTTTCAATTGTAATGCCAAAAATGTTAAACACATAGACTAGCAGGCTCAAACCATTTTTGAGTGTCTACAGTCATACCTAAAATAATAGCTTAAACAAACAAAAACTTGCAAAATTAAACCCAAAAATTGCACATCTAAATAATTTTTGTAGAATAAGATTAAAATATAACAATCTTATCATATCATTTCTCAAATTCACTTAAGTTCATGTTTGATCTCCTATATTTTGATTTATCATTAGGTCATTTTCATTCTTTTTGGGTTCACAAATCATTCTAAGATGAAACCTATGTTTTATCATTGGTAAATCTATTGGATTTTGAGAATTTTTCTACTTTTGAGTTGGTGTATTTTAATTTTATCTTTATATTTTGTAAGGAAATTATGTTTCATACCCAACTTTATTTATTCCATTTCCTAAATAACCCATGATAGACAAGGATGGATAAAAGCTTACAAAATAACTATTATGCATAGGTCAAATAGAAAAGTCTCAAGATAAAAAATTATATACCTTGAGAGAACCCTCATGAGATAAAACATGGCCTCTAAAAGAATCCATACTCCATCATAATATTTAGCCATAAATTAATACAAAGCATTTACAAAGTTACAATTCATACTCTTGAAATATCAATCCTCTCCCATGCATCATTTATGTGTCCAAGCATGAATCATCATATCCCATGGCATGCTTCAGATATGCAATCCTCAAAAGGACCCAATGATGGTGGCCTACTCAACTAGATAACCCATACAACTAGAATGTCTTTCCTCTTATACAAACAAGCCCACACAAAATACAACCAGTGGTAAAGTAATATCATGTGCCACAAAACCATGTGAATACAATACCATTGGCCCCTCATTGATTATTGGGTATCAATTTTATACTCTATTAAATAATTTAATATCTTTACCCAATATTAAATAAATATAATATTATATCTCAATATGATGCTTACATTAAATATAATTCCCAACATTACAATAAAACACATAAGTGGACCCATGAATGTTAACTCTTAGTTATGCACATCTATCTAGGTTCCTTTTATGCCCTACATACCCATCCCTACATTTTGTGTGAAAAATGTCGGGTCCTTTTATTTCCTTGTCTTCATTTTTCCTCTTTTCCTTTTTGTGCCCTTGCCCTTTTTTTTGTCTTTTCTCTTGTCTTTTGTCCACTCCAAGATCTGGATTTTGGAGTGTTGTTTCTCAGAGCCAACAATTTCTAAACCTTTGGGACCTGCCAATCATCCCCCTTTCTTTTTAAAAGGAATGATCATTGGGTGCCCCCAAGGCCTAGACTTTGGTGGCAGGATTGTTTATCGAAGTAAATTTTGGTAATTAATGCACTCCCCTAGGATTTATTTAAGGCCTTTACCTCCTCATTTTTACATTTACTGTGAACTAATTACCTTTTGGCAAATTATCTGGAGAGCGAAGCAATTTTTTTCTGAGCTAAGGTGTTTGAGCTAGAAGGTGAAGAGGTGTGTTTGACAATTCTTCAAGAGAGTTTAGGTGATGGAGTGCGGCCATTTGCAGTGCCCCTTTTCAGCATTTCAATTTTTAGGTAGGCCCTTGGGCTTCTTTGCTTTTTATTGCATATTTTCTTCTTTGTTTCCATTTTTTTTTTTTTTTCTGGTGTTGCTATTTGTTTTCCTTTTTTCACCTTTGTCTATTTGTTTTTTTTATATTTTGTTTGTTTGGGCCTTTTGTGTTTTTGGGTGTTCATCTACCCTTGTCATCTAGGTTGTGCTTGTCATTTGGCATGTTGTTCCTCCTGGACCTGGTGTGTCCCATTTTCTTTGTGGTCTTCTAGATTGAAGGAGAAATATTTGTCTTCCTTGGTTATAAATTTCTTATAATTACCATTTTTTGTCCAGCTCCGCAGTGTCTATTTTTTTTAAGTGTAGCTTTTTAGAGAATTGTAAATTCCCTCTAGGTGCTCATTCAAATCCTATAAATTAGAGTCAAGTTCTATAAATTCAGATCACTATGTGCGTTGTTAGTAGCTTAGGCTAGTTCTACATTGTCAAGTTGGTTAAAGTTTTTCCCTCCTGCACTAAGGAGACTATGCGTCTCTGAGGGTTGTCTTTAGTGAAAGTCCAATGGAGGTAACTCCTAGGGATGCAATTTCTTAGAATTCTTTATGAGGTCTGAAGACCATGTCTGCCAAATAAATGTGTCCACCTTTCTGGTTGATGAAACCTTCTTGTTGAAGATAAAGCTATGTCAGTTTCAGAGGCCAACTTGCTAGTAGGTCATAAATATTTCTCTCTCCTCTATCATTTCCATCTTAATGGTAGAATTTATTTCCACATTCAAACATTAAAATTTGTCCCAAGTGGCATTCGTGCCACTCATTCTAAAATAGTTTTTGATTAACTATCATTAATTAGCCCAGTGGGTTTACATGTGTCACACATGTCGAGGTATGACAGGAGGGTTTATCATCTTGTCTCTGATACCACCATCCTTTTGGTTAGGTTCTGGGTATTTTGGTGACCCTGAACTTGTCCATCTCAATTTCCTTGTTGAGTCATCATTTTTTGGTCTTTTGGGCACAAAGGGGAGGTTTTGTATAATATGAAATGGTTACAATTGAGATAACTCCTAGATATCATTTTTCAAGGACTAATGATTTCTATTTTCAAAATGGCAAGTGAATAGTCATGCTTAAGATACCAGAGCCCAGAATCTATGTTTATAAAATTTCATACGCTAACAGTTGTTCAGTTTGCATGTATGGGTTAAAGAAAGAAAGAAATGGCTTATGCATCCATACCCCTAGGAAGTCCCAAACTTCCAAGGTAGAAAGGATGGTGGAAAGGCTCCCATTAACCTATAAATATAAGAAATGCAAGACAATTTTGGGGTCTTGAATTGAATCTACACTAAAAGAGGTCACAGATATAGATATTAGCACCTATGCCAAGCTAAGGGCCCTCCTTTAGGTAATCCACCAATAGTGACAAGCCAACAAACCTATCTCAGTTAACTTAGAGGCATCCAGAATCATTCAAGAGGATGGTTTTCAGTACTCAATGCAAGCAGTGGCACTGATGATTCTCCTAGCTAAATGTTACAACCCAGCTAGTTTGGCTACTATGTTGGTTTCACCCAACTCTCTTAGGTACCTAGTGCCCATCGTCACCCTGGAACACGATGCCTTTGTCATTAGATGGTGCATTTCATTCTTTCTAGCTATTGTTACCCTCACCAAGGTGACTTCATTTGTGTAGTTCAAGGATGTGGTTGATTTGGCCTGTAGCCACCTCAATTTAGAATGGCTAAAAATCCCACACCATGACTTCAAGAAGATAAGGATGGATATCCCTCGCTCCATCTTCAAGGAGCCCATTCATGATAGAATTATATTTCTATACAAGATTTTTGGGGAACCCCGTACTCGGGAGTTCACCCCCTAGATGAACTAATTTCTATATTATATGACCACCAACAAGGCACGCTTTGACTAGACTAACATTACCATCAAGTATGTGAACATCTAGATGAGGAAGTTTGGGGGAGATCATAGGATCTACATGAGTTCCTACATCCTTTGGCCATTGGCTAGGCAATACCTGAGAATCCAGGGATTAACCATAGTTGGCATCCTCAGGGATGGAGCTGCATAGGCCACTCCATGGGACAATTTTCCCTAGATTCAATGGGACGAGAGCTTTCCCAATTTTTGTAGATTCAATGACACCTTTATCTTCCATGAGATCAAGGAAATCACTAATTACTAGGAATTTAGAATGACCATGGAGGCCATGGCCCTAGTAAATACATGGGGATGTTATTTCATCTAGTTCGCACAACACACATACATTTGGGTGTCTCGATTTTCGGGTAAACCTTTCCTTTGGCCCAAGCATTGTGGGGACAAGATCATTTTGCTAGAATTTTGTAGGTAGACCCTAGAGGTGCATTCTCTAATGGAAACCAAGAATGTCAACTCTATCTCTTTCCCATTTGTGTGCGGGAATTACACTTGCTCCCTTGTCATGGCTTGAGAATAAAAAAGTGACCTAAGTAGCCTCAACAAAGCCAAATTTCCACTCAGTCGCAAGGACTATGATTTGCATGGATGAATGACAAGGATAATGCCCTAGGGAATAAATCCCAATGAGAGGCACTTGGATAATTTTTGGGCCAATTGCTAAGATGATTTTGAGGTCCAAAATTGGTAGTACTCCAAGATGTCAAAGGGAATGATGGAAAATATTAATCTCTAGACATTTCCATGAAATTTTTTAGATATCGGGTCACTTGATGATCCTAAGTATAAATAAGAAAGCATTGGCAAGATGGAACTCCCATCGGTAGATTGAGACACACTAGAAGTTTTGAGTATTGAGGTCATCTCAAGAGCAGTGATCTAGCACAGCCACACCTTGTTGACAAGACTTTGTGACTAGCTCCACCAAAAAATGTAAGTTGTCACCGGGTACCGAGGTACCGACCAACTTCACCTGAAGAGACTTTTCAGAGAATAAATTCTCCTAGCCTCCAAGCACCTGGTAGTCGGGTCTTGACGGTGCAGGAGAGCTAAGTTAGGCAGGTGACTTTTGTGTGAGGGGATAGCCGGTTTTTACTCATCTTCTTCAGGTATTTCAAGAGGGGTGGGGTTTCTAGCAAGCACTTTTATTATCAAATAAACTTCAAAAGATCGATCAGGGTTAGACATACATCTCTATCTATAGTTATGCAATAAAAATTTGAACACCAAACTAAAATCCAATGTAAGAAAACTACTCTAAATACCAAATACACAAAGAACCTTTGATTCACATGCATTGAGTAGCAAGGGGAGATAAGATCATTAATGTAAACTAAAGCATATGAGAAAAGGACATAGGAACACATACTGCACAAAAGATGTTCATAAACTCCAAAGATCAGAACAACACATAAAAAGTAGTCATAAGGTATTCATCATTCTTCATTAACTCAAAGGGTACTAGAATCACTGGTAAATACATCCATGGCTCCAAGGGAGCATTCTAAACTATCAAGAACAATTGAGCATTGAGCTCCTGAAACAACTAAAAATGGAAAGCTATCTTCTATTACTTTTTGGACTGTAAAGTCATCAATTTTTCCGACCCTTGTTATGACGTTAAACTTCTTATTTATACACATGTTTTGACATAAAACTAACCTAATCTAACTAAATCTAACTATACACTCAACAAATAGAATACATTATCCTATGGAAAATACTACCTACACCACTTACAATCACCTCAAAAAGTGTAGTGGTCTGACAAGATAGAGGAAGAAGACAAGAAGAGAAATATGGAAGAATCGGCATAGAGAAGAGTGTCAGGGTATTTATAGAAGAAATCTAATTGTCCTGATATCTGAGGCTACATGCCTCATAAATGCAAATTGTGGCTCACTATTTTTGATGCACATCAGGAAGTAAATGTAGGAGTGGAACCTTGGGAGAATCATATGTTAGAGCCATCCCTTCATCTGGCATGCCTTATTGGGATCACCTACCTACTGACCCCTTATTAACTTCTTGACAATGATCGGTCAGCTCTGGGGAACCTGGATGCGGATCACCGCAAAAGAATACAAAATCTTGGACCTGAATTTCTAGAGTCCGGGAGCTTATGCTCAAAGAATAATGAATTTAAAAAATTGCACCCCGTAGGTGAAAATATCTATTGTCCAAAGGACTCTACTGTTCCTTGTTTTTCTTGAAGGCCTCCAAAATTTGGCCAATGCCATCCTCATCTATGTCTTTGACATTGTCTCACCAGTCGCTAATGACCTTGAACTATTCCTCAATATCTCTAGCCCCATCCCTAAATTTTGCATCTATCTTTAATGATTCATGAGCCTAGAGTATCATCTTGGATAGTCTTGACATTTTACCTCCATCAAAATCTCTGGCGAACTAGTACTGGGACTCCATCAGCTCATCAAATTTTCTCAGTAAAAAATCTTCTAGGTGCAAGTCCTGATAGTGAAGGGATCAACTTATGAAACCCTTGATACAAATGTTGTATATAAATCTAAAGAATTCTAAACTCCCATGATCCTATTCTTTATGGCCGCTACTAATTGCTTGCTCACCTCAATTTTGAGGCCAAGTCTGGATTGCTGGGCTCGAAGGAATCTAAAGGGTGCTTCTCCCAAAATTCCCATCTATGTGATGACTTCCTCCCTGAATTTTATTATTTCTTCTAATTCAGACCTCCAGTCCTCATACTTCTCTATATCTTTCTCCCATAAGATGACGGTGTAGTTCACCTAGCCCAAAAGGTTGTTGACCTAATAAAGGTCCAGGAGTGTTGCTGCTAGGAATCACCTTATGGCTTTGATTTGTTCAGTGATCCACCCATCTACAGCCTGTTCCTTCTTTTTCATGGCGCTTAGAGTATCCATGTCACCCTGTGGGAGCGGTGTTCTGGAGGTGGAGGCTTCCAGATGAATCTTGTCTAGTGGCTGGGTTAGTTCCACAAGAAGCCTAAGGATATTTTAGTTCTTTTCTCTTTCCTCCTTTAGCTTCTATGCCTGCTTATCATATCGGGCCTCAACTTCCTAGGTAGCTTCCTTCAACAGGTCTACTTTGCCCTATTTATCTCTCCTCCCCAGAGGAAATTTTGTGACTGTATAATCTTCAACCCTTACTTCTACTGCATCTCTATTTGGGGGAGGTGTCATAACTATTGCAACTATACTTCCTCCTAGGTTAGTCTGAAGGCTATAGATTGCCTGGGTCTTCTTAGGATTTTTAGCCTCTTTCTTCTGGGCCATCATTTTAGCCAAGGAGAGGGGAACACTTGCTACCACCGGGGCCTTTCTTTTTCCTAATTCTACCAGCCATTGTGGTGGCTGGGGTGGTCTTGCTACTAAGGCATAGGCATTGGGGCCTTCTTTGAGGTCTAGTGGTGTTTCCCCAGTATCCATAGTCATATCAGACTATTTTTCTTGTTCCCCAGGGCATCCTGTATCTTTTTCCCTAGTGGCATTCTCAGCTATGGTGTCAGGGACCCCATCTCCCTGGTACCAGTAACATCTACATCATCAGGATTTTCCTCATCTTTTCCAACATTTGTGGTCTCGGTATCTACATTTTTGGGGTTCCCCCCCTCATCTTATTTCTATTGTTCTTCTTTGGCACCATCCATTGGGACATCCTTCTCCCTGGGCACATCCTTTAGAGAGGCCGAAGGTGTCTGGCCAAGACTTGACTATTTGGCCACAGAGACCACCATGTTGAATATCACACTGTGGGGTATTTAATCCCCTAGAGTAACTAGAGGCACTTGGAGCATGACAATTGGGGATACGGTTGCTCCTGAAGTTCTGGGTTCCCAAGCCATTGTCGGATGCTCATCTTCTATTGGCCTTAGTTCTATCTTGGTCCCCTGGACTGATGTTTCTTCCACATCTTGTAGATTTTCTTGTGTTTCTTCTTGTTCTTTCTCCTTTTCCTTCTCTTGGACCTCCTTCTTTGGGTCCAATTCTTCTTTTTCCTCTATCTCCTCCACCACCTTCACCATATCAGCCTGTAAGTTCACTAGATCTTCCGTCCGGAAGAGATCATCAAAATTATCTTGTGGAGGGGAAATTGTTGGAGGATCCTGTAGTTTAGGAGAGGAGGGGATGAGTTCCACCTGGGGAATGTTAGGCATCCCAGGACCCACATCTTTGTTTGAGGGATGATCCACCCTTTGCTTCTTTCATCTTAACTATAATAGGACCCCAGTATCCAAAATGTCTGCACACTCTACCTCGGCCTCCATCTGCCAGCTCATAAGTGCTATTAGTGAAGGGGATCCATTTGGGAGGACAGATCCTACCAGAGTAACTAGGAGACTACGGGAAAGCTAGGCACTTAGTTTTTGACTTATCTATCAGGATGCCTCCAGCTAAACATACTTGCACCAAAATGGGGAGCGGATCTGAGGGTGGAACTTGAGCTGGGGTGCTCGGACCCATGTGGGTGCTCCTTTTGCATGCTTGTGCAAAGTAATCATGACTATTCTGTATGTTTCCTTAGCTGACGTCCTCAATTTTCAAACTCTTTGGGGTGTCCCAATCCATCAGAGGGAGATCCATCTTATCAATCCCCTATGCCTGGTATGTTGGGTCTTCCAGAGGCCCGCTATCTGAGAAATACTTTAGAAAGATATAAAGGCTGAGGCTCTTCATCATCCCTTTGGACATCCTTGAGTGTTTCCAATCCTGAAGGTTGAAACCATCCTAGCAATCTTCCCAAAAATCCTCAATGTGAACCTCATGTGGTGTGGACGCCCAAGGAAGTGTCATAGTTATCTTGCCGACATCAAAATTGTTTCTTGCTAGGTGGAACTTGGCCAGTCCTAGACTCTTCAACTCATTATCAACTTCCTTGGCCACTGCAAAACTACAAGAATAATTCCCACAAATGATTGGGAATGGAATTGAGGTAACCTTCTTTAATGCAAAGAATGTGTGAAGTTCTTAGATTTTCCTGTAGAACTCCTAAAGAATAATCATATCCCCACAATGCTTGGGAAGTAGGTAGGACTTCCTAGAGAACCTGGTCACCTCAATGTAAGAATGTTTTTGAAATTGAATAAAATAATTATTGTATGTACTCACCAATTTCATTTCTTCCTTAGATAGCTGGTACCTAGAATTTTGAGTAAGTGTTAAAATGTTGTTGTAAATGAATGTGTCATTTACCCAGAAAAAATTGGGGAACATGGCTTCCCATTGGATCTAGAGATAATGTTTCCATAAGACATGCTGGTCGGGCCTATTCCTAAGAATTCCCACTATCTACAAACCCTAGAGAGTGGGTCTCTATTGTTCCAGTGCCCATAACACATATGACGTCATGTGGAACCTTGAAGTTTGGTCAATGTTCTTTAGTTGGAAGTCCACATGATTGGCGTTAATTGTCGCCTAGTCAAAGGTCTGACTGTGAGTGGTGATGTAGTATAAGAAATAATATGTCCATGCCAAAAATTCCCTGGCATGGGGTTCTCCGAAGAGCCTACACAAAAACATGATCCCTACCTGTATGCATTCCATGAAATCAAAAGGGGATCTCTAGCTTCATTTTCTTGTAGTCCCTCCTCGAGGACTTTAACTAGTGACAGTTGAGATGTTGCTGGGCAAGATGGGGGATGTTCTCAAACTCCTTTAGTGATGCAGACTAAGATTTAATAGTAGCACCTCTGAACTAGGGAATCCCTAGTCCCAAAGCAAAGGTGGCAGTATCAAGAGTAACAATGGTTGCTGGGTAGTTCAATGGTAGAGAATCAACAAGAAAAACAACCTGGGTGGGGGCGTTGTAGTGCTTCATCTATTGGAGGATCAGCTCTGGTGCTTGCACTGAGTAGGAGAACCAGGAAGCTTTGATAATTCCAGAGGTGACCATGTTCTTTTCCATATCATCTCTGACATATCTCTATTGATACATTGTCTAGACAAGGCCCTATAGTTCTGCCCATAGTCCGACCTTGGTGTCGGTGATATCCTAAAGTTTGGAATCCACTTTGGATCCCACAAGGATACCATCCCTTAGGTATTTGGATGTCAATGGTATTTGTGCCAGCATTTTCTCTCCTTTTGTCTTAGTGGCCACCCAAGTGGAGGTAGTCAGAAGTTCCAGACTTCCAGGAGGAGTTGTTACTTTAGACATTGTTCATTAGATAATCTACAACCTGCAAGACCAGACAACCATTAATACATGTGATAAAATATAAAGAAATTTTACAGACTCCAGAGAGTTCACCACCATTTCACATCTGTTGTCAAAATATGTTAGCCCGCATCAAAATCCCAAAAATATAACAACTAACTTGATGACTAGACTTAATCATCACCTGGGGATATTGGTTTATGTGATAAATGGGATGAAGGTCTGGGGAATTTTTAGCACCCAAAGTCCAGAGAAACAAGTTGTTATCGAAGTGACCATGTAGTGAGTCATACTAAGCTGACATGGGTTGTCACATGGTCATGCAATAAATGGCATTATCACATTAGTGGCAAAATATGTCTGGACACGAGTGAATTGAATGTCAGATGGGATGGTTTTGAATGCTCATGTGTGGGGGAAATTAATCCCTCCATCAATTAATTTAGTGATGGAGGAGAGAGAAAACCACCATAGCTCGAACAGGTGAGGTGTCGAGTTCAAACTAGGTGGACACCATATGGGCGAGCTCAAAACCTAGGCTATAAAACATAGAGAGCACGGCGAGCTTTCCATAGGAAGGGTTGAACAAGACAATATATAGACCAATGTACAGACCAAATTCATAGGGGAAGCTAAAGAATGGAAAAATTTATAGGAGACAACCCTATCCTATGGACTACCTACAGTTTACAAAGAAACTACGACAATTTACAAAGAAATTACACCTACTTACAGAATCTACAGGAATGTACACTATATATAGGAAAGAAAACAATGCAAGCAAGGTAGGAAACCTTCCTACAGAGCCATCCCACCAATGGGAGGCGATGAAAAACTAGAAGACAAAATAAAAACAAAGGCAAGACCAAACAAGGAAAGAATAAAAGCAAAGAAAACAACAAAAGAGAGTCGAAGGACCTACCTTAACACGAGGAAATGCGGGATGAGGAGCACATAAGGTGCTCTACAAACCAAGAAGCTTTTACGAACCATGAACACCTACAAGCTTGTGGGGAAGTTGAAAACATGCACAAACTTGAATACCAACTTCACTACAAAGCATTGTTAAACCTCCCAAAGAAACTCACACTTAAGCTCAAATTGGCTCTAATCGCTCTTAATCGCTGTGGTTAATCTTGTTCGTGGTAAATGTGAAAGTGACAAGTGAAACTATATTTATATCCCTAGGTTAAAAATACACTTCTTCATTCTACATGTCCCAAAAAGGCAAACCTCTAGACTTCACGCCCGGGGATCCCATGCAACCACACCATCTAACAAAATAGGAATTAGTGACAAAGAATCCCAGAGTCTAGAATCTGGCCAGCACAAAGAAAAAAAAACACTCTGGGACAAGGTCCTAGAGGAAGAGAAACCAAAAAGAAAAGGAAAACAACCCCGTGGAAGCAAAGGCTGGAAGAAAACAAAAGAAAAGGAACAAGGAAAAAACTGAAAAAGGAGGACCCAACATTTTTCCAACCAAATGTAGGGATAGGTATGCAGGGCATAAAAAATGGTGACTCTCTAGGATGACTGCTTTAGTGCATTTGAGAGCTATAGAATCTCTGGTTAGAAAAACAAGAACTCACCTTTACCTAGAGTACTCTGCTTGCAAGGCATGAGGTGTCTGAGTAAATCTGACTCATCATTGATTCAATCCTTCAATCTTTTGTCAGCCCTAAAGTGTGTGATTTGGAAGAAAATCAAGCCGATAACTTCTAGGAGAAGTAGATAGAGGGAAATTAATACATTGAACTAAAATCATTACATCTTGCATGATCCTCTAGATACCAGAATTCTCTATTCTTTAGTTATCATTTCTTTCCTTCAAAAATGGGGAAGGCGGTACTTCTTCCACCGTGAACCTTAAGCTTAGCTAAGTTTTAACGATGGTAGTTCTTTCTCCTTGTCATCCATTAAAATTGGCTAAATAGGAGAGACTTTCCAGACCTGGGATATATTTCTTTATTTTTTAGACTTGCCCAATAACCAGTGTAATTGATCTGCTCTCAAGGACCATATGATTACTTGCTTCTTAGGTTTTCTGTTAACCAATGTCATGATTTTCAAGATATGAATCTGATGAATATTACCCATAACCTTTTACCACACATACAAAATAACTCTAAAGTGCAGATAAATTTTACCATGCTAACAATAGATTTTAGACTAACCAAAATACACAAGGAACCATTCCAGGGACTAGATGTTATGTGAAGCATACCTGCCTAAAAGAAGATGGCAACATGTCGGGAGCCCGAAAAACAACACGCGAAGCCAAAAGGAAAACCAAAAACAAACACGACAAAGAAAGAAAAGAAAGATGGCCCCAGAGGACTATCAATGACTATTTACATGGGAAAGGCACTCCCAAGGAGCACTGTGAAAAGATATTTACAAGTGGGAAAACATTTACATATAATACAACTTTGAGCAAACTTACCGCCTGCCTCATTCAAAGTAGTGTTTGAGAAACTATCCATTGACGGCCAATGGAATGACTTCTCTAGTCATTGTACTAAGGTGGCAAGTATTGGACCTACATATCTCTGAGATTAGGTATGGTCTGAGCTAGAGCCTTTGAAACTTGGTGAACTTTCCTTTCTTCTCTCGGGCCTTGTCCCACAGAAGGACTAGGTCTAAAACCTGAAACTAGGCTTTGTATTGTGCTCTCTAGTCAAAAAATTACTTGAAAAATGCTTGATGATGCACAAAATTTTCTAGTGTCACATCTCTTTGCTCCTCCATTCTTACCAGGTTCAAGAGCCAAACCTCCACAATCTTGTCTTGGTTGTTAAGTTCCTGCATAAACTGTAAAACCAAGATTTGTAAGTTGATAGGAAACACAGGATTCTAGCCATAAACTAGGTGAAACAGGGAAGTCCCCAGGTCTACCTTGATTCTAATATGGTCCACCCAAAGAGCGAACCTTAGCTTTTGGTGCCAGTCCTAGGGGTTCTATTCTAACAAATGTTTGATCACCTCCAAGAGATTTTTATTGGAAGATTCAACCACACCATTACCCTGGGGTTAATAGTTGTTGGAGAACCTCAAGGTGATCTTCCTCTCATAGGTCCATTCTAATAACTATGATGAATAAAATGCTAGACCATTATCACACACTATAGCGAAGGGCATCCTGAATTTGGTGACTATGTTTTCTTCCAATAATTTGATAACTACATCCGTCATGTTGTTCATGCATGGAGTTGCTTCAGACCACCGGTTATAGTAATCAGTCGTAGTCAGGTAATACCGGTGGTTAGAAGATGAGTTGGGGTTTATTTCCCTAATAAAATTGAATGCCCATTGGGCAAAGGGTTGAACTTCAAAGACCAGATACAAAGGCATGGTTGGGTTTCACTCGTGATTGGCTGTGGTTTGGCAAGTGTGGCTCTTCCTCACGTGAGTGTAGATGTCTATGAAGATGAAGGGCCAGTAGTATCTGGCCCGAAGAATCTGGTCAGTAGTGGGATTAGCTGAGCCATGCCCAATTCTGAACTACCCATGGAATTCTTCTATCATTTTGGCAGCTTGGTCCCTATCTATGCACCGGAGGTAAATCCCTTCAAAGTTCTGGAAAAAAAATGTTTCATTTTTTATCATGAAATGTGCACTTTTCAGTTGCAGGGCACAACATTTGTTAAGGGGAAGCCCCTCTAGGCATCTGTTATTGAGCAACAGGTATACCAAGTCAGTATACCATGGGTCTTGAGTGATGTACTCCCCCATATAGGTTTGAGATTCAATGTTTGGAGTTACTTCTGCCATCGCCCTACATAGTCCTTGGCCTCAGACTATCTTCATTTGTTGCATCTTGAGATCATACTCATGGAGGATGGCCATCCATTTCCCCCGGTGTTTGCCTAGTTTACTCTCTAGCAGTAAAGATTTGATAGCCTAGTCTGGAATGATAGCATGCACTTTGCTCCAAAGAACATAGTGCCAAAATTTCTTCATGGCCCAAACTAGAGCAAAATCTTGCTTTTCCAAAGGCATATATTGGACTTCCAAGGTTTTGAAGGGGGGCTCATGAAAGTAATGGGTCGTTCTTCCCCTTCAACCTTCTAGGTTAGAACTACCACTACAAAATGTGGTGAAGCAAAGGATTAGATGTGAAATGGGAGGGAATAGTCTAAACTGGCCAGGACTAGTGCCTCCACTATGGTTTTCTTGATCTAAGAAAATGCTCGCTTCGCTTCGGGGCTCCACTCAATCTTGGTATCTTTCTTCATCATAACATTGAGTGGTTTAACAATTTTAGTGAATCCAATTATGAACTGCCGGACAAAATTTATATTTTCAAAGAAATATCTGATCTCCTTTTCGCTATCAAGCATCTGCAAGTTCTGTAGTGCTTGAACTCTCTCACGATCAATGGATATCCCCTTCTTAGAGACTATAAGCCCAAGCAGCTTCCCTTCAGTGACCCTGAACATGCATTTCTTGGGGTTGAGGGAGATACCATACTGACAACATCTCTCATAGATCTGGGTGAGGTGGGTGGAATGATCACGCCTATCCTCTAAAAAGACTGTAAAATCATCCATATAGATGATTATGCATTTGTTGACCAGGTCCTCGAATGCCATTTCCATAGCCTTTTGAAATGTGGCCCCCGCATTGATGAGACCAAAGGGAATTCTCTAGTTTTCAAATGTTCTCCACTTGGTGGTGAACATTGTTTTATCTCTATACTTGAATTTAACCATAACCTGGTTATATCCAGAATACCCATCCAGGAAAGACATCATTTGAGAACCATTGACAATTTGTAGCACCTCATCTAGTGAGGGGAGAGGGTGATTTTCCTTCTTGGATGCCTTGTTTAAATTGAGAAAATCCACACACAGGCAGATCTAACCATTCTTATTTCACATGGGGACGAGGTTGGAAACCCATGTTGTGTGGCAGATAGGAAAGGTAATTCAGGCTGGTAGTAGTTTCTGAACCTCCTGATGAATTATAGGTTTGATCAATGAGTTTACTAGCCTCTGCTTTTGCTGAAAGGGTTTAGTATCTCATTTCAGTGGGATAGTATGAGTCATGATGGATGTGTTGTACATTTTAAGATCCTCATAACCCCAGGAAATAACATCAATGTATTCTCAAAGAACCACGAGAATCTTTTCCTTCTCCTCTAGGGAGCAAGAGGTACCAATGTGCACAATTTTTTCTTCACCGACCTTGCCGATGTTGACCATTTTGAATTTTACTCCCTCAGAGGTTGATGATACCTTGTCTCAGCCCCATGGGTCCAAATCAAAGATGCATTCTAGATCTACCATCCCCTTAGGGATGATGTTGGTGGGTAGATCAATGATCCTTTCATCTTCTTCACCCTGCCTAGTATTGTCATGATCCATTTCTTCCACTATCTCATCCTCGAAGATGCCAACATTGTCCATGAAGGCTAGAATATGTTTTTCATCCTTAAAAACATGAAACTGAGTGATATTATCTAGGATGGATGGGGTGGGGACCATCTCAAAAGAAAACTTCTGGAGCCAGGAGCTAGCCATCGGCTCGAGGGTGCTGGCAGCCACAACAAGGGCATCCGTAACATAGTTACGTTTTTGGGGAATGAGCGCGATGCCAAAAGCATAAAAATTTTCAATTAGGCTCCATGCCTAGTTGTGGTATGCGGCCAACCTTTTTTCATGATATGTGTATTGACTCTAGACCTGTTTTACTATCAGCTCATAATCACCCATTGCCCGAAGGTGGGTGATCCCTTTTCTCAATGTGAAAAGGAGTATGAGGACAAAGGCCTTGTACTCCATGACATTATTGGTGCAGTTAAAATGCAACCTACAAGATGTGAGGAAGAATTTCCCCTATGGGTTGATGAGTTCCACTCTAGCCCCGTAGCCTTGTTTAGACTGGGATCCAT
This sequence comes from Thuja plicata, assembly GCA_018584345.1. NCBI lineage: Eukaryota > Viridiplantae > Streptophyta > Pinopsida > Cupressales > Cupressaceae > Thuja > Thuja plicata. Next base: position 778,373 of record MU228550.1, read on the forward strand.
CAAACTTTAGGATCCACAAGTCATTATTCATTTTCTGGGGTTGGGAAGGTGGAGTGGTGGTTGGAATTATTTTGGCAGGGTTGGGAGGTGATTCCTTCACCTCTGATAGTGCATGGGTGATATTTTCCTCTAGAGAGTCCTCTGGTTTAGATTCCTAGACAAGCGACACCTCTGGTGTACCGCAAGATGTGTTACATGGTCCAGGTGACCCAACTTTATGTTCTTTCTCTCAGAGGTTGTTGATGTGATGGGTAGTAGTGGCAATACAAGGTTCACACTCCAGTTTACATTTTTTCTGGTAGTGTACCTAACACCATGTTCCAAACAAGAGAGTGGTTAGAGTTGTCGTGTTACCTTGTGAGTCTACCTCACCTTTCAGTTTCTCATCTAGGCTGAATTCTTTGAAAGACCCCAGGATCCTCCCCGGGGATGAAATCAAATGTCAAGATTTCCTATGTTTGGTACACCCCGAGGGAGGATTCAGAGAAAAGGACTTCATTTACCCTCCTAACTTCGGTGAGGGCCTGCTTCATTCTAGGTTCATTCTCCACCCAGATTTAATTTGATTTCCCCTTCCAGGGGAGCCACAAGTGGGAGAAATCCATAGAGAAATACCCATTAAGGGCCTTGGACCAATTTTGACTTAATAACATCCCATAGTTTTCAAGGATGTCCACCACTTCGATGTCTATTGTGCTCGATATCTGAGGGTCCTAGATGAGATAAATTTAGACATTTTTTAGCTCACCCACCATTTTCACAGTAGTTTTGTCCAATTGGACTACTACATCTTTGGATGGAGTGGGAGTGAGTCCAAGCTTCTGGCATATAGATAAGGCCATGACATTTCCTGAAGCATTGAAATCTACCAGGGAGTTGTTACATTTATCCATCCCAAGCCTACTCTAAAGGGTTGTGTCAAGGGTTGTTGCATTTGATGTGGCTGGTTCCAAGGAACATGCTCCATACCCAATATTTTTTGGGCTTGGGATGGATAAACGTAACAGGCTTGTTGGTCTATCGGCAACGTCGGACCCATGGCCATTGTTGGAGAACCCATTTTCAGATTGGGGTTGTATCTCTCAATGTAAGGAGTTCCGTCAGGTATCATGTTGAATGGTAGGCTTTATCTAATCCCACCAAGAACTTTTCTCAAACCACGGGACAACTCTAGGGCTAGGTTTTTAACCTTCGCTAGAGTATCCCATTCATTGATGGTGGTGGTTCTCCAGAGGAGAGTGGAAAAAATGGGGTACATGGTGTTCAGATATTTCTATATGGTGATGTCAATGGAAGGAATGAAGGGGCCTATGCAAAACCTCAAGGTGCATTGGAACCAATGGTTTAATGTGGCAAGGAGTTCATTTGGTTCCTTCTTGATAGAGATAAACTGGCTGTGGGACCACGTTGGATCCACATGAATGCGTAAGGCTACTAAGAAGGCATCTTCCATATCCTCCCAACTATTGATGGATTTGGATGGCAAGTTGAGGTACCAGTTTCACTCATTCTATCCTAAGGACAGAGGGAACATTTGGGTTACAACATCTTGGTGTTGTATTCAGTGTTGGTTGAAGGCATCCTTATAGGCCTAGAGGTGTTCTTCTATAGTTCGTGGGCCTAGATGCTCATACTTGGGATAGATCTTCTTCAGATGTAGAGAAAGATCATTGGTGGCACCAAGGAACTACCCCATTGGGGACCCAGTGTTACCAAAGTAAGTGGCCATTGGGACCTTTTGATTTTGGATGGGCTGAATGTTGGTCCCTGAGATTATCTGAGGGAGTTGGGTATTCTAGTGTGTAGCGAATCCCTAGATAAAGTTGGCTAGTTGTTTGGTTTGTTGTGTCTGAATCTTTCAGACAGGAGGTCTAAGTTCTACAAACTCTCTAGGATTCATGGCTAATCAAAGGATTCTGTCAAAACATAAGGGCGAAGATGACCCTATTCCGTAGAAAGTTTGGTTCCTAAAACTACTACTTAGGGAACCCTCAGGCGGTGTAGAATCAGGCAGTGTAAAATCAAAATCTTCTAAGGGAGATGAACTCATGCCCTCCCTCTAGCATCAGTTTCTATTGATGGGACTTTGTGACTGGCTCCACCAATAGAGGTAAGTTGTCACCGAGTACCGGGGTACCGACCAACTTCACCTGAAGAGGCTTTCTAGAGAATAAATTCTCCTAGCCTCCAAGCACCTAGTACTCAGGTCTCGACGGTGCAGGGGAGCTAAGTTGGATAGGTGACTATTGTGTGAGCAGATAGCTGGTTTTTACTCATCTTCTTCAGGGATTTCAAGAGGGGTGGGGTTTCCTACAAGCACTTGGATTATCAAATAAAATTCAAAACATCAATCAGGGTTAGACATAAATCTCTATCTATAGTTATGAAATAAACATTCAAACATCAAACTAAGCTCCAATGTAAGAAAACTACTCTAAATACCGAATACACAAAGAACCTATGATTCACATGCATTCAGTAGCAAGGGGAGATAAGATCATTTATCTAAACTAAAACATAGGAGAAAAGGACATAAGAACACATAGTGCACAAAAGATGTTCATGAACTCCAATGATTAGAACAACACATAACAAGTAGTCAGAAGGTGTTCCTCCTTCATTAACTCAAAAGGTTCTAGCATCACTGGTAAATACATCAATTTCTCCAAGGGAGCATTCTAAAATATCAAGAAAAATTGAGCATTGAGCTCCTGAAAAAACTAAAAATGGAAAGCTATCTTCTATTACTTTCTAGACTGCAAAATCATCAATTTTGCCGACCCTTGTTATGAGGTCAGACTTCTTATTTATACACATGTTTTGACCTAAAACTAACCTAATCTAACTATACACTCAACAAATAGAATACATTATCCTGTGGCCGGTACTACCTGCACCACTTACAATCACCTCAAAAATTACAGAGGTCTGACAAGACAAAGGAACAAGACAAGAAGAGAAAGATGGAAGAATCAGCATAGAGAAGAGTGTCAGGGTATTTATAGAAGAAATATGATTGTCCCAATATTTGAGGCTACATGCCTCATAAATGTAGATTGTATTTCACTATCTTTAATGCACATCAGGAAGTAAATGTAGGAGTAGCACCTCAGGAGAATCATATGTCAAAGCCATCCCTCCATCTAACATGCCTTATCGGGATCACCTACCTGCTGACCCTTTATTCACTGCTTGACAATGATCAGTCGGCTCTGGGGAACCTGGACATAGATCACTGTGAAAGAATATAAAACCTTGGACTTGGAATTATGGAGTTCGAGAGCTTAAGTTCAAAGAATAATGAATTTAAAAAATTACACCCCGCTAGTGAAAATCTCCAGAGTCTGGAGAACTCTACTGTTCCTTGTTTTTCTCTAAGGCCTCCAAAATCTTGCCAATGCAATCCTCATCTATGTCTTTGACATTTTCCCACCGGTTGCTGACAACCCCAAACTATTCCTCAATATCTCCAGCCCTATCTCTGAGTTCTGTAGCTATCTTTATGAAGTCATGAGCCTGGAGGATCATCTTGGATAGTCTTCACATTTTCCCTCCATCAAAATCTCTGGTGGACTGGTACCGGAACTCCATCAGCTCATCAAATTTTCTCAGTACAAAATATTCTAGGTCACAACTCCTGGTAGTGAAGGGATCAACTTGCAAAACCCTTGATACAAGTGTTTTATATAAATATAAAGAATTCTGGACTCCCGGGATCCTATTATTTAGGGTCGCTATCATCTTCTTCCTCACCTCAATTTTGAGGCCAATTCTAGAGTGTTGGACCCGGAGGAATCTAAAGTGCTCTTCTCCCAAACTTACCATCTTTTTGATGGATTCCTCCCCAAATTTTATTATTTCTTCCAATTCAAACCTCCACTCCTCATACTTCTCTATATCTTTCCCAAATAAGATGACGATGTAGTTCACCTAGCCCACAAGGTTGCTGACCTAATAAAGGTCTGAGAGTGGTGCTTCTAGGAATTGTCTTACGGCTTTGATTTGTTCAGTGATCCACCCATCTACAGCTTGTGCCTTATTTTTTATGGTCGTTAGAGCATCCATGTCACCCTATGGGAGTGGTGTTTTGGAGGTGGAGGCTTCTAGATAAATCTTGACCAGTGGCTAGGTTAGTTCTGTGAGAAGCCCAAGGAAATTTTCATTCTTTTCTCTTTACTCCTTCAACTTTTGTACTTGCTTATCCTACTAGACCTCAACTACCTTGGTAGCTTCCTTCAATAGGTCCACTTAACCCTATTTATCTCTCCTCCCCAGAGGAACATCTATGACTGTATAATATTTAGCCCTTACTGCTATCGCATGTGTATCTGGGGGAGGCGTCGCAACTATTGTGATTATACTTCCTCCTCGACTGGTCCAGGGGGTATGGATGGTTCAGGCCTTCTTAGGATTTTTAGCCTCTTGATTCTGGACCATCATTTCATCCAAGGAGAGGGGAAAACTTGCTACCACCGGGACCTTTCTTTTTCTGGATTCCACCAGCCATTGTGGCGGCTAGGGAAGTCTTTCTGCTAAGTCCTGGGCATTGGGGCCTTCTTCGAGGTGTAGTGGTGTCTCCCCAGTATCCATAGTTGTATCAATCTCTTTCTCTTATTCCTTGGGGTTTCCTGTATCTTCCATCCTGGAGGCATTCTCATCTGTGGTGTCGGGGACCCCATCTCCCCAGGTACCAATAACATATGCATCACTAAGATTTTCCCTATCTTTTCCAACATCTATGGTCTCAGTATCCACATTTCCAGGGTTATCCCCATCATCTTGTTTCTATTTTTATTCTTTTGCACCATCCATCAAGACATCCTTTTCCATGGGCACATCCTTTAGAGAGGCCGGAGGTATCTGGCCAAGATTTGACTATTTGGCCGCAGAGACCAGCTCACCGAATGTTGCACTCTGGGGCATTTGATCACCCAGAGTAACTAGAGGCACTTGGAGTGTGACAAATGGGGATACAGTTACTCCCAAAGGTCCTAGTTCCCTAGCCATTATCAGTTTCTCATCTTTTGTTGGCCTTAGTTCTATCTTTATCCCCTGGACTAGTGTTTCTTCCACGTCTTATGGATTTTCTTTTCTTTCTTCTTGTTCTTGCTCCTTTTCTTGCTCTTTGACCTCCTTCTCTAGGGCCACTTCTTCTTGCGTGTCTATCTCCTCCACCACCTTCACCATATTTTCCTATAATTTCACCAGATCTTCCATCCCGAAGAGATCATCAAAATCATCGTGTGGAGGGGAAACTGCCAGAGGATCCTCTGATTCAGGAGAGGAGGGGATGAGTTCCACCTGGGGAATGTTAGGCATCTTGGGACCCACATTTGTGTCTGGGGAATGATCTACCCTTTGCTTCTTTCTTCTTAACTATAATGGGGCCCCAACATCCAGAATGCCTGTAGAATCTACATCGGCCTTCGTCTGCCAGCTCATAAGTGCTGATATTGAAGGGGATCCTACTGAGAGGACAGATCCTACCAGAGTAACTAGGAGACCGCGGGAAAGCTAGGCACTTAGTTTTTGACTTATCTGTTGGGATACCTCCAGCTAAACATGAACTTGCTCCAAAATGGGGAGCAAATCTAAGGATGGAACTTGCTCTGGGGTGCTCTCTTTTTCTTTCCCCTTATCTTTACTTTTCCCCACAGCTCTAGAGGCCGCAGTAGACCCCTGCAAAATTGGACCCCTACAGGTGGTCCTTTTTCACACTTGTGTAAAGTAATTATGAATATTCTATATGATGCCTTGGCTGACATCCTCAATTTTCAAACTCTCTGAGGTGTCCCAATCCACCAAAGGGAGATCCATCTTATCGATCCCATGTGCCTTGTATGCAGGGTCTTCTAGAGGCCTACTATCTGAGAAATCTTTTAGAAAGGTCTGAAGACCGAGGATCTTCATCATCCCATTGGACATCCTTGAGTGCTATCAAGCTTGAAGGTTGAAACCATCCTGGAAATCTGCCCAAAAATCTTCAATGTGAAGCTCATGTGGTGTGGACGCTCGGGGCAGTGTCATACTTATCTTGTCGACTCGATCAAAATTGTTTCTTTCTAGGTGGAACTTGGCCAGTCTCATACTCTTCAAATCATTATCGGCTTCCTTGGCCACTACAAGACTGCAAGTATAGTTACCGCAAATGATTGGGAACGGAATGAAGGTAACCTTCTTTAATGCAAAGAATGTGTAAAGTTCCAGGATTTGCCTGCAGAACTCCAAAAGAATAATCCTATCCCCACAATGCTTGGGGAGTAGGTAAGGATTCCAAGAGAAACCATTTACCCAAATGTAAGAATTTTGTTGAAACTAAATAAAATAAGTTTCGTATGTACTCATCAAGTTCATTGCTTCCTTGGACAGTTGGTACCTACAATCTCGAGTAAGTGTCAAAATGTTGTGGTAAATGAACATGTCATTTACCTAGAAATTGGGGAAGCTAGCTTCCCACTGGATCTAGGGATAATGTTCCCATGGGACATGCTAGTCAGGCCCATTCCCAATAATTCTCAGCTTCTACAAACCCTAGAGAGTGGGTCTCTATTATGCCAGTTCCCATAAAACATATGACGTCATGTGGAACCTTGAATTTTGGCCAATGTTCTTTAGTTGGAAGTCCACATGATTGGCATTAAAAATTTCCCAGTCAAAGGTCTGACTATGAGTAGTGATGCAGTATAAGAAATAATACATCCATGCCAAAAATTCCCTGGTATGGGGTTCTCCAAAGAGCGTACACAAAAAGATGAGGCCCGCCTGTATGCATGCCTTAAAATCTCTGCAGTGGATCTCCAGCTTCATTTTCTTGTAGTCCCTCCTTGAAGACTTTAACCAATGAGAGTTGAGATATTTTTGGGAAAGATGGGGGATGTTCTCAAAATAATTTAGTGGCACAGACTGGGAGATAACAGTAGCACCTTTTAACTAAGGAATCTCTAGACCCGAAGAAAAGGTGGTAGTATCAAAAGTAACAATGGTTGCTGGGTACTTCAATGGTAGAGAATCAGCAAGCAAAACAACCTGGGTGGGGGTGTTGTAGTGCTTCACTAGTTGGAGGATTAGCTCTGGTGCTTGCACTAGTTAGCGGAAATAGGTATCTTTGATAATGCTAGAGGCAGCCACGTTCTTTTTCATATCATCTCTAACAAATCTTTGTTGATACATAGTCCAGACAAGGCCCTGTAGTTCTGCCCATAGTTCGGCCTTGGTTTCAGTGATATCCTTAAGTTTGGAATCCACTTTGGATCCCAAAAGGACACCATCCCTCAGGTATTTGGATTTCAATGGGAGTTTGGCTAGCATTTTCTCTTCTTTCATCTTAGTGGCCGCCTGAGTGGAGGTAGTCAAAAGTTCCAGACTTCCAGGAAGAGTTGTTACTTTAGACATTGTTCATTAGATAATCTGCAACCTACAAGATCGAACAACTGTTAATACATGTGATAAAATATAAATCTATTTTACAGACTCCAGAGAGTTCACCACCATTTCACATCTATTGTCAAAAGATGTTAGCCCGCATCAAAATCCAAAAAATATAACTAACAATGACTAGATTTAATTAGCACACGGGGATATTGGTTTATGTGATAAATGGGATGAAGGTCCAGAGACATTTTATCACCTGGAGTCCAAAGAAACTAGCCATTATCGAAGTGACTGGATAGTGAGCCATATTGGGTTGATGTTGGTTGTCACATGGTCATGCAATAAATGGCGTTATGACATTAGTGGTGATAGATGTGTTAACATGAGTGAATTGAATGCCAGATGGGATGGTTTTGAATTCTCATGCATGGGGGAAATTAATCCTACCATCAATGATGAAGTGACAAAGGAGAGAGAAAACCACCATAGCTCAAACAGGTGAGGTGCCAAGTACAAACTAGGTGGACACCATGCGGGCAAGCTTGAAACATAGGTTATACAACATGGAGAGCGCGGTGAGCTTGCCATAGGAAGGTTCAAATAAGACAATATACAGACCAATGTACAAACCAAATTCATAGAGAAAGCTGAAGAATTGCAAAATTTATAGGAGACGACCCTATCCTAAAGACTACTTATAATTTATAGAGAAACTATGACAATTTACAAAGAAATTACACCTACTTATAGAATATACAGGAATGTACACTATAAACAGGAAAGAAAAAAATGAAGGGAAGGTGGACAACCTTTCCATAGAGCCATCCCACCAATGGGAGGTGATGATGAACTAGAAGACAAAACAAAAACAAAGGCAAGACCAAACAAGGAAAGAAAAATAGGAAAGGAAAGAAGCAAATCAAAGTGAAGAAAAAAATAGTAGAGAGCCAAAGGACCTACCTTAACATCAAGAAATGTGGGAGGAGGAGCACCGGAGGTGCTCTGGAAAGTAGGAAGCTTTAACAAACCATGAATACCTACAACCTTGCAGGGAAGTTGAAAACATGAACAAACTTGAATACCAGCTTCACTGCAAAGCACTGTTAAACCTCCCAAAGAAACTCACACTTAATAGCAAATTCGCTCTAATCACTCTTAATCACTCTGGGTAATCTTGTTCATAGTAAATGTGAAAGTGACAAGTGAAACTGTATTTATACCCTTAGGGTAAAAACACACTACTTCCTTCCGCAAATCCTAAAAAGGCAAACCTTCGGACTCCAGGCCCAAGGATCCCATGCAACCACACCCTCTAACAAAAGAGGAAGTAGTTACAGAGAATCCCAGAGTCCAGAATCCAGCTAGCACAAAGAAAAAAAAAACAATCCAGGACTGGGTCCCAAAGGAAGAGAAATGAAAAAGAAAAGGAAAACAACCCTACAGAAGCAAAGGCCAGAAGAAAACAAAAAGAAAAGGAAAAAGGAAAAAAGTGTAAAGGGGGACCCAACCTTTTTCCAACAAAATGTAGGGACGGGTATGCAGGGCATAACACACCTATTTCGTGAAGGCTTGACCCAAGAGCATCTCATTGGATAATAAATTTTTAGAATCTAAGGGATTCTGGGTGGTGGAACAATCCAAAAACCAAGGAAAGCAGAAGGTTGGTGCCTCTCCTCAGGTCTTGGACCCTATTTTGGCCCCCCTGATGGAGCAATTAGATGAAAAGTTGGAGAAGTCCCAAAAACTATGAGATGTAGCAAATTTTGAGGTGATGTTTGGTCTTGGAACCACTCTGATGGGTTCCTATCCCCCAATAAGAGAATATCCTTCTCTAGCCACACTACTCAGTGTAACATGCAATGAAGAGGCTGAATAGGTAGTAGCAGTCGTGGCCGCTGGAGCACCACTCCATATAAGGAAAAATCAGAAAGCAGAAAGGCCCCCATGAAATAAGGGCCTAACCATCGAATCCATAGGTATGCCCAAGGTCAAAGTTCTCTTGTCCTCCTCCTCCTCTGATAAATAAAATCCTCTGGAAGATCCCCTAGAGATCTCACAGATTATGGTTGATGACTTCTTCTAAATCGACATTTTGGGAGCGTTATAGGGAATGGTAGATAGTGTGGTGGACAAAGAAAGGATGGCCTAAGGGGAAGAAGATGAATCTTGGATAGAAGAGACCAAAGAAGGAATAACAACATAAAAGGAGCATGAAAGTGAGCGTGTTGAGGAGAAAATGTTAGCAGAAGAGAAACTGGACCTCTAGGAACAACCATATCCTCTAATGCAGGTCTCCAAAATCCAATCAGCGATCAAGGATAATCACCACCATGCAACATCATGGTTGGTGAGTTCCTCAATATGCTTTAGCAAGTAGATTTGAATGAATTTCCTCTCCAGCCACCATGATCTAGCCCACTAATAGAGAATATTCCAGGAGATGGTGTAGAAAGAGGAGGGAACACAGGTGAAGATCCCTACAACATGGATGGAAATGTGTCCAAGGGAGAACCTGAATAGAACCTTGGGATTACTTCAAGCTGGATGGTTATAAGTGGGTCATTAAGACCACCCTAGTGGCTGGTAGAATCATAGAGGAGAAAATTGTTGATGGCATTAGTGGCTCCAATTTTAGTAGCTGATATCTTGGCTGAAAGCCAAATAGCGAAGAAACCCAAAAGGGATCGCACCCTTCATAACACTTGAAAGGACCTAGATGGAAATGTGGTGGAATTAATAGCAGCCCCACCAACAAGAATGGAAGGATCAGAGTTTACCATTGAGGAATATTTAATCACAGAGGTTCCTTTGGGAAAAATAAATAAAAGGGGATAATTAGATCTCTTGAATGAGGCAAGCTATGTCATCCACGCCTGGTATGATAAGTAGTTCCAAAAGCTCAGGGAGCTTAAGTCCAAAAATGAAAATCTTTTTGGACTCCTAACAGAACTAGTATGCCTCATTTCCTTTGAAACACCTAGACCTACAATGTCCAGAATGCCACTTCCATAGGGAAATGTAGACGTGGTAAGGATGATGAAAAAAGAAAGCGGTGGTCATGGATGAGTGGATGGCTCAACAGATTGGGGTGGTAAGAATATTTTTATTCAAATATCTCTTTGATTTCTTCTAGGCACAAGACACACTCAACCAAATGGAGGCCACCATTCCTCATTGGTAGGAAGAAATTGACAAATATGGAGAATGGAGAGACAGCTTGGGGGAGATTGTGGACCTCAGGGAAGACAATTTGGTGATGTCAGACATCCTAGGAGATGATTCATATAGGTTCCTCAAATCTGAGTAATCTATACTTATATTTATAGTTAAAGTGGGAAAGCAACTAGTAAGGGTCTTGAAGGAACAACTCTTTTCTTTCCGGAGCCCTACTTGATGTAGAGGTGAGAATGGTGGACCTGATTTGCAAGTTTGAGGGACTACAATGATGTTCTTCACACAAGACCAACTAGGCCTTCTCATGGATCATCCTCTTTAATCTAATCCCAACTTCACCTAATCATAGTGCACAACTGATTTCTGATGCCACCCCCTCTCTACACCTTTGGAAACAACTTCATGTCCCTCAATCCAATCAATGGATTCATCTAGGAAAGAAAATCTTTAAACCATCCCTCATCGGTGACCATGAGATATGGTTGTCCTAACCACAAATACTCCACCTTCCTTCAATAACCCATTAACTTGGATCACTCCTTATATATCCAATACCCATTGACACAAGGAGGAATCTCTATTCATCCCCTCACAACATCTAAATCCCCTCACAAAACCAACCTATAATACATCCCTAAATTGGAGTGAAAAATACCATCTTATTGTCCTCCTTAATAGACCAATACATAGTCACTCATAACTTTTGACTCCAAACATTTCCTGTGTGAATTGGCACAAGTTTACTCTCTCAAACATATCAAAATCTTAGTAAGATCCAATGATTGAGTTGGGAGATACGACCCCTGCACTGGGACTATTTTATTCTAAGATAGTTTTTCATTCACACATTCTTAATTAGTGATCACATTCTTTGCAATCTGACCTTCCCTGCATAAAAACATCTAATGGCACATATAATACATTGTATTAGGTCTCTCCCACAATTAACATCCACCAAAAATAGTGGGAGAGCCTATGGCATCATAAAATCTTCAAAGTAATTTTTTGATTGCACACAAAGTTACTTTGGGAATAGTCAATACAAACTTGACTTCCCTTGATTCAAAACTTCATAAAAAAACACAAACTTGTATGGAAATGATAAAAAAACTTAAAATACTATCATTTCACTCTTTTTCCAATCAGATTTCCCAAAACTTCTTTCTTTCCTCTCTTGTCTTCTCAAATGATTGTATATAGTAGGATGATCATGATAGCACAGGTAGTACTGGTTGTAAATATTGTAATATAATGTAAATAGATTGCATAGGTTAAATTTCCCAAGTAAATGAGATGTCTATAAATAATAATTCTGATGTCATTATAAGGGTTGGTGAATTGATGATTTTGTTGTCCATAAGTTATAGAAATTTTCTACTTGTGTTGTTAAAACTTATGAGTAGATTAATGCTCCCTTAGGGCCCCTAGTATAATCACCAGTGATGTTGGACTTTAATTTAATGAAGGAATGAGAGGCACCACTTGGAACTATGTTCTTATTGTCTTTGGTTCTAGAGTTAACAAATTTCTTTCATGTTGTATGTTTTTTTGCATCCTTTGCTCCAGTTCTTTAATGATTTGATGGAATACATTACTTTTCTACTAACATATGTTTGATTGATGATCACTTATATCTTCGGTATTTGTTTTTATTTTTCATCTAGAGATTTTTTTATTCTTTCGGAATATATATTCCATGACTATAGATAGAAATCTATGCTAACCTTTTACTATCTTTTGCACTTTTGTTTATGTTGGAAAGTAAAGAAAGCCTACAGGAAACCCGACCTTCTCAAGTTCCTGGAGACTTATGAGTCAAAACTAGCTATCCCCTTAAACAAATAGTCATCTATCCAACTAAGCTAATCCTTTATTGTTGCAACATGACTACCAAGTGCTTGGAGGATAGGAGAGACCTCTCTTTGGTAAACCCTTTTAGGCAAATTTGGTCAGTACCCTGGTACCCAATGATAACTCTCTCCCTTTTGGAAAGGTCCTCACAAAGTCTCGTCAATAGAAACTGGCGCTAGAAGGAGGGTATGAACTAATCCTCCCCAGAAAACATTGATACCACACCTCTTGAGGATTCCTTGAGTAGTAGCTTTAGAGACCAAGATTTCCATAGGTTAGGGTCACTTTTTTCTTTTCCCTTTGAAAGAATACTCTGATCGACCTGAAACCCCAAAGAGTTTGCAGAACACGGACCTCCCATCTAAGGAAAGGAACCTACCAGAAAAGGAAACCTTTGAACTATTTTTTGAGAGTCACTGCTCCCAAAAAAACCCAAGTTTCCCAACCTGCCCTAGCAACAAACAACACCCTTGTTATACCCATGATTTGAATGGCTGCATATTTCAACAATACCAAGTCCCTGATGGGACAATTAACTATTGTAGTCAATGACCTTCCTCTGCACTCAAAAAAGATCTTCCCAAAGTACGAGCACCTAGGCCCCTGGACAGAGAAGAAGCATTTGCAAGTGTATAAGGATTCCATGAACAGGCACGACATCAAACATGATTTTTTTGTGAGTAGGATGTTCTCTCTATTCCTTGGGGAAAGCAAACTGAACTGGTGCCTAAACTTGTCAGCCAACTCCACCAATAGTTGGCAGTACATGGAAGTGGCCTTTCTGACATCATTTTGTGTCCATGTGGACCCAGCTTGGTCCCATAGACAATTTATTTCTATAAGGAAGGAACCCAATGAGCCTCTAGTGACCTTTATCCATCAGTTCTAGAGGGCCCTAAAATAATGCATAGGTCCCTTTATCCCAACCATCGAGGTAACCATCCAAAATTACCTCAACACCTTGGACCCATTTATTGCAACCCTCCTATGGAAAACCACCATTGTCAATGAAAGGGACGCCTTGGAAAAGGTTTACAACCTTTCCCTGTAGTTGTCCCAAAACATGAGAAAAGCTCCTAGAAATATTGGACAAGGTGTACCATACACCATGAAACCTAATGGAAATGCTTATGCAGGGGAGTATGACCTAAATTTGGTTGTGGGTGCCCCAATGATGAATCTAGCACCCTGGTATATTTACCCCACCACCCATTAGAATCCTCCAAGACTAGAATATGTGCCATGGGCACAACCGTAGCAGCCAATGCCTCAACAAACTATAGTTCCCTTATTCTAGATGCCCATGTCTAGAGGATTGCCTTCCACTACTCCAGGTACCGCTACTTCTACCCCCCACACTTCATTCATCACACTATGACATGACTATTCAGTTATCTACCAAGGTTGAATCCCTTTGGTGATTGGTGTCCTTTCTCACCACATACATAACATAGTACTAGATGGGACCATCTATGTTCCATGGCACCATCCCCTCTTAGCGAGAGAACATATTTTTAGAACAGCGGAGTTCCAATGACTCTAGGCCCTAGAATCACTACAATAATTGCGAAAATAATAACGCTCAGTCCAACCAGCAATATAATAACATGCCAAACAACTAGGGTGTCCCCCTAAGTTAGCCTAACACCTAAGGGGGTGTGTTACATATCCATACCATAATACTCACTAAATTCCACCCCTTGACGTCATCATGTCGGATGCATGACACTGGCTCACATTCTGAGGTAAATTTTGCCACATTGGAGAAGATTATTCAAATCTCCTAGTCTGATAGGAAATAAAACATTGATCCTCCTCCTCTAGAATCCTCAGCCAAACCCCATCACTCTGCTTTTCCCTATGAAACTATCTTCTTCAGAGAAGGTGAAGAGGACGAGGAAGATCTTGATTTGCAGGGGTTCTTCGATGACTCCATCCCAGCCTTTGAGGCCAATGCCTTTACTAATCCCAAGAATCCTTACAACACCCAGAGTCAGTCTAGTAAAGGCCCTCTCACAACATCAATTCCCCTAAAGATTATGAATCTCCCACCAGACCCCCTTGCAAATGTCAAGTCGCCCCCTCCAAAATAAACTATCCCAAATCATGCGCGAGATATTGCGGGAAAAGGTTAGTGGACTCCAAAGGGGAGGTTAGATATCACAAAGGTGATGGAAAATACCATAGCCACCATGACCTTAATGTAAGTATTTCTCATTTGTCTTGAGCAACAAAAATCCCTCTTACAATATTTGGAAAACTCATAAGTTCATAACCGCCCACCCAAGTCTGTCACTTTTCACGATGCCAATGCGAGTGTATTCTGAGGAAACACAAAAGAACCACCCTTTCTACTTGGTCTTAAAATTCAATAAAAACTTACATAATTTCCTGGTAGATTCTAAAGCTTATAGAAATGTCATTCCCCTGTCTATCTATAAGAAGCTCAGATTAGTCCCCACATCCTCTAAAGGTGCAGTAGTCCAACTTGACAAAATTGTTGTTAAAATTGTGGGTAAATTGAATAATGTCCAAGGGTAGCTAGTACAAGATCCTTGGATATCCATTTTCATTAATATCCAAGCGGTAGACGTCCTTGAAACCTATGGGATGCTCTTGAATCAGAACTGGTCCAAAGCCTTAAATGGATATATCTTGACCAACTTCTCCCATTTATGGCTCCCTTGGAGAGGAGAGACCAATCAGATCAAAGTAGAGGGTGAGCCCTAGATGAAACAAGCCCTTACCGACTATGGTCAGGTGAGTGAAATAGAATTCACTGAGTTGGAGCCCAGGTTGTATAGGGCCAAAGAAATATTGACCTTGGAATTCATCTCGGGAGGGTTGATACTAGACAAAGACCTCGTTATCACCATAATAATTCATGACCTTATTGTAAATCTTAAGTAGGATATCAGGTCCCAAGGTAGTAATGCATCTATAACCACCCTCTTGTCAGATACATTAGGTCGGGTGCATTTCCAAGGACACTCTAAGCTAGAATGCACACCATGCGTTGACATTGCCACTAGTCACCTTGAGAATTCTCAAGTAGAGACACGTAGGGAAAAAGCTTCATTCTATCAGTGTCTACCAATGACTAAAACTCCCAGAACCCTCTCCAAAGACCCTCCAATGGGAGCTCCTTTAAAACTTATTTCAACCCCGGTGCCTCCCCCTTTGAGAGATATATCTGAACTCCCCTCCCATCCCAAACCAATTCCACTCATCACCCAGGCCTCAGGACCTCACTATACCAAAATTGATCCCTGGATCCTTAAGTCTAATGGATCTCAGTCCAAACAAGGTTGTGGAGCAAGGGTAGAGATAATCAACCCTCAAGAAAATTCTTTCCTTGAATTTTACCACATGTAGTTTGATTACACTAAAAACATCACGTAATACAAGCCTTTAATCCTCAGACTTCTATTTGCATTAAGTAAAGGAGTCACTTGCCTCTGGACAATGGGTGACTCAGAGCTCATAGTTCAATGGGTGACTCAGAGCTCATAGTTAAGCAGGTTCGGGGCCAATACATATGCCATGGCGAATGGCTAGAAGCTTATCACAATAGAGAATGGAAACAAATAGAGGAATTTGATGCCTTCAGCATTAAGTTAATTCCCTAGAAATGAAATTTCATTCTAAACGCCCTGAGTGTGTCAGCCAGTACTCTTGAACCCATGGCAAGTTCTCAGCTCTGGATATTTTCAATAGGATTGGTACCCACACCCTCTATCTCCAATAATATAACCCATCTTTAGGTCATCAAAGATGATAAATATATCCTCATCTTCATGGCTAATGTGGATGTCTATGAATACCAGATCATGGAGAAAGAAGAACATGATGACACAGGACAAGGAGGAAATGAGGATGGGATCCTTGATCTACCCACCAACACCATCCCAAAGGGGATGGTTTCCCTTGAATGAATCTTTGATTCTGACCCTCGAGCCAAAGAGAGAACACCCCAAACCCTCAAAGGGGGGAATAGGAAAAAGTGAACATCAGGATGGGCATTGAAGAAAAGTATGTTCACATCGGTACCTCTTTCTCACTAGAAGAGAAATATAATATTCTCACGGTTCTCTAAGAATATATTAACATGATTTCCTACGGGTTTGATGACCTTTAAAATTATGACACCTCCATCATGATGCATATCATCCATGTGAAACTAGATGCCAAACCATTCAGACAAAAATAGAGACTAGTTAATCCCTTGATCGAACCCTTGATCCACCAGGAAGTTCAAAAATTACTAGCCGCTCGAATTATTTTTCTGATCTGGTATACCACATGGGTAGCCAACCTAGTCCCTATCTGTAAAAAGGATGGGGAATTTTTAAAATGTGTAGAATTATGGAAATTGAACACAGCTTCAAAGAAACATAATCATCATCTACCTTCATTAGATCAGGTGTTACAGATCACCAATGGCTCCTAGATGATGTCTTTCCTAGATGGGTATTCCTAGGTATAACCAAGTAATGGTAAAGTTCAAAGACAGAGTTAAAACAACATTCACCACCAAGTGGGGAATGTTTTCCTACAGAAGAATCACTCTACCCACCTCGCCAAAATATGTGAGAGATGTCACCAGTTTGTATTTCCCTCAACCCAAAAAATGTATATTCAAAGTCACCGAGGGAAATCTGTTAGGACATATCATCTCTGCGAAGGGTATATCTATCAACCCTGAGAGAGTAGAGGCACTACTCAAGTTGCAAATGCCTAGAAATAAGAAAGAAATGTGATCCTTCTTTGGAAAGATCAAATTTGTCTAACATTTCATCACTAGATTTGCCAAGGTTGTAAAGCCTCTCAATGATATGATGAAGAGGGACATGAAAATTCAATGGAGTTTGGAGGAAAAGAAAGCGTTTGTCTAGATCAAATAGGCTATCATGGATGCCCGAGTCTTGGAAAGCTCAAACTACTCCCTCCCATCGCAAATATACTCCTTTGCCTCTACCCATTCTGCTATAGTAGTAATGACCCAAAAGTTTGAAGGTGAAGAATGACCCATCACTTTTATGACCTCCCCTTCAATAATGTTGAGCTGCGATATTCACCTCTTTAAAATCAAGTGTTCACCCTTGTCCGGGAGGTAAAAAAAATTTGATATTATATTCTTCACAATAAAGTTAACGCCATCTTCCCTGACCAAGCTATTAAGTATTTGTTTCTTCAAATCAAATTGGGTGAGCACCAGGGAAAATAGTTGGCCATTCTCCAAGAATATGACCTCAAAATGCAATCCATGAAAATAATTCAAAGGATAGGGATTATGCAAGGCCATGGCTGAAATCTACCCACACATAGAGTGTCAAAACTATATCGTGCACTCCTTGACCCAAGACCCCTGGTATGTTGACTTGGTATACCTCCTACTCAATAACTGATATTCTGAGGGACTCATTCCAAGCAACCATAGAGTCCTTTGGCTAAAGAGTATAGATTTCATGATCAAGAATGGGACCCTCTTTCATAGAAATTATGAATGTATTTACCTTCGAAGCCTTAACCAGGAACAAGCCATAAAAATGATATAAGAGTTCCATACTCATTTTAGAACTGGACACAGATTGGCTAATGCCACTGCCATCCAAATCATCAAGGCCGGATACTATTGGTCTCACATTTTTAAAGGTGTCCATACACATGTAAGGAAGTGCCACACTTTTTAGACTTCCACTTCGCGAAAGTGCAACCTGAAAATGCCCCTCCAGCCTGTCTTTAAGGCAAGACTTTTTTCCCAATGAATGTTTGATTTTATTGTGGAAATAAACCCCAACTCGTCTACAAATCACCAGTACATTCTAACTTCTACAGACTATTACACCCAGTGGAGTGAAGCTATACCATACAAAAATAACATAGCGCATGTAGTAATTTTCTTCATTGAGGAAATAATTGTCACAAGATTCAGGATTTCATTCGCTCTTGTATGTGATAATTATATAGCATTTTCCTTGACCCAGTTATTGGAATGGTCTTACAGAAGGAACATTACCCTCAAATTATCTAGCAATTACTATACTCATGGTAATGGAGTAGTAGAATTGACTAACAAGAACCTCTTGGATGTAATGAAGCATATTCTTGAGAAGAATCCCCAATATTAGCACCAAAAGTTAAGATTCACACTTTGGGTAGATGGCATCCAAATTAAGGCCCCTCTGGGGACTTCCTCACTTCACTTGGTTTATGGCCAAAACTTGGTATTCCCAATAAACCTATAGCTCCCAATCCTACAATTCATGCAAGAATTCCAAGTTTAGGATAACGTAATGGAGGTTCACCTCCTCAAATTATTGCAACTAGAAGAACAAAGAGATAATGCACTCAAAAATTTTGCACGGCACCAAGCAGTGGTCAAGTGTTGGTTTCACAAAAGATCTCAATACAAGGATTTTCATATTTTAGACCTAGTCCTCTTGTGGGACAAAGCATGTGAGAAGAAAGGAAAACATACTAAGTTCCAAAGGCTCTGGATTGGGCCATATCAGATATCTGAGATCTATGGGGCTAACACCTATCAACTTAGTTCCTTAATAGGAGAAGTTGTCTTATTTATTTTCAATGGACAGTTCCTCAAATATTAATTTAAGTGAGGCAAGGGGTGGAATCTCTCCCTTCTAGGACATGTATCATATGTATAGTCTACTTGTAAATAGTTTTTGGGTGTTCCTGATCGGCACGCCCTTCCTTGTAAATAGTTTTGGGCCTTTCCCTCATTTTTTCCTATGGTTTGTTTGGTTCCATCTTCTTTGTTTCATTTTGTTTCATGTCCCAACATTTTTTCATCTTCTGTTAGGTTGGTATGCTTTGCATAAAAAAATCATACATTGAGAGATTTTCCTCATGCATTTTCATGGTCTAAAGCTATGTGTTAGACAAAGTTTGGTCTTGTTCTCATCCAGGAAACTTCCAATGCGAGACCCAAGGTGACAGATAATCTTCATCGGGTCCAGGTATCAATATTTCCCCCAGAAGAAAGGAAGACTATCTAACTTTGAGAAAAGGTAGGAACATGAAACAAAATAATAAGGGCTTGGTAGAGGATATATCAATCACACTCTCTACAAGGGGTACCTAGAAACTTAACTAAGAATTTACTCTAGGTCAAGTCTTTCCTTCTCATTCAGCAATCAAAAGGATGACAAGGTAAAAGAAGTATCATCGTGGTAACAAGCTAATCTTGAAGACCCTGATGAAAGAAGTGTCGCCTCTCCCATCTTCAAAAAACAAAAAAGGAAGCCCTGAGGAGATGGAAGACCCAAAACCCAAAAATGGTATAACTCTTGTCAGCCACTATTATTTCTACAATAGTGTGGCTTCTCTATCTTTCTAAGGCTGCAATCTACACTCCTTTTTCATACTTATGCCACATTACTTAGGGAGATGTCAACATCTGGACCACGATAATTTTTTTTTTGGATCCCCAAAGTTACATCGAGATGTAGCATCCTCAATGATCGTAAGAACCTCATTGTTTTTTAACCAAGGTTTTGAAGTTCTCAAATGCATAAGGCATTCATCCCAGCGAGTCACCATTTTTTATGCCCTACATACCTGTCCCTACATTTTGTGTGCAAAATTTCAAGTCCCCCCCTTTTTTGCCTTGGCTTCATTTTTCCTCCTTTCCTTTTTGGTCCCTTTCCCTTGTCTTTTCTTTTCTCTTGTCTTTTGTCCACTCCAAGATCTGAATTTTGGAGTGTTGTTTCTTAGAGCTGATGATTTTTAGACCTTTATGACCTGTTGATCATCCCCCTTTCTTTTTAAGAGGAATGATCATTGGTTCCACCGAGGCCTAGACTTCGGTGGACAACTTGTTTCTCAAATTAACTTTTGGAAATTAATGTGCTCCCCTAGGCATTATTTAAGCCTTTTACCTCATCATTTTTATATTTATCGTTAACTAATTATCTTTTGGAAAATTATCTGGAGAGTGAGGCAATTTGTTTCTTGAGCTAAGGTGTTTGAGCTAGAAGGTGCAAAGGTGTGTTTGACAATTCTTCAAGAGAATTTAGGTTACAGAGTGAGGTCGTTTGCAGTGCCCCTTCTAAACATTTTGAATTTTAGGTAGGCCCTTGGGCCTATTTTCTTTTTGTTGCATCTTTTTTATTTGTTTCCATTCATTTGTTTCTTTTTCTGGTTCATTTGCTGGTATTGTTGTTTGTTTTCCTTTTTTTTCCTTTGCCTGTTTGTTTTTCATTCTATTTTGTTCATTTGGGCCTTCTGTGTTTTTGTGTGTTCATTTTCCCTTGTCATCCAGGTCATGCTTTTCATTTGGCATGTTGTTCCTCCTAGACCTAGTGTGTCCCATTTTATTCATGGTCATTTGGCTCAAAGGTGAGACATCAGTATTCCTTGGTTGTAAATTCCCAGGAAGTAGAATTTTGTGTCCAACACTGTAGTCTGTAAGTTCTATAAATGTAGGTCCACAGAGCATTGTAAACTCCCTATAGGTGGTTGTTTGAGTCTTCTAAATAAGATTCAACATCTGTAAATTTGGAGTGCTTTGCATGTTGGTAATAGCTTAGGCTAGTTCTCCACTATCAATTTGGTTAAATTTTTTCCCTCCTACACTGAGGAGAATATGCATCTCTGAGGGTTGTCTTTAGTGCAGGTCCCATGGAGGTAACTCCTAGGGATGTTATTTCTCAAAATTATTTACAAGGTCTGAAGACCATGTCCACCCAATAAATGCATCCACCTTTTTGGTTGATGCAGCCTTCCTGTTGAAGCAAAAGCTATGTCAATTTTAGAGGCCAAATCGCTAGTAGTTCATTAATATTTCTCTCTCTTCCTTCATTTCCTTCTTAATGGCACAATTAATTCCCATGTTAGAACATTAAAATTTATCACAAGTGTCATTCATACCACTAATGCTAGAACAGTTGTTGATTAATTAGTATTACTTAGCCAAGTAGGTTTAGGCATGTTGAGGTATGATGGTAGGGTTTCACATCTTTTCTTTGATACCACTCTCCTTTAGGTCATGTTCTAGGTGTTTTGGTGACCCCAGACTTGTCCATCTCAATTTTCTTGTCAAGTCAGCATTTTTCATTCTTTTGGGTATGAAGGGGAGGTTTTTTATATTACTAAATGGTTACATTGGAGATAATTCCCAGATATTAATTTTCAAGGAAAAATGATTTTATTTTCAAAATGGCAAGTGAAAAATTGCACCCAAGATACCAAAGTCTGGAATCTGTGCTTATAAAATTTCATACACTGACGATTGCCCAATTTGTAGGTATAGGTTAAAGAAAGAAAGAAATGGCTTCAACATCCACACCCCCAGGAAGTCTCAAACATCCAAGTGTTTCAGAAAGAAATGCCAAAAATTCCAAGGTAGAAAGGATTCTAGAAAGGCTCCCATTGACCCAAAAATATAAGAAAGGTGAGACAATTCTGGGGTCCTGAATTGAATCTACACTAAAAGAGGTCACAGATACAGATATCGACACCTATGCCAAGCTAAGGTCCCTCCTTCAGGTAATCCACCAATAGCGATGGTCCAATGACCCTATCTCAGTTAACTTAGCAACATATAGAATCAGTCAAGTGGTTGGTTTTCCGTACTTAATGCAAACACTAGAGTTGATCAAGCTCCTAGCTAAATGTTACAACCCAGCCAGTGTGGCTATTGTCTTGGTTTCTCCCAACCCTCTCAGGTACCAGGTGCCCATTGTCACCCTAAACTATGATGCCTCTATCATTGGATGATGCATTCCATTCTTTCTAAATATTTTTACCCTCAACAAGGCTCCTATATTTGTGCACTTCAAGGACGTGGTTGATCTATCCCGACCCCACCTCAATTTAGAATTGCTAAAAAGACCGTACTAGGAATTCAAGAAGATGAGGATAGGTATCCCTTTCTACAACTTCCAGGAGCCCATCCAGGCTGGAATTATATTTCTGTCCAAGATTTTTTTGGAACCCCATGCTTGGAAGTTTTCCCCCTAGATCTACTACTTTCTATATTGTATGACCACCAACAAGGCACACTTTTATTGGGTCGACATTATCCTAAAGCATGTGGATGTCTAGATGAGGAAGGTCAGAGGAGATCACATGTTCTACATGACTTCCTACATCCTACATCCTATTTCCATTGGCCCTATAATACCCATGAATCTAGAGATAAACCACAATCGACATCCTCAGGGATGGAGCTACACAGGCCACCTCATGGGACCATTTTCCCCAGATTCAATGAGACAAGAGTTTCCACAGTTTTTGCAGAGTCAATGATGCCTTCATCTTCCATAGGATCAAGGTGATCACTAATGACCAGGGATTCAGAATGTCCTTGGGAACCATGCCCTGACTAAATACATGGGGATATTATTTCATCCAGTTTGCATAACACACCTACATTTGGGTGTCTGGATTTTCCGAGCAACCTTTCCTGTTGCCCAAGCATTGTGGGGATAGGATCATTTTGCTAGAATTGTTTAGCCAAGTCTTGGAGGTACATGATCTAATGGTTGAAAAGAAGGTAACCTCCATCTCTTTCCTATTTTTGTGCGGGAAATACACTTGCTCCCTCGTCATGGCCCGGGAAGAAGAAAGTGAGCTGAGCATACTAAAATTAGCCAAATTTTCACTCAGTCACAAGGACTATGATCTATGTGGGTGAATGGAAAAGATAATTTCCTATGGAATCAATCCCCACAAGAGGAACTTGGAGGATTTCTTGGCCAATTTACAAGATGATTTTGACGTCTAGAATCAACGGTACTCCAAGATGTCGAAGGGAATGATGGAACATCTTAATCTATGGATGTTCCCAAAAAAATTTTAGATATTGGGTTGCTTGAGGATCCTAAGTATAAAGAATCAGACATAAAAAAGATGGACCTCCCTCTGGTAGATTAGGACGCGCTATAAGTTTTGAGTATTGAGGCCATCTCAAGAGCAATGATCCAGCGTAGCCACACCTATTTTGCCAGGAGTGTCTGATTGGACAATCAATTTTTGGGAGCTATGGGATCTTGAGTGACAGAACAAATCAAATCCCAAGGAAAGCAGAAGGTTGGTGCCTCTCCTCAGATCTCAAACCCCTTTTTGGCCCCCTGATGGATCAATTAGATGAAAAGTTGGAGAAGTCTTGGAAACTATGGGATGCAGAAAAATTCCAGGGTGACATTCAGTCTTGGAGCCACTATGGTGGGTTCTTGTCCCTTGGCAAGTGAATCTCCCTCTCTTGACACACTACTCAATGTAACATAAAATGAAGATGCTAAAGAGGCAACAACAGTTGCAGCCACCGGAGCACCACTCCAAAGAAGGAAAAATTAGAAGGCAAAAAGGCCCCCACAAAATAAGGGCTTGGGAATTGAATTTGCAGGTATTCCTGAGGTCAAAGTAATATCCTCCCCCTCTATTGATAAAGGAAATTGAACCTCTGGGAACAACTGTACCCTCTGTTGTAGTTCTCCAAAATGTAACCAGTGATCAAGACCAATCACCACCATGCAACGTCCTGGTTGGTGAGTTCCTCAATATGCTTCAACAAGTATATTTGAATGAATTACCTCTCCATCCACCACCATCTAGCCCACCGACAGAGCATATTCTAGGAGTTGGTTTAGAAAGAGAAGGAGGGAACACAGGTGAAGATACCTACAACATGGATGGAAATTTTTCCAAGGAGAACTTGAACAAAACCTTGAGAGTACTTCAAGCTTGGGGATAGTAATAATTGGGTCAGTAGGACCACCAGAGTGGCTGGTAGAATCACAAAGGAGAAAATCTCTGATGGAATTAGTGGCTCCATTGTCACTAGTTGAGATGTTGGATGAAGGCCACATAGAAAAGAATCCCAAAAGGGCTCGCACCCTTCATAACACTTGAAGGGACCAAGACAACAATGTGGTGGTAGTCATAGTATCCCAACCGAAAGGAAAGGAAGAATCAGAGGTTACTACTGAAGAATATGTGATCAAAGAGGTGCCTCTAGGAAAGAAAAATCAAAGAGGAGAATTAGATCTCCTCAACGAGGCAATCCAAGAAATCCATGCCCAGTATGAGAAGCAGTCGCAAAAGGTCAGGGAGCTAAAGTCTACAAATGCAAATATTCTTAGAATCCTGATAGAACTAGCATGCCCCCTTGCCTATGAAACACCCAGACCTACAACATTGGAAACATTGTTTCTATAGGGCAATGTAGACACACTAGGGATGATAAAAAATAAATTTTTGGTCATGGTTGAGTGGATGGATCAAAATATTGGGGTGGTAAGAATCTTTCTATTTGAATATCTCTCTGATTTCTTCCAGGTGCAAGACACGGTGAAACAGATGGAGGCCAAAAATTCTCGGTGGCAAGAAGAAATTTAGAAATATGGAGAATGGAGAGACATCTTGGGTGAGATTCTAAACCTTAGGGAAGACAATTTGGTGACAAAAGAAATCCTAGGGGATGAGTTGTATGGATTCCTAAAAACCCAGTACTCTAGACTTGCATTCAGAGTTAAAGTGGGCAAGCAACTAGTAAGAGCCTTGGAGGAAAAACTCTTGGAAATATAGGCCCTACTGGACCAATATGTTATATTTTTCAAAGATCTCACTTTGGCTAATCTGCTCAGCCCTGGGAATTATACTCCCATCGATACTATACTCAGCAAGTTTGATGAAGTGGCTGAGTCTCAATTTCAACCCTTCATAGATTTCAACGGTGTCATAATTTTGCAAATCTCCTAGGCAATACTCAAGTCCCATGATGTAGCCAAGCTATCTAAAAAATTAAAGGAGAAGGATGAGGATTTTTGTGATCACCTTGAGATCTCATTTGATCATTAGGACTATTTGAAGGATGTGGACAAGTAGGGCATACATCAAATTATGGAAGCATATGAAAAATACAAGGGTCAATAAAATTTCCTAGACTCTGGGGATCCCTCCTCCTGGGGAAGGTTTACTCAGCTATTCTTTATTCTTTGAGTGAAATCTCCCAAAGCTCAGAATTTTGGGTCCTTGGTTTTGTATTATTTATGGAAATCAGTGTCAGTAGTTCCTCTAAGGATGATTGATCACTATCCAAAGATTTTTTGTCTGACCTAGAGCAGTCCTTTATGGCCCTATGGGTCACTGTTGGCCAGAAAGTTCACTAAATATGTCTTCTTACTCCTAAGACATCATTTCAACATTTATATTTGGTGTATGAAGTACCACTCGGTGACCAAGAACTAGAAATGCATTAATGAGGGTTAATGGCCAATTTGTTTGGGATGCACCATCAAGTCGACAAGTAAAAAGGCACTCTTCTTGATGGTGGCTTTCCCAAAACTTATTTCTTTCTTTCCTTTGTTGTCTTCTCAAATGATTGTATATAGTAGGATGATCCTGATAGTGTAGGTAGTACTGACTGTAAATATTGTAATATAACATAAATATCTTGCATAGGTTAAGTTCCCCAGGTAGATGAGATGTCTATAAATAATAATTCTAATGCCATTCCAAGGTTCATCAAATTGATGATTTTATTGTCCATAAGTTATATAAATTTTCTAGTCATGTTATTAAAAGTTCTGAGAAGATTAAGTCTCCTTTGGGGCCCCTAGTGTAATCACTAGTGATGTTGGACTTAAATTTAATGAAGGAATGAGAGGCTCCTCTTAGCACTATGTTCTACATTGTCTTTGGTTCTGTATTTAATGAATTTATTTCATCTTGTATGTTTTCCTATGTCCTTTGCTCCAGTTATTTAATGATTTGATAGAATGCTTTACTTTTCTACTAACATATGTTTGATTGATGATCACTTATATGTTCGGTATCTGTTGTTAGTTTTCCTCTGGATCCTTGTTGATGCTTTCAAAATATATATGCCATGACTATAGATAGAAATATATGCTAACCATGTCTTATCTTTTGCACTTTTTTTTATGTTAGAAAGTAAATAAATCCTGTAGGAAACCCGACCTTCTCAAATTCTCAGAGACCGATGAGTCAAAACTAGCTATCCCCTCAAACAAATAGTCATATGTCCAAGTAAGCTAATCTTCCATTATTGTGACCCAACTACCAAGTGAATGGAGGCTAGGGGATCCTACTATTCGGTAAACCTCTTCAGGGGAAGTTGGTTTTACTCTTGTATCTGGTGACGACTCTCTCCCTGTTGGCGAGGCCATCACAGAGTCCCGTTGATAATTCCCCTAGATGTGCCACATATAATAATAACATAATATATTATAAACATTATGCAAGGTTTATAATACCCTATCCCTATTAGGAAAATGATGTATCAACCTTTCATTTAAATAAGGTTGCTACTTATATCAAGTTTATATTTGACCACAAATTGGTCCAAAATTTTCCCCAAAGTTACAGATTTTATAGATAAGTATGGTCATAAATTTTTTTTGCAAGATTGTGTCTAGATTTGAAGATATTAAAGTTTCTATTTTAAATTAATAAAACATTTGAAGTCAATTTTGGATGCCTTAGAGCCTCCAAAATGGCCCAAAAGTGTATGTAATCATTGTAGTAGGTTATAGCTTGATAAAGCATATCACAAGATATTTGATGCTTTAAATGGTTCGTTAGTAAGACACTTGGTAAAAATCTTATAGCCTATATAAGTTGGGTTTTCTAAAATAAGAAATATAAAAAATAAATTGGACACATAAATGAGTTGTAAATGGTACACATGTTGTATGTTTTGACACATCATAGGGAATATTATATTGGAGATGAGATAAATACTACTTTTTTGGTGGTTTTAGCCTATGGTTTTGCAATACCATTTGAAACTTTTATGTATTGTGTCTCCTATATATTAGGTTCTTGAGATAAAGATTGTGTGTACAAGAGTTTGATAGCAATTGTGTTGCCTCTAGATCTTTTTTGGTGATACTCCTATAGGAAGGATGCTTTGCAAGTATACTGTAATCTGTTGTTGATTTTTGAATAATATATTGTATGGATTTTAGAGTGATATTTTTCTCTTGAAAGGATTATCCACACGTAAATCATTTTGTCATGGTATGAATGTTATTTATGTTTATTCTTGCTAAGTTATGTAAATATTATAAAATTTTGAAAATGTTTTTGCATAACCCTCCTCTAAAAGTTAGTGTAGGAAGTTATCCCACTACCTTAATTTCCTTACAAGACATATTAGAGCCTAATTACCTTTTTTTGTTGTGGTTTGTTGGGTTTTATGAACTAATCTCATTTTGAGTGGGAGCTTGTGTAGAAGATATATTGTGATCTTTTTGTTGTAATATTTAGATAGAAATTTCGTCAAGGAGAATATAGGAGGAGAAGTTTTCTAGAAATAAGTTTGAGATTTGGAAGCTAATGATAGAGGATTCTTTAAGAGATCAAGATTGGTTGAATGTTATTGATGAGAATTTATCGGCACTTATAGATCCAATTGAGGGTGCTAAATATGATGTTATGGATTACAAATATAAGGGTCTAATTAGTTTTTCTTGGAAGATTATGTTCTAATCAATTTCCATGAAGAGACCTCCAAAAGTAAACTATGGAAGAAGCTTGGTGAGATGTATCAACTCAAATATATGGTAAATAAGATTTTCTTAAGGAAGAAATTATATTCATTAAGGATAGAAGAGGGTTAAAAAATAACAAACCACCTAAAAGTGCTTAATATGTTGGTGGATTAATTGACTTTTGTTGGTATGAAGATGTATGAGGATCTAAAATTCTATATATTGTTTTTTTCCTTGCTTGATTCATGGGATTCTCTTTCTATGGTCATCAATAATACTTTTGTTATTTTGAATACTAAATATATCATGGGTTCTTTTTCTTTCTAAAGATATGAGGAGGAAGATATGCATAAATGTCAAGGAGAGCCTAATTTACTGTGAAATACATTAGGAAAAACATAAAGATGAATGAGAATCATAATAAATCCAAATCAAATGAGAGATCAAAATCTCTTGAGAAGTCCAAAGTAATTTTTAATAATTGTGGTAAGCCTAAACACATTTTTAAGGAGTGAAAAGAATGAAAGAAGAAAAATAAGAACTTTGATTTTGATTCTAAGTTTGGTAAGAAAGATGATGATGCATTTATTGTACCTTTGGTCACTCACACATGTAATGATGTATGGTTGATTGAGTGAGGTGCATCGTTTAATATGACCTCTTGTTGGTATGTGGAAAATTATTAGGAAAGTACCGTACACTCATCATGTATCCTCACCAAGGTTCAGGGTAACCCCCAAGGAAAAAAATTTTAGGGTTACATTTTATTTCTTTAACCAACCTTGTAAACCGCCTCAAAAGGCTTGATAAATAAGAGATTGTGTGATGTGAAATCATCATATTGTAATTTACTCCTTGCTAGATAATAAAACAAGTGGATGGTTGTTTCTCTAGTGGATGTAGCCCCTATTGGGTGAACCATGTTAAATCTATGTGTTATTGTATTTATTCTTCTCTTATTTTTGAATTATCTTAGTATTGTATCTGCCAAAACCCTAACACATCTATAAAAAAAAAAAAAATTTAAATATGAAAAAATTGATATAGGTAAGTTGTATTTGCATGGCGATTTTGATTTAGATATTTTTTTCCATAATAAAGTTAGAAGCATGTTTTTTGATGGTATAATAATAAGGATTAATGGTGTGTTTCATCTCCCTAGAATACAAAAATTATCAGTAAGAAAACTAATAGATGTAGTTATACAGGTAGCATTTTTTATGTAGTATGCAAAATGGTGAGAGGTGCTATGGTGATTGCTAGAGTTGTTATATTTGGCACATTCTATAAGCTAGATCTATAAACTATTGGATATAATAGTACTATGTGAAAATAAAATTTGTGGATACTTTGTTGGAAGAGGTGTTGGCTTCACTTTAGAAAATGGTCATAGATTTGGGGTACCTAAGGGTGCTTTTTATTATGAATCAAAGTAATCTATAGATAAGACTATGTTATGGCACCAAAAAATTGTACACATTGGAGAAAAGGGTATAAAGATCTTGAAAAATAAAAAACATTATTGAACCTTTGAATGATTGTGATCTCAAATTTGTTTTTGTGAGAATTGCATTTATGGAAAATAAAGCCATGTTTCAATTTTACTCAAGCTCTCATAAAACTTATTGTGTGTTGGATCTTATTAATTCTAATGTATTTAGTCTTGTAGATGTTCTCTCCATTAGAAAATCCACAAATTGTGTTTTATTTATTGACGATGATAGCAGAAGGACATGGGTATATTTTCTAAAGAGTAAATATAAAAAATTTAGTCAATTTTGAGAATTTAAAGCAATAGTTGAATTATAAATTGGAAAGAAAATAAAATATTTTACCAGATTGATAATGGTAGTCATTTTTTCTCTAAATATTTTGATGGATTTTGTAAATATTGTAGCATTCACAAATACAAGACAACTTCATATTCTCAACAATAGTTCAGAGTTGTAGAAAGAATGAGAAAAGTGTGGAGCTAGTCTAGAAAAAAGCTTTGGGTTGAGGTTATTTGTACTACTTACTACTTGATTAATATGTCTCCTACATTATATCTTTTTGATAAAATGTTTATGGAGGAATAGTTAGGTCATAAGACATCATTGAGACATCTTAGAGTTTTTAGTATCCAAGAATATGCACATGAGCCAAAGGAGAAGCAAACAAAGATAAGGTACAAGGTTGTCAAATGTATCCTCATTGGACATAGTTATGGTGTGAAAGGATATAAGATTTTTAACCCTACAACAAAATATGTTATACATATTATAAGTTTTATTTTTAGAGAAATTAACCATCCTTCTATGATGTTGTAACAAAAAAACTATAAAGGAAAAAGTAATTACAGCTTGCTTCTATTCCTAAGAAGGTTTAATCAAGGTTGCTAGATAGATAGGAAGTTGAGGAGAGCTCATATAGCTCTAAATCTTCAAATATGGGAAAGGAACCTCCAATTTATATTTTTCAAAGGTCTACACGTCATAGACAACCACTTTAAATGTATTCACCTAATGATTAAAGATGTATTTTTTCTTTGAATAAAAGTGTGGTTGAACCTAAATCTATAAAATTAGCATTATAAATTATATATTCATACAATTTCATGTTCACCTATGTCTCACTTTAGTGTTTCTATCTTTGATTCCCAATCATTCTTTATTTTTGTTGCATTGGTTCAACTTCTAACATCTCCTCTTCATTTCAAAATTTAGGTCCTTGACTCTAGTTGTTATGAGAGTTCAAGAACACCAAGGGTGACCTTTATCTAGGATAGTGTTACCTAGAGAAACTTTGACCATGATAAATGGGGCCCAAATTAACAACTATCTTGCAAGAGTGAGAAAACTTCTTCCATGTTGGCCTACTTTAAAATTACAAACTTGAATTGCTATGGAGAGGTATAAAAGAAAGGTTACACCCCCTTAATTCATAAAATATCTATCTATAAGTATTCAATTTGAATTCAAGGACATGCTAAGAGAAAGGGATCAAGCATCATCCAATCCATTGAAAACAAGAACGAAATTTCAGATCTCAATCATTCATGATGGCATCCATGATCAATTCTTCATAAAATAACCCCTAAAAGTAAATGTCAACATCTTCTCTTTATGTTATTGAACAAGTCTGATGTTCTTCACATAGTGGATGATTTTCTCCTTCTTTATAGTTTTTCAATAATTATGATCCACCTATTCTGTTAGCATTGATCTATTGATCATCATTTGTTCTTTCTTTCTACTTAATCTACTCACAAATTTATTTCTTCTTATCCATGGATTCATTCAGATACCCTTTCAATGTATCAATGAAATTATTTGCATCCTTAAGTCCCTTCTATAGTTCCATGACTTCAGCTTTGAATTGATCAATGTCTTCAAGTGTGACAGGGAGTTGTTAAATACTATCTAAATCCATTGAATCACTTATTAGGATCTTCAAGCTGATAGGGTTCCTCTGAGGAACTAGGCTCTAATACCAATTGTTGGAAGTAAGGAACACTGAGAGGAGGGATGTCAATCAGTGTTGTACACTTTTTAACTTTATTAACTTGATTCTTATTCCACTTAACACATATGATGAAAAGTAAAATATGAAATAATTTAATGCAAACATCCAAAAACCATAACACCAAGATTTTTATCATGGAAACCTCATCAAGGGAAAAACCAGGTTGGAGATGAACCCACAAATGAAAAATACTTTGCAAAAGTATTATACCTTGTTAGGAGTTTAGAAAATGGAATGTGCATGCATTCAAGCACATTTCCTAGAGCTCACTGCTCAAATACAAAAGCATCTTACTACCTATATGAAAATTACAATGTCACAGTAATGATTGAACTGAGAAACAACATCTAAAGATGCCAAGATACAGTTCTAGTTAAGTACCAAATATCAACTTCACACACTTAATTGATCTGATATGATTTAGACCTCAAATCATTATCTAGCACATGTGAAACTATGCACAATCACTATATTTTCCTTCCATGTACAATCATCCATCACAAAATGAACAAATATATCGATCTTATATATACGCAAGAAGAAATCATATTGTTTACAAGTCATCCTCAAGAACACTTATCAAATAATGAAACTTGTATAATTAGTCAATTAGATCTGAGTGTAAACACCAATGTAAACCAAAATAATCTAACACACGTTATCCCTTAATTTTTCTTATCATCCTCAATTACATAAATTAATGGCTAAAATTGATTCAATGGATACGCATAAGGATCTATTACACCATATTGTTGTTCTTCACTGATATCCCAAAAACTAATGTGCAAAACCTTCTAACTTGCACACAAAATAACATTGGACAACCAAAATATGGAATAAGGTATATTAGGCATCCTTGAATCTTCTCTGAGATCTGTGACACAAAATATTGAGCTAAGAGTATGTACCAAACTGAATACCAAATATTGTTGACTTCCCTATTGTTAACCAAACTTAGCCAAGTCTCAAAAAGACTTCTAGTAAGATCAAATCATACCTTTTGGATGGGTTTATTGAGATGAGTTTCCATCAATGACAACATTTAAGCACCTGAGAAGTGTCTTCCAAAAATTATATGAGATCATGGAGGAGAGAAAGAAAACCATGGATGAAACTAGACTAGAAAATTATGTTGTGCTAGGCGATCCATGAAAAAGAGGAGGAAGAGTTGAAAGAAACTTGTATTATGGTATTCAATCCATCCTAAAATAGAACTTGGTAAAAAGTGATTTGATGGGCTAGCAATTTTTTTTATGGTTGTCAACTCATCTTAAAAAATAGATAGATTGATACAACGATAGTTGATGGGCTATCAAGTTCTATTATTCTATTCAAATCATCTTTTAAAATATGCACAAAGGAGAGGTAAAATGGGCTAGCATGTGATGACATGTAACTGATTAAATGTTTGATAATGTTAAGTTGAAGATAATGTAAGGCATTAAATCCGTTAATGGTTTTTATTTTCATTGATGTCAACTTCATATCATCTGTATGGTCATGTACATAATGCCAAAGACTTCAGAGAATCAATGGAACAAAGTTTATGCTTTCAACAATGCATAAAATTCAAGTATTCACTAAGTGATAGATAACACCGATGGAGTGCACACCATCGGTAACGGAAAAGAAGAAAAGTCACAGTGATACTTGACAAGCAGAAGACAGTGTTTCCTGATGAAGCAAAACCACAGGATACCTGATGAGCTGAAAATAGAGTTGCCTGACGAGTAAAAATCCAATGATGCCCAACGGATGAAGATCCTGAAGCTAACTAGTGTCACGCCAATGGAACTATCAGTTGTCACCGACAACTAACTAAAGAGTTGACCGGCGGAATAGAGAGTTTAGAAAATGACAAAATATCTAGCTGGCAAGAGCTAAAGATAGACTTAACTGGTTGTTTTCTTTATTTTATTCGACCAGAGTTAAGTAATTGATTTAAAGAAGATTTGTATAGTTGGCAAGAAGATAACTATGAGATAAATCAGGAGTTATGCCTTAAATCAAATTGGTTGGATTTTTTTCACGACAAGAATCAAGAATCAAGAAACAGTGAATATCATGTCTATATAAGAGACAAGCTTAATTCATTTTTGTATCACATGAAAAGGGGATAAAGGGGAGTGAATAGAAACAGGGTGTTGAAGAGAAATTGATGAAGAATTACTTCATACAGTCCTGATCAATAAGCTAAAGGAGAGCTAAATAATTCTGTAGACACTGACAAATAGTGAAGAACAACATCACAAAGAAGAAAGTGTAGGGCACAAAAAATTGAATTGGTACATTGATCAGAGAGGTAATGTACTTAAATAGATCTGAAAATTTGCAATTCAAAGTAGCATTAGAAATAGGTCATAGTGTTTCAGTTTAACCATTGAAGCATCAACTCTCTTAACAAAGCAAGACTTAACAGTCTTCTATATATTGAGGTACATCCTAAGTAGTGCCAAAAAGGTTGATTTATGAAAGTAGCATTCGATTTTCCTGATACCTATTGACAGTCTAAGAAGGAGGCTGATTCAGGAATGGTAGCAATAGATGACCGATACTAAGTGACAACCTCCATGTATAAAATCCTCTAACAAGGTCGCACTTAACAGTGTGTTTGTAACATTTAATAGGGTTGGCTCCTAACAGGGCTCACTTCGGAAGAGTGAAAATTTGGGGTACCGATCCCACTGGTTTTTTCCCTTAACAAGGTTTCCACGTTAAAATTCATGTGTTATGTGTATATGATTCATTTCTTTATTGTTTTGTGTCTGACATGGTTAACACTAGGTTGATCAGTATGCTCTGCTTATTTACTGAGTTTCAGTAAATAGTTATACTACTTATCGGTAATCAAGGAGAATAAGGAGAGATAGGGAAAACCGACAGACAGTTAATCATTATAAGTATTTCATGGCATGCATCTTGTAGGGACTTAATAATCTAAGGTTTATTTGATTGGTGGTTAATGTTTGAAGGATAAATTTTTGAGGTCACTGATTCACCCCCCCCCCCTCTCAGTTATTACTAGCAATTGGTATTAGAGTTTGTGTGCTTAGAAACGAAGGTTTCAAGACCTAAGTCAAGATCACAAGATGAATAGACAAGATGTGCCCAAGTTGAACAAAGACAGCTTTGCTTCATCGAAAAGAAAGATAAGACACCACTTATCAGGTATTGGTAATGATGTTACTCAATTCCTAGATACTGAATATGTGTTACCTACAAGAGTATTGATAGTAGATCAATTGAGAGAGAAGCATGAACACAACTTCATGGTTATAGAACTTTCTTCCTCACTCTCTAATGTTGAATTTGAAGATGTCAAGGATTGCAAAACTGCAAAGAATATGTGGGACAAACTAAAACTTGTACATGGAGGTGATACAAATATTCTAAGAGCTAAGGCAGAAAGCCTTAGAGGAAAATTTGATGGTCTCAGAGTGAAAGAAGGAGAAAACATCACACATTACAACACAAGAATAAAAGTATTCAATGCTATACAAGGAGTTTGAGGTACACTTGAAGAGGAGACAGTGATAAGTAAAATATTAAGAACCTTACTACCTGTATATGCTATTAGAGTTTCTGTCATTCAAGAAATGAGAGCAGTAGAAAACAATACAATTACTCTTGATAGTTTAATTGGTAGACAGATTTCATTTGAGATGAATAACTTTGATAATAGTGTCTTACCAAACTTAGAGTCTACATTTAAGTCTTCTATGATAATAAGCAAATCAAGTCATAGACACACATCTAGAAGAGATAGTGAAAGCTAAAGTGAAGAAGAAGATCTAGATAAAATAGAAGCACTTATGGCTAGAAGAATGTAGAAAGGAAAAGGTAAATACAAAGGCAAGTTGCCACTTGTATGCTTTAATTATAAACAGATTGGACACCTTGTTATAAGATGTCCAAACAGAAGAAAAGATGATAGAAGTAATGACAGATCTTTTGAGAAGAAATCGGACAGAGGTGATAACAAAGATTACAGAGGTTACCAACAATCAGAAAGAAGAGATACCCGAGACTACAAGGACAAAGGCAAGAAGGCTAGCTACCTAGTTTCTTGCAAAGATGAAGATACCGACACCAAACCTGATGAACACATCGAGATGGTATTTGCAGCTGTGAAGGATGATTCAGATGAAGATGAAAGGTATGTAGAAACTACGCTCATATCTAATGTTAGCAAGAATGACATCTAGATTATAGATAGTGGTTGCACTCACCACATGAGAGGTGATAAATAAAATTTTAACACTTTTGATTATTATAATGGTGGAACAGTAAGAATGGGTAATGATACACCTTGTCTAGTTGAAGGTA
The DNA here is from genome assembly GCA_018584345.1 of Thuja plicata. Lineage (NCBI taxonomy): Eukaryota > Viridiplantae > Streptophyta > Pinopsida > Cupressales > Cupressaceae > Thuja > Thuja plicata. The sequence goes on from MU228550.1 coordinate 814,081, forward strand.
AAGGAACTATAATGCTGAATAACCTGATTAAATGTGAAAATTCTTATTGGGTAAAAGGATTGAATTATAATATGTTGAGTGTTTCTCAGCTAAATAATTTAGGTCACAAAGTAACATTTGAGAATATGAAGGCAAAGATCTTCAATGAGTCAGGAAAACTGATTGGTATCGGTGAACAAACTAAAGGTAACTTATACTATCTAAATGATAATAACACCACTTGCTTAATGAATAGAAATGAAGACATATGGATGTGGCACAAAAGATTGTGTCTTGTGAATTTTTACAGCATGATGAAAATAAGCAAAAGGTGAAATGTAAGAGCCTTACCGATGATGACAAATCCAAACAACATCAAGTGCAAGAATTGTCAAAAGGTAAAATGACTAAGTATAGTTTCAAAAGTAAAACCCATACATCTGATGACATTCTAGAATTAGTCCATACTAGTTTATGTGGACCAATGAGGACAAAGAGTTATTATGGAGATAGATATTTTATTCTCTTTGTTGATGATTACTCTAGAATGATACAGTCATGTTTCTAAAAGATAAATCTGAAGCATTCAAGATGTTTAAATGGTATAAGGCTATGGTAGAGAAACAAAGTGGTAAGGATTTGAAATGCTTGAGATCAGATAGAGGAGGAGAATTTATAT
>MU228550.1:824593-839633 GCA_018584345.1 Thuja plicata
AAAAGGGAGATTAAATCTTTTAATTAAATAAAAATGATCAAACCTTAGGAAATATTGAAATAATTGAATTAATTACAATTTGATCAAGGAAATTGATTTGAATTGAAAATATTGTAAAGCATTGATTTAGGAAATTGATAAATTGATAAAATAATAAATGGGGCCCAGAGTCTAGGCGACCATTTTAGGGTGCATACTAGAGGACTACAACAAGTTTGTATACTGTGAAGTACTCAACACTCTACCCGAGCAACAGTGCTTAATTCTAGAACAACAAAATGTTGCAACTGACAGTCAGACTACTATTACCGACAGTCAAGATAATAATCAGAATAATGTGCAAGGTGATGAAGAACAGAATGAAGATCAAAATAATGATCAAGTTGATACACAAAGAGTTGTACCTGTACTTGCAATATATGTAAGAAGGAACCATCCAGAGATCCAGATCATAGGAGATAAGAATGTTGGTACAAGAACAAGAAGTAAGTCTTTAACCTCAAATTTTTAGTTTGTGAGTTTGAGCCAAAATATGTCAATGTTGCACTAGATAATGAGGAATGGATAAGTGCTATGAATGATGAGATTGAATAGATTGAAAAGAAAAAGACATGGTCACTTGTGCCAAGACCAAATGACAAGAATTTCATTGGTACAAAAAGGATATTCAGGAATAAGTTGAACGAGAATGGAGAAGTCACAAGGAACAGAGCAAGACTAGTATGCAAGGGGTATACACAAGAAGAAGGCATAGACTATGGAGAGAACTTTGCACCCATTGCTAGACTAGAAGGAGTAAGAATATTGCTTGCTTAAGCTGCATTCAAAGGATTCAAAGTATATCAAATGGATGTCAAGTCAGCATTCCTGAATGGAATACTTGAAGAAGAGGTATACATTGAGCAACCAGAAGGGTTTGTCAATCCAGACAAGAGAAACATGGTATGTAGACTTTACAAAGCCTTGTATGGATTGAAAATAGATCCTAGAGCCTGGTATGAATGAATTCATTCCTATCTTATAAGTATTGGATTTGTATGGACTAGTGAAAACAATAATCTTTATTTGAAGGAAGATACTCATGCTAACACTTTGATTGCTGAAATATTTGTTGATGACATCATATTTGGAAGCAACGATATGCTATGCAAATCATTTTCTAATGAGATGAGAAAAGAGTTTAGATGTCTATGTTTGGTGAGATCAAGTTCTTTCTTGGTCTACAGATCATTCAACAAAGTGAAGGTATTTTCATTACACAGTCCAAATACATCAAAGAGGTCCTGAAAATATTCAAGATTGAAGATTCAAAACCAGTTGGAACACCAATGGCTACTGGATGTAAGTTAACAAAGGAGGACAAGACAATAGAGGTAAATCATACTTTGTACAGATTAATGATTGGAAAACTCATGTATGTTGTACACACTGGACCAGATATTTCACATGTAGTAGGAATTGTTGCTAGATTTTTTGCTAACCCCAGGGAATCACATATGACTCCTGTGAAAAGAATTCTAAGATATTTGAAGAACACTAAAGAATTTGGCTTATGGTATAGAAGACAAGGAAAATTTGAACTTAAGCTGTTTACCGACACTGATTGGGCTGGAAATCTTGATGACCGAAAGAGCACAACTGGAGGATGATTCTTTATGGGTGACAAAATTGTCACATAGATTAGCAAGAATCAAGGATGCATCTCTCAGTCTACTATAGAAGCAGATTATGTTTCTGTTGTTGCAAACTACTCAAATATTGCATGGATTAAATAGTTTCTAGAAGGTATGCATATGAAGATCTCAGAACTAGTAATTGTATATTGTGATAACACCAGTGCAATAAACATTTCCAATAATCCAGTCATGCATGCCAAGACTAAACACATTGTCATCAAGTATCATTATTTGAGAGAACGAGTTCAAGAAAAAGAGGTGATACTTGAGTATGTGCAATCAAAAGAACAATTAGCTGATATCTTCACCAAGACACTGCCCAAGGATACATTTGAGTACTTGAGAAAGAGACTAGGGGTCAAACCCTTGTCTACCAATCAGTAATATGACTAAAGGATGCATCGGCCTACCTATTATTAGAATGGAATTCATGTTGATGCAAGGAAAGATATGAACTTCAAAGATACATCTATATATAGAAAGGTATATATCATAATCGAGCACCAGAGAATATTGTTGTATTGTTGATGGATAAGGGAAATTCAAGGAATATATTATGGATGAAGAGAAAAGATTGTTTGACATGAATGTCAAATATCTATGAGATATTTGTTTGGTGTTATTGTCAAAGGGAGAGATATAATCTATATTATCACATTCTTCAAAGGGAGAAAGATTATCCATTATCAGATTACTCCAACAGGGAGAGATTATATCCAAAAGGAGAGAAGTTGTATAAATGATTACACAAAGGGAGAGTTGCTGAAAAGAGAAAAAGACATCACAAAAGAGAGAAAAATCAAAGGAGATAAATTGACACAAAAAGGACTCAACACATCAGAAGAAAAAGAACTACAAGAATCAAATCTAAGCTACAACAAAGCTTACTAGAGATCAGACATTTATCGGTTATCAAAAAAAAGATTGGTAGTTTGATGAATATCAACTATTGTATTTCATATTGTATTAGAAATAGTATAGTGTGATAATATAGTATGTTGCCATCAATACCAAAGGGAGAGATTGATGACATGTAACTGATTAAATGTTTGATAATGTTAAGTTGAAGATAATGCAAGGCATTAAATTAGTTAATGGTTTGTATTGTCATTGATGTCAACTTTATATCATCTATACAGTCATGTACATAATGTCAAAGACTTCAGAGAATCAATGGAACAAAGGTTATGCTTTAAAAAATGCATAAAAGTCAAGTATTCACTAAGTGATAGATAACACCGACGGAGTGCACACCATCGGTAAAGGAAAAGAAGAAAAGTCACAGTGATACCCGACAAGTAGAAGACAGTGTTTCTCGATGAAGCAAAACCTTCGGATACCCGACGAGCTGAAAACAAAGTTGCCTGATGAGTAAAAATCCAATGATGCCCGATAGATAGAGATCCCGAAGCTAACTAGAGGCACACCAATAGAACTATTAGCTTTCATCGACAACTAACTGAAGAGCTGACCACCATAATAGAGAGTTCAGAAAATGACAAAATATCTAGCTGGCAAGAGCTAAAGATAGACTTAACTAGTTGTTTTCTTTTTTTATTCGACCAGAGTTAAGTAATTGATTTAAAGAAGATTTTTATAGTTGGCAAGAAGATAACAATGAGATAAATCAATATTTATGCTATAAATCAAATTGGCTGGATTGTTTTTCATGCCAAGAATCAAGAATCAAGAAACAGTGAATATCATGTCTATATAAGAGACAAGCTTAATTCATTTTCATATCACATGAAAAGGGGATTAAGGGGAGTGAATAGAAGGAGGATGCTGAAGAGAAACTAATGAAGAATTACATCATACAGTCCTGATCACTCAAGCTAAAGGAGAGATAAAGAATTCTGTAGACACCGACGAATAGTGAAGCACAACATCATAGAGCAGAAAGTGTGGAGCACAAAGAATTGAATTTATACAATGATCAGAGAGGTAATGTACTTAAATAGATCTGAAAATATGCAATTCAAAGTTGCATTAGAAATAGTTCATAGTGTTTCAGTTTAACCATTGAAGCATCAAGTCTCTTAATAGAGAAGGACTTAACAGTCTTTTGTATATTGAGGTACATCCCAAGGAGTGCCAAAAAGGTTGAATCATGAAAGTAGCATTGGATTTTCCTAATACCTATTGACAGTCTAAGAAGGAGGCTGATTCAAGGATGGTAGCAATAGATGACCGATACTAAGTGACAACCTCTATGTATAAAATACTCTAACAAGGTTGCACTTAACAGTGTGTTTGTAACCTTTAACAGGGCTGGCTCCTAATAGGGCTCACTTCAGAAGAGTAAAATTTTGGGGCATGGATCCCAGTGGTTTTTTCCCTTAATAGGGTTTCCACGTTAAAATTAATGTGTTATGTGTGTATGATTCATTTCTTTATTGTTTTATATCTGACATAGCTAACACTAGGTTGATCGGTATACTCTGCTTATTTACTGATTTTTGGTAAATAGTTATACTGCTTATCGGTAATCAAGGAGAATAAGGACAGATAGGGAAAACCAATAGACAGTTAATCATTATAATTATTTCATGGCATGCATCTTATAGGGACTTAATAATCTGAGGTTTATTTGATTGGTGGTTAATGTTTGAAGGATAAATTTTTTAGGCCACTAATTCACCTCACCCCCCCCTCTCTCTCAGTTATTACTAATAGCATGGTGTGTATGCTAGTTCAACCAATCTCCAAAATAACCAAGGAAAGCATTGTACCCAAGGAAATTTGCAAAAATAGGATATTATAAGGAAATCATTGTATCAAAGGAAATCCATCAAAAATAAACAAAGGAGAGTCATCTGGCCCTAGAAAATTATATTATGCTAGTTTTCTCTACTTGGAACACTTTAAGTAATCAAAATATTTGCAATAAGGAGGCCATATATCCCTCCCCTTTAAGATTAAAAAATGGGACTATTTTGATATCTTAAGAAAAAGAGGAACAAGGATAAAATACCTTTAACACCAAAGAGGTGTCCCTTAAGAAACACCTAGCCCAATCCAAAGAGGTCACAAGTTCTATGATCTCAAGAAAGGGAGGAATGCAAAGAGATATCATGCAAAAAGTGTAATGGGATCCTTTGGATGGATGATGAAAGTTGGGTAAAGAGATATTTAAAAAAACATCATTGACCAAAGGAGGGAAAAGAGAAAAATAATTCACACCTTCCCCATTGCTAGGTAAAGGGGTTATTGATGAAGGATGACACATTTTAGCCCCCAAGTAAGGGATTTGATTATTTGGGCATATAATTGCAAATAAGGAAGGGGTTGTGATCAAGGACACACACCCCTTGCATAAGAGTGAATCCCTAATCAAAACACGCAAATCTATTTAAGGAATGATATCACATGATAAAAAAATACCACTGAACCAAGGAAAAATAGATCCTTAGAAAGGATGAGAAATTGAAATACTATTTTTTCCCCCAAAGTATAGAGATAAAGATAAGGAGAAAGAGGACTATTATGTTTCTTACAAAGTATAAGTTGTCAATGTCACATAGTGTGGAGCAACATAATAGGAATCTAAATATTATTCAAAATAATCATGATTGGAAATAAACTCATTGTTACAAGTTATATGAATGATTTCATAATAAATATTCTAAATTTTATAATGAAAATATTGACATCATTAGTAGAGTGGTCATGATATCAATGATACATGAAAAAGGGAAGATTCACAAGATTTTGGCTATGATTCTTCTTTTTTTTGGGTTGATTAATCAACTTAGCATGAAGAAATTCAAGAAAAATGGTCTCTTGATTAAAGAAAGACATAGAAGAAGTATTAGATGATAAGGGAAGGGATGTTGACAAAGGAGGGGGTTTGAAACCAAACTCTTACATAGTCAAGTGTGATTTCATTATTTCATCACTTTGTTGCACACATCCTAAACCATATTTTTTATGAGTTAAAATGTTAGGAGATTTGGGTTAAAATAATGATAGATTAGGCCCTTTAAAGGATCCTTTGTTGAAATCAGGAATTTTATATTCTACCACAAAAGAAGGGGTAAAGTCTAGTGACCCCTGATCATCTTCTAAAAGGACACTTTCAGGAGGAGTATCTTTAGGAGGACAAAACAAGCCTTGTTGAAATGGTGTGGGAATGGATGTAGAATAAAATTAAGTTTGTAAGAAACTTTGTAATTTACCATCAGCTGTAAGGGTTTCTTGGTTCTCAAAAAGGTTTTATTCTTTTAAAAGCTACCAATATACTTAATTCAAATTCTAAAGAGTTTCTAACTCCAATGATCAAACCTTCATGAATAATTGGACCAACTAACAAGGATTAGAAACTCCCCCTAAACTTTAGGCTCTGCAAGACCAAGGTGAGGAAACCTAAATTTAGTATAATATTACCCTCTTTAAACACCCTTGAATTTGATAAATAGAATGTCTCATTAAGAGGCTCAACATTAACAATAAAATACTAAGTAATGATAGGATTAAGTAATACTAAGAGGGGGGTTAATCAGTATTAAAACACTTTAAATTAAACTTAAACCAATTCCAAATAAACCATAAGCTTATTGAAATGAAAAGAACATAAACAAATAACACCATTATTTGTTGTCGAGGAAACCCCGGTGGGGATGGTACCCACAAGCATGCACTAAAGTATAATGTCCCTGTTAGGAGACCTATCCCTATTAGGAGCTGAATATTTCATAGTACAATTCCTTTTTAGAGGAATAAAAACCCTATTAAAGGTATACAACACCCTGTTAGGGGCCAACTGAGCTTACAACTCTTACAACAAAAATTCTATTACAAAGTGTTCTCACTATTAAAAAAAAAAAGCATCAACAATGCTTAGATAGTTCTAGTCAAGGATCTTCAATGATCTATTTCATCCTCTACTCTTGCATCTTCAATTTTTATACACATATATATTTTCTCATCTATATCTCTCACTTTACAAAAAGTCTTCATACATATATATCTTTCATAACATCAAGTCGGCTCTTTTAAACATTATCACATAGTTGGCTCTCAATACAAAAATAAATAATGTAAAGAGAAAATACAAAGTTTCCCCTCTTACATAAAAAAAATATAGGTTATCCAAAATCATAATCCAACTTATCTTTCCAGGAGTCCACAACATACTCCTCAAATCATCGCTACTATTCAACTACTCTTATACGTTGTTCTGTTGTCTTCGCATGTCTTCAAATCTCTTTAACTCGATGTAATCATCACCAAAACTAAATTTACCTTAGGTGGATTTCATACGTACCCCATAGTATCTTCCACTAAGCTCGCAAGTCATAAATAATTGTAATTGATCTTCGATACCCAAAACAATATTGTCATACTCTGTATTTTTGCTTCTATACTTAGTCATTTTGAAAACTGTATCTTTGAAACTGTACATCGATCCAATCAATAAATATACCAGATATGTTGCCATAAATTTCAACCCATAAGTGTCTTATATCATACAAAAATCATCACTTGCCAACAAGCTCTCCCTCTGGTAATGATGGCAAAACTCAGTGAAAAATGACTAAGTGTCCCAACTCACTATTCTTCTCTCTCTTTTTTTTGTTATATATATATATATATATATATATATATATATATATATATATATATATATATATTCTCTCATTTTCTTCCAACTCATTATACATTTTTCTTCTCTTCTCCCCTTTTGACAACAATGACAAAGGTGCATTAAAATTTACAAAATTGTAGGATTTCAGTGCTTGCTTACCAGTTTAAGTACATCCTGGAAGGTTTTTCCATGGTCTTCACTTCAGTGCTCCATGATTCAATCAATAATTGACTAACATGAATTAGTCCATTCAGTGCATAGGATGATCTCTTTGCAGATTTTAACTCTATAGGAATAGAATTTGTTAATGATTCTGCAGTCTTCTCCATATCAGATAAATGAACTTCAAGAATTGATATTTTAGGAGTGATTAGACTCTTCAACAGACCAAATCTTGTCATTACTCTCCCTTTCTCAATATCCAATACATTCATATTATCATAAGTATTTTTTATTTCCCTTTCCATCTCTAATATAGATTGTGAGGAGGTCTCACAACTATCCATCATTCTATTCAATGTAGCCCTTTCCTTTGCAAGAATATCTTCAATGTTATGAATATGCCTGATAGGATTTATACAGTGGCTGTATAGTATCCTTCCAAGTGTAACACAATTTCTGGCCTTAGATGTGGCTTCTCTCATAATTCCCAACTTCCATGAGATAGACTATAAAACTTACTTCAACTTATTCTCTAGATAACTCTTCTCATCCTTCTCTTCAGCAATCTTCACTAAAGATTCATAGTGACTGTCAAACTCATCTAGTGTCAACCTTTAGATTATCTTCTTCATCCTTTCCTTGAAATACAATAGGTACATGGATTATTTTTTCACTATATTAACTTCCCTAGTGATTACCTTAGACCTTTTATCTCCTTTCTACTCAAATATTTCCTTATCTTTAGAGAATGTGATGAAAGATAGTCTCATGAACTCATCCTCATCCATACTGTCAACTTCAGTACTGAAATTTCTATCCATACTCACCAACAATAGATTAGTAGATGTATCAAGTTCATGTTTTACCTCAACTCTTGTCTCTTTCTCTTTTTCTTCATCTGTCTCACTTCTCTGTTCAGACTCACTTTTCTGCTCTTCCTCTTTTTGTTCTTCCCTTTGATGTTCTTCCTCTTTTTGTTCTTCCTTCTCCTCTACAATTGTGTTGCCAATATTTCCTGGCAAAAGGTCCTTCTCATCCAGTGAAGTGTTAAGGGTCATAGGCACATCAAAAACATAGAAATATGGTTGCATGACATCTTTTCTCTTCTTAACATTCACCTCAGTTGTCTTAGAACATTCACCAATTTCTATAGATGTCGGCATAGTAGTTTTAGGAAGTGGAGTCTTCTTAGGAATATTTCTCATTAATATCTGATCAAATTCCTTTTGAGTCTCCTCTAATACTTATTCATACTTTCTTCCCATAATTTTCACCAATCTTGCCTTAGTTCTCAGTAAGGGTTTGAGTTTATTAAGTATTCTTTATTTTTCTTGTATTGAAACTACTGGTAGCATGTCATCAATAGCTTGATTCCTAATAGCCTCATCTTCAATGTGTTCAAGTTGTTTCCTTATTTCTAGTCTACCATATAGTTACTCAGGTATACTACCTTCTAACTCTAGTAGATTATTCTTGAAAACAAGTGATTTACCATCATGTGTGCAATTTTAAGTTTATCAGATTCCTCATACCTATCATAGTAATTGTTCACTAGAACAAGCTTCCCTTTCTCAATAGCTCTCTTCTCAATCATCTTCAAGTTTGGATTCCATACTTGTCTGCCACTAGTGGTCTCTTTTTTGGCTTTCTTCTCTTCTCCTTCATTCCTATGTTCCTTAGGAGGTGAATCCAGTTTAGTGGATCTAGTGCTTACTCGAGGAACAATCTTTATTGCCTCTTCTTGTGATGTCTTTTGTAGTAGTAAAGGGGTGGTTACATCAATTACTGTAGAAGGTGGAATAGATTCCCACACAACTTCAAGAGGTGGAAGTGATGAAGTAGAAGTACTTTCCAATCCATAAGATCGCTCTACTATCTTCTTCTTTACTTCTCTCAACTCTTCTTCAGTCAAACCTACCTTAATTCCACAGTCATCAAAAATGTTATCTACTTTTCTTTTCCTCGTGCCTCTAGTCTTCTCTTCTCTGAATTTAGCTATTTTTTCTTCATAGGTTCCCCATCTCTCCTTAGATGTATCTACTTCAGATGCCAACACATGTTCAATCTACATAGTTATAACTTCTGAACTAACTTCATATCCCATAGGGTAACACCATTTCTTCCTAGGTATTACTACCTTAAAACATGCAATCAATTTCAACCATAAGAAAAATTGTATCCTTGTATTTTTCAACTAATTCTTCTAGAATTCTGACTCTTTCCTTCATTTTCCTTTGAAGAATCTTGATCATGACAAACAATTCTCCATCAACCCATGTGCTCTATTGTCTTCTATAGCTCTCATAAATCTGAATACCAGTAGGTATCCCTTTTCTCCATCCACTAGGGTGCATGCCTGGAAACTTGTGCTCAATGTGGATATACATATGCATTAAGAGTGAGACAAATCAAAAAGTTTTTGATTTGTCCTTCTTGATTAGTTTAACATTCTCTAAAAACTGTTGTGTCTGAACCTCACATAGGTTACGTGTAGTGTTTTATTTCACCATCCTGTAGGCCATCAAGATAACACCTCTAGATACTTAATTAGGTCTACTACTATAATAGAATTTGTATCCAAGTATCATCGCGATCAATATAACATCCTGTTGGAAAATGCCATTTACTGTCATAGCTTGCCTATCCCATTTTGAATGTGTTAGGATTTCAACTTGTTTCTTTATGTTCTTCTCAGCCACAAGGATAACTCTAGTGTTTTCTAATCTAGTTATCTCATGAATCAATTGACTATATATCTTTATAGGTTTCTCTCCTATCCAGATGTTCTTATCATGAACTCTACTCAATAATATTTTAAACCATTCATCTTCTCTGAAATCATACAAATCCAATATATTCATGATGCTCAGGTTGTCAATGTGTTTAAATTCATCCCTCATTTTTCCATTATCATTCATGTATTCCATTTCAGTAGATATTTCATCAACACCCAGCATATCATACTTGCAATGAATGTATGCTCTAATATCCTCTACATGCAAAATGTTGTGTGGTGTCTGGAAAAGTGATCCTTCAGGGTCATCTTTAGAAGACTTGAATAGATTTTTCTTAAAATTTTATCTAGTTCAATCTACAAAATCATAAATCAAAGGTGCATCCATAACTTTTGTATGAGTAGATTATGTAAATACCTTTTAAACGTTGAATTCTAAGTTTCTGCTTCAATCAATCACAAAATGTAGTTGCTAGATAGTCTTATTTTCTCTGCTCTCTAATCTCCTTAGGTCAATGCTCATCAAATGGTAAAGAAATAGGTAACCATCAGGTGCTTTATACATTGTTAAGTGTAAAATGTACATTACCCAATACTGTCCAGTCAATCACAAATCTTGTGATTACAAAATATGCATCGTCTGATGTTGCACTCTTAGGTATAAGTTCCATGATGTCTACAAATATTATACCTAAGATCACTAGAGCTTACTCTACATAATCAAGGGCTAGATATATTATGGTGTGCTCATCCAATGCTCCCCCTAAGGCCATGCTCATCCAATTAGGTCGATTCTACTTTCCTAGCATCAGGAAAAGATCCATTAACATCTACTATCTCTCCTTGAACCAATATATCATTATATTCTTTGACTCTCCATACCTTACCACTTTTGTTATCTTCTGCTTTCCTAAAAGAATTGTTAAAATCACTCTTGTATTCTGCAAACTCTTACCAGTATCACTGTCATTCTTCTTTGTATTCATAGGATGTGGTGGTCTTATGTTATTTCCTCCATTATACCTACAAAACTTTCCTATATGACCTGGATTGTTACATTTGTAGCATATAGGAGTTTTTTGTTATGATAATCTTGTAATTTATAATTCCATGCTATGTGTTCAAGGTTATTACATTTGTAACATGTGACCTTAGCTATTGATTCTCCTCTATTGTTGTCTTGTATGTATCTATTTTGATGAGGTTTTCTGCATTCTTCTTTCTTGTGCCCATATGTATTACAATTAAAACAATAACCAGATAAGGTTCGAAAAGGACTATTACCTCTGCAATCTCTCTTCATGTGTCCAAACTTGTTGCATCCAAAACATCTACCTCTGCAAGGTCTGATCTATTCTTTAGGTTCTTCAAGAGTAGACTTTTCTGCATCAATCTTTGCATCAGATTTTTCTTCTTGATTCTTAGAACATTCAGCTTCATTGAAGCCAATAAAATTAATATCACCTTTAGTTTTTTGTCTGTCTCTCTATTCATCGATCAAGTCACTTCTCATATGAAGTTTCTCAATCTGTATCTTTGTCTCAACAAGTTCACCTTTTATGATCTAATTATATTTCTCCAATTCTAGATACTTTCTCTCGTAATGGTCAAGCTCAATCTTCATTTGTCCCATCAGATTATTAGCATCTTTCAAAGCTTCTTCAGTCTTGATCTTAGCATTCTTTTCTTGTTGATTTTCTTTATCCATCATTTCATTATTAAGTTTCAGAGTATCATTCTCTTGTTCAAGTTGTTTTATCTGATCTGAATTATCATTGTTTGAATCCTCTTTTATCTGAACCATAAGATCATGTCTCTAATTTCTGGAAAGTTCAAGATGATCCTTAAGTTTCTTGATGAATACCTCAGCTCTTCTTTAATTGAATCTTAAGTCACCATTTTTTTCTTTTGCGTTATCAAGGTCTTCAAGTGTTTCTTCAAAGTTCTCTTGTAAATTTTCTAAATCCATTCTGATTTCCCTTAATTTATTAGACTTTCTCTCCAAGGGCCAAAAGCGCTGATACCAATTGTTAGGATTAAGTAATATTAACAGGGGGTGAATCAGTATTACATCACTTTAAATTAAACATAAACCAATTCCAAATTAACCATAAGCTTACTAAAATGAAAATAACATAAACAAATAACACAGAACTCATAACACCATTATTTGTTGTCGAGGAAACCCTGGCCAAGGGAAAAACCTGGTGGGGATGGTACCCACAAGCATGCACTAAAGCATAATGTCCTTGTTTGGAGACCTAGCCCTATTAGGAACTGAATATTACATAGTACAATTCCTTTTTAGAGGAATAACAAACCTATTAAAGGTATGAAACACCCTCTTAGGGGCCAACTAAGCTTACATCACTTACAACAAAAATTTTGTTACAAAGTGTTCTCAGTAATGAACAAAACAAGCATCAACAATGCTTAGATAGTTCCAGTCAAGGCTCTACAATGACCTCTATCATCCTCAGCTCTTCCATCTTCCATTCGCATACACATATATATTATCACATCTATATCTCCATATCTTTTCTTTACAAAAAGTCTTCATACATATATATCTTTCACAATATCAAGTCAACTCTTTTAAACATTATCACATAGTTGGCTCTATATACAAAACTAAATAATGTAAAGAGAAAATAAAAATTTGGCGCTCTTACATAACAAAAATATAGGTTATCCAAAATCATAATCCAACTTAGCTTGCCAAGAGTCCACAACATACTCCTCAAATCATTGCTACTATTCAACTGCTCTGTTACATTGTTCTGTTGTCTTTGCATGTCTTCAAATCTCCCCAACTCACTGTAATCATCACCAAAACTAAATTGATCTTAGGTTGAGTTCATACATACCCCATAGTATCTTCCACCATAATTGAAAGTCATAACTCATCGTACTTTATCTTTGATACCCAAAACAATACTATCATACTCTATATTTCTGCTTCTATACTTAGTCATTTTGAAGACTGTATCTCCAAAATTGTACTTTGATCCAATCAATCAATATACTAGATATGTTGCCATAAATAACAACCCATAAGTTTCTTATTTGATACAAAAATCATCACTTGCTATGATCTAATTACTCATTAATTATTAATTGTTATTGAGCATCAAATACACATACCACAGATAAACTGAAAAAATAAAAAGATTATTTATCAAAGATGGAATAACCAAACACCCTGAACCAACAAGATAACAATTTATATCATACTTAAATCAGTGCCTTATCCATTGGGAAATACTCTAAGATTACACCCTTTGTATGAATGACATAAAATTATGACTTATTCAAGAATTAGATTATTACTGCATTAAAATAATATTCATTCAGGTAATCCATAATTAGACTTCTTATAACAATCCTTATGCCAACCTTATGACCTCATGAATTAATTTTCAGTATTTTAATTGATCATTGATCAAAGCCTAGAATAAAAACATTCACAAATAAACAATATGCAGGGAATTGAATAAGAACTTTGAATTATTGAATTCACAACTCATAAAACACAGAGAAGAGCACAAAATCTGAATTATATTTCATTGACTTCAGAACCATTGTCTTAATACATTGATTTTCTCAATAGAATAATACTCAACAAGACTAAAACTCCAAAACTAAAACATCTAATTGTTTTGCATACTATATTATACAAGATTCATTACATCTGTTAAACATGACTGAGATTGAAATAACTCTATTGAATTTAAGAATAAATTCCTCAGCCCTTGCTATGTGATCTTGGAAATCCTTTTATAGAGTAAGAATTACAAAAAGCTACATATCACTTAGGGAAAAATTACATGTTGCTTAAAAATAACAAAAACCCAGGAAGACTAATTCAAATCTTCAAATTCTGAAACGTGGGAATTGGCATCAGCAAAATGACATCTAGCACTTTTGTCTAGAAGTAATCAAATATAATTTCTTTGGATTATGTAGGCTACCCACAGTTGTTGAAGGAAAGTTTAAGGTACCTATTTAGATAATTGTTCTCCCTATAAACAAACTCAAGTGTCATGTCAGTAAAAACCCACAAAAAGACAAAATTGATGGAAATTAACTGTTCAAATGATTTTTTCCTTATTCAATTCCATCTCCCATCTAGAAAACTCCCTACCTGTCAGCCAACCAAAAGCTATTACTTTCTCTAGTTGTTGAATTGATTCATCGCAACGAGCATTAGTTATATCTCATGCATCTGCAATGAATTTAACTAGGTTAACCTTGTTGGGACCTCGAAAATTAGGTCCCAATTCTGCATAAAGGGAAGTAATTATGTTTGTTGATTTTATTATTCCCTTTTATTTAAATGAATAAATTATTATGACGTAGTGCATTTTAATTTTGAATGTTTTAAATATAAATGTATACATTTCATGAAATATTCAAAATGCATATACTTTATGTTAAAAATTTCATAAATTAACTATTTCTTTTATTTAACATAAAGTTAGAAAATGCAAAAACAAAATAAATAATATTATGCACTTGATAAAAGGGACGGGTGGAGGGAGTTGAACTCACAACCTCTCGCCCGATCCTCCTCCCCTAATGTTTTTACTTATCTACCTTATCCAAGTTTCCCTTTCCTATTTCCTTATTCCCTAATTCCACCCCATTCCTATTATCCCTTTCTTTGTGTCCTTTTTAGAGTAAATTTTCCTTTTACTAATGTTAATGGTATTTACCTATTAGTAAATGCAATTTTTTCTAATATATTTTCCTATTTTCTAGGGTTAGCAATTTCATGTTTTAAAATTTTCAAATAAACTAACCCTAGTTTTCTATGAGTATTTTTTATTTTTAATGTTCATTAGTTTTGATTTAATTGTTGTGTTTTTAGTTTTAGATTTT
>MU228550.1:847580-865368 GCA_018584345.1 Thuja plicata
ATAAGTTATTTGCAAGTTTTCAGTTATTGGGTTCACCCGCCCTGGTTTCTAACCTAAAGTGCAGGGATTCAAGTTAGAGAAAAGGCTTCAAATCTGTCAATTGGCATCCTGTAACCACTAAGAAGAACTCCAGTGATTTCAGGAGCCAACAAACCTCATCTCTGAAAAAATTATCTAACACATTGTTGAACCCAGGTGTATCCATATCTTTTGTTAGATATAACATAGTTTCAAAATTATTAGTTATTAGATCAAACTCTTCTTCACATGTGTGGATGTCCTTCAAATTTCCCTCACCATAAATGCTGGGAAAATAAGCATTATATTACTCCATAAATAACTGTAGTTTACTCTTAATAATCTAATATTTACCTTTAAAAAATGCAGTTAATGTATTAACCATGTCCTTTATATCTGCAATTTTATCTGGTAGGTAGGCCCTATAGATCTAAATAGCTATCAATTTCTCCATTGATAAGTTGTAGAATCTCTAATAATACTTTGACTTCCAAAATATTATTTGATACTCCTATAAGATTGTTTTTTGTCATTAGCTTTGTCAAAGTCATGATATTCAATGAAGATAATCAGTAAAAGGAAGAATACACTAAGGTAGAAATTTGGTAAAGCAGAGTATCAAAGACACAGAGCACTGAAAAGTTATCAACACCAAGTTAAGCAGTGAGAGTTAGCGATTAGTGTTAGTCACTGAGCACAATTATTCACTAAGCCGACATTATGTCACCAAGAAATATCAGAGCACATTACCGAATATACTAGAGATGACATAATAATTCAAATTTGATACATTGAACCTGGACACCGAGTGGGAAAGATTTTATAGTATTCAAGATAGAAGTTAGGTAGAACATTGGAATTGCAATAACATGATTTCACATGATCACGAGGAAACTCAACCAATGAAAGACAAGTATATTAAATGCATTGGGTATGTAACCAAACTTGCACCACTTCAACTCCAACACAGAAGAAGGATCTAAATTAGGTTAACCACCTTAAGATCAAATAAAAGGAACACAACATGAAGATGAAAGATGATGGTGAAAATTGCAGAGACATAAGTAGTTACAGCGACAGAGCTAAAGGAGTTAGATTGGATAATTTCTAAGGTATAGAATAGATAAGTTACCAAGTACAAAATGAGGTAATGCACTTACAAATCATAAAGATTTTGAACAACATTATGGTTGAGTCATACTTGTAGAATTTTTGTAATAGTTTTTTAATAGTTAGGAGAATAGAAATCGCCTTTAGTAGGTAGGCACTAATAGGGCTTATTTTTTAATTCCTCTAATTAGGTACATCTCTTTGATGAGAGATTGTAAAATACTTTAACAAGGTAGATTGCATAAGTCTTTTTGTACTCCTAATAGGGTAATCTATCAGAAGTAACTAACATTGTAGTTCTAACCGAGAAACATCTATACTGTAGTAGTGAAGGATTGTGGGTGTCAGCCCCACCATAGTTTTTCCTCTAACAAAGGATTTCTGCGTGACCAAAAATCATGGAGTTATGTGTCATGGTCTTCTAATTTACTTTATATTTTTTCAATTTTTTTACTAATGATATTCAGTTCGGTGAAGAGTAAATAATAGTTGTTAAATGTTTTTAAAGTATTGATGCACTGCTACCCTCTTAGCACTTACCTTTCCATAGATTAATCTAACAACTGGTATCAGATCCTGGACTCTTGACATAAAGGTTTAACCACCTAAGACTAAATGTCATGAATATGGAAAGTTACAAGAAATATAAGGAGATTGATAGTCTTTGGTTTGATTTTGAGAGTGCACAAGAAATGATTCAAGATCTAAAAAGAAAGTTAGAAAAGTCCTTAAAAGTGAGAAAGCAGTTGTGTAGTGAACTGAAATCCACACAAGAGAATGTTGATACTCTTCAGATAGCATCTAAAAGTATTCTGAGTGATGAAGCTAAATCAGCCATTTTAGAACTCATGGAAAAGAACAAGACACTCATGAAGCAACTAAACTTAGCAAAGATTGATCAAGAAACACAAGCATTGAGAATGAGTGAGATACTTGACTCTAAGGGATAAGTTGAAGATGCATTGAAATTAGTTGAAGAATAAAAAACACAGTTTGAGACAAGAATATCTAAGAAAGATAATGATATCATGAGGATAACACAAGTACACTATAATATGACCAATCAACTAGTAAGGTCAAATTTTGAGAATCAAGCACTGAAGTGTAAAGTTGAAAGATTGGCTAGAGAACTGAAATCTGAAAAAGAAGCCAATGAGGTACTAAAGAGAAATGAAGAAACACTAAGATCATTGGATGCATAGATTAAAGGTCAGAGAGAACCAAAAGACAAAACTGGACTTGGATTCAATAGTGAGAGCACTACTGAGAAAGGAGAGTCCTCTAAACAAGATGATAATCAAGAAATTTCTGCCCCATAGAAGTCAAACAAGCCTAGTTGCTAATACTATGGGAAACTTGGACATATTGCAGATGTATACAGAAACAAAAAGGGTAAGTCACTGAGTTCACCTAAGTTTGATGGATATTGTTATAACTACAATAATTATGGGCACCGAGCACTTGAATGTAGATAAAATACTATAAAAAACACAAGAAAGCCAAATTTTGATGGCTATTGTAATAACTACAAGTATGGTCACAAATATGAATAATGTAGATCACAAAAGAGAAATGACAAATAGGTACCAAACCAATAGAATATTCCAAGAAACTGACAAGGTACATCTATACCATGGGACTATAACACAAGGATATCATGTTTAGTCTGTGGAAGGTACGGGCATATTGTTGCAAACTCCATATTGCTACATGGAAAGAACAAAAGGAGATCTTGGAGAAACCTTGGCATGACATGCTTGCATTGTCACAAGCTACGTCACCTTGCCAATGACTGTAGGTACTGAGGAAAACCTCCTACCAAGGAAGAAACATCTAAGAAAATAAAATTGAATGTTGAAGAAATGAGAGATCAGATGAATACGACATGGATAAGAAAGGCTATGGATGATGGAACATCATTTGGGACAGTTAAAGACAACTCGTCCTCCGGATCGGGTGCAACTGACTCTGCCTAATCAATTATGAGGTATGATTAGGAACTACAAGTTAAATTCAAATCTTAAGTCAATTCCTAATATATGTGTAGAGATCCATAAGAGCATACTTAGATGCATTTGGAAACATATTGTTGATTTTATGATTCATAATTCATTCGGTGAAAGGAATTATAATGTTGAATCATTTGGTAAAAGGAAATGAAAACTTTAATCGGTGATATAAGTTGACATAGCATTAATTATTATTATTATGACTGTTGGAAACCCTAAACCTAGAAAAAGCTATAAATAGACCTTGTCGTCTATTATTGTTACTTACCATTTTCTAGAGCATTGTGAACAGAGTTATAGAATTGAGTGTTGAAGTGAATTCGAGTGATTGTGATGGTAATCCTAAATTATTTTCAGCTCATTTGAATCTACATAAGGTATTTGTGGTGTTTCCCTAGGTGTGTTGGTGCAACCGATTCATAGACAGAAACCCTAGTTTGAAAGATCTGTGTTTGACAAGAAGATATGGCCCCAAAAGCTCAAAATTCAATTGTAGTTGAGAATGTTGAGCCCATGAATCCTAAGTATAAGCTACCTCCTGCTAAGGAACCTGAGCCATACATGATGGGTGCATCTTCTTTCATTCAATATTTGATTTTTACTAGTCAAGGATGTATGCATGTTCATCGATTGTAAAGTTGAGGAGATCTATGAATCGAAAATTGATTCATCTTACCAGGAGTCATGTGTAGACAGGAAACTAAAGAGAGATCGTGATCATCTAGAATCAAAATGTTTGATACATGCCATGCATATCCTAAGTTTATTCAAAACTGAGTGGATAAGGATAGTCCTTAGCCGATTACATGACCAATTCATGTGGCTAGATCAACCTATGAAGATCACAAAGGATGTGTTGTAGATTGTGACAAGTTATCCGATCAGCGCCAAGCCTAAAGCTATCAAAAATATTGAGAAGAACAATCTAAGTGAGTTAACCAAATCCAATTGGGATGGAAGAGGTCTAAATATTTCTACTTTTGAAGACCTTGAGTTTAATTTTGCATGTAATATCTTGTCCTACTAAGTATTCCAATAATCCTGAGTGGACAACATACCTTATGAAGCTGTTGATATGGCCTACAAGATTGTAAAGAAATATATGCAGATTGATCTATGTGAGATATTGTTGAAACAACTTGAAGACAACAAGAAAACTATAAGGAAAGAAAAGACAAAATATTGAAGTTCGTCTCACTACTGGTATGCATATACTTTTATTTTGAGAACTTCTTTCCATCTATTGGAAATGTGACATGGAATGTTGATAAGCCTATCATTTATCACATTAGTGAGTACATTTAGAATCTAGAAGAGAATCTTGAGATTGTTATGAATGATTACTTCTCTAAATTCCAAACAAGAATGCATAAAAAATTTAGAGTTTCACCTCAATTAGTTGAGAAATATCATGACACTATTTGTTTTGAGGTAGACACTAACTCATGCATTATCAAGGCAATTGAGCCTAGGAGAGTTTGGCTACAACCTATGGGATATGAGATGGACATAGACATTGCATCTCAACAAATTTAAACCTAATTAGCTAATATTTTTGAAAAAAGAGCCAAAAGATATGGAACATATGAAGAAGTTAAGGCTAATATTAAGAAAGGTATCTTGGTACCTTAAATTAAAAGAAAATATAGCAAGATGATTTCTAATTTGTCTATGAATTTGGGAATTGATAATGAAGAAGATGAGGAAGGACCCTCTTAAGTGGAAGGCAAGAAACCATGAGTTTTGAAGCCTTCATCAAGCCCCAAATCTACTAGACCATCAAAAAGGTCTACAACTTCACCGAAAGAAAAGAAGAATTTTGTTTAACAGAAAGGGAAGACATATGTAAGAAGAAAAAAGTAAAACACTAGACTGAGAAGAAGGTTGAAGCTAACACCAGACAGTGACATTGAGACTGAATATTTAAGAAAATTGAAAGTTGTGAAAAACTCACCTCCACCACCAAGAAGTATAGATGAAATGCTAGAAATAATGAATAATTATGGAACATTCAGAGGAATGAAGCGATAAAAATACAACACTCAAAGTAGAGATAATAAGGTAAAATTTAAAGGTGCAATTTTTTACTCTTTACACAAATACAGATACACACCACTTGAGGTTATCAATTTTTTTCCTATTGAGTTATACACCAACATAGATGCAAGATGGAAATATGCTATGAATCTAGAACAACAAATGAGAAAAATACCTCTCATGATAATTGTACCAAACCTCTTTGTACAAGAAATTGAAGAGATATTGAAACAATATTCCAAATGATTCCTTTTAAAAGGATGATCTTTAAGGATTATGATAGGATAATTGGAGCAAGTAGAGTTATAAATTAATGCAAAATGGAGAGAGATTAAACATCAAAGAGATTGAATCTCAAGCTTAGCAAGAAAAGGACAACATAACCTATGAAGTTGTCAAAGATTATCAAGTAAAGAATAATCCTATTGATTTGACAATGGACACTAATGAAGTTATCATTGAACATATCACTGACAAGGATCCAAGAGATGATATATCACGAGATGAAGATGTTATGGCCATCAAGGACACCGATATAGAACTAATGAATTTAAGTGATGAGGATACTATTGATCCAATCATGTAGAATATATTGGAACAAGTACAAGATTATCACACAACTCAAGGTGATAGTGTTATAGCTATGGATATAAAAGATGCAGTCACTGAACCAAAGGAAATAGAGAAAGAGAAGGAAAATGAAACAAACAAAGAGAAGGAAAAGGAAACATAGAAAGAAAAAGAAAAGGAAATAGAGAAAGAGAAAGAAAAGGAAACGGAAGCAGAGAAGGAAAAGGAAGTTGAGAAAGAAAAGGACACTGAGAAGGATATGGCTACCGAGAAACCATAGCACTGAACACTGAATTGGTTCTCCAAAACGAGTCTATTGCACATCAACAAGAACCTAACAAAGATGAACCAAAGGAACAAAGTGAATAGAATGAATCCAAGAAACAACAAGATGAGAAGAAAGAGAGAACAATACAAGAGAACAAAGAAGAGGAGAAATAGGAGAAGAAGAACGAAGAAAACAAACAAGACGAGCAGAAAGCTATAATGAGTACAACAAAGACAACATCTGATGCACTAAAGGCATAAAATTCCCTAAAGAATTCACCAAGTGGAAGTATGTTAGCAAAGAAGAAGAAATCAAAGAAGAGGAAACATGTATATATGAGTTAATCGATCATTTTACGAAATGTTTATTTATCTAATATGAGTCCTGATGAAAAGACCAAGTATGCAGAATTGGTGAGACTTAAGGCAATGCAAAATAAATTACTTCAAAAGAGGAAGAAGACTGATGTATTGGAAAGTGTCAAGGATGTATTGCAAGAAATTCTCCTAGATGTCACTGTTGATGAAATAGAAGTTATCATTAGTCAAGTAGAAGGACTAGTGGAACAAGTCTGAAATCCAAACCAAGTCACTACCGACTACATGATGAAAGTTCATTTGAGGAAGATGGAACTAAAAATGATTGAATCAATACAAAATAGCATTGTAGTTGATAAGGTATCAATTTTTGAGGCCTCTATCGATATTGAGACTAAATTGTCTCACATTCTTTAAATATTTTAGAAAGTATGTTCCATTTCACACTTTATCAAGGATATAAGAAAGATAGATGAGTCTATTGAGACTGAGCTGACCGAGAAACTAAAAAATGTTAGTATTGAACCCAATTCTTTACAAGTCTATTACTCAAGTTTCAAGTACTTGATGGGGATGCAGCAATAACTAAGATGGGAAGATCATAAGAGAAGGATGGAACTTCTAGAGATGCAATAAATTTTGATTCCCCACATTGAATCCATGCAAAGGCATTTGAAGAGGTCTAAGGAGTTGGTCAACATCCCTAATGGTAGTTCACTGGACACCATAATTGGAATGGCAGTTGATGTTTCTGCTCAAATTATTATACTTTAAACACTCTAAGATGAATGGGATTCATCCCTAGCCAATGTATAGAAGAAGTATGCTCACATTTTTGATAAGGTATAAGTTTAACCTACCAAGCTCTAAGAAATTTTGGTTTTGGCATATTTGTCAAAAAAGGGGGATAATATAATAGGTATGGATATAGTATATAAGGGAGATATAAGTATGTATATAGGGGGAGTTACACAACATTTTGAAAATTTTGACTGAGCTATGGTATGTTATAAGATGTATTATCTAAGGAGGAATTGTACAAGAGTTGTACAAATTTTGATGACTTTGAATTTTTTGTCAAAATGCCAACTAATGCCAAAGGGAGAGATTGATACTCCTATAAGATAGTTTTTTGTCATTAGTTTTGTCAAAGTCATGATAGTCAATGAAGATAATCAATAAAAGGAAGAATACACTAAGTTAGAAAGTCGATAAAGAAGAGTATCAAAGACAACGATCACCAAATAGTTATCAGCACCAAGTTAAGTAGTGACAATTATCGATCAATGTTAGTCACCGAGTCACTGAGAAGATGTTATCTCACCAAGAAATATCAGAGCACATTACCAAATATACCAGAGCTGACATAAAAATTCAAATTTCATACATTGAACCTAGATGCTGAGTGGGAAATCTTTTTTAGTATTCAAGACAGAAGTTAGGTAGAACATTGGGATTGCAATAACATGATTGCACATGATCATGAGGCAACTCAACCAATGAAATAAAAGTATATTAAATACATTGGGAATGTACAAAACCTTGCACCTCTTCAAATCCACCATAGAAGAAGAAGAAGAAGAAGAAGAAGGATAAAAATTAGGTTAACCGCCTTAAGATCAAATAAAAGGAACAAAGCATGAAGATGAAAAATGATGGTGAAAATTTCAGAGACAGAAGCAGTTATAGCAATAGAGCTAAAGGATTTAGTGATGCAATATCATATTGGGCCCTTGGCAATCCTACTAAACCAAAATGATGTTTTTTTTGTTCTTTAGTTTGTTTGGAGGCTACTCGGGAAATACTCTGTTGCTCAGGTCTGTGACTCAGTTATTCTTGTTTCGATTTGGTCTCTATTGCTTGGATTTCTGTCGCTTAGGCATGCTTGTTTCTATTGCTCAAGTTCTCTCGGTCGGACATGTTTGTTTTTTTCCTATTTCTTGGGTTTCTCTTCTGATGCTCAGTTTTGTTTCATATTGCTCGGGGTGTTCTTTTCCCGAGTCACTCTTTTTCTTGGTCATCCTTTGTCTGAGTTACTTATTTTGGAGTTAGATCTAGTGGCAAACTTCTTCAGTTAATTTTTGTGGCTTAATTGATTTGGGGTCTCTCATTGGGATTTGTGTGGACCTAAATCTAGGTCTCACTTATGGATTTGAGCACCGACCTCTCTTGGTGGACTCTTGTATATATTTGTTTCTTTTTTCTTAGTTTTGAGTATCAATATTAGAATAGGATTTGGATATTAGATTGTAATACAAGATTATTTGTTGAGATATTGTAAGGAAGTTCTACGACCTCGCATGTACGAAGATCAATTTTTAATTCATAGATTGTATATGGACCAAACTGGGAAGGCATTATAGCCTAGCATGGAATGAGTTTGATCAATTAATGAAAAGGATAACTATTGTTTCTTCTCTCACTATGTTGTTGTTTCTTCTACATTGTATTGGCAAGCTGGTTTGGTAGTTGGGAGAGTGCTTGGCCCCATTATCAACCCTCCTTGTGTCAGGTGCTATCAGAGCATTGGTGAGATCTAATTTCCTTTTTGTAAACCCTAACCCTAGTTGGTGATATTTTTGTTGCGTAGCAGATTGTGATTTGACCTACAATTGTAGATGGATTCAAGATGGTTCATGGGAGAGGAAATGTATATCTAGCTCTAGCTGATATGCTTAGATAGATGGCTTCTCTATTGGAAGCTATTAAGATAGCCCAACACAGAGGAAGACATCTTGAAGATGTTAGTGATGATGAATTGGAAGAGGTTCAAGGTGAAGTTGTAGATGCACTTGTGATGAATCAGGAAGAAGAGAGATTCATGAGAGTATTGCCAAGTTTGAAATCCACACCTCAGTTTAATCCTCCTGAGTATAATGGAAAATTGGATTCTGATGGATTAATTGACTGGATAACTGAGATGGAAAAATATTTTGAATATGAGAATGTATCAAAGGATAAGAAGGTGAATATTGCAAGTACTAAGTTGAAAGGTCATGCATCCTTATGGTGGGAACATCTATAATTTGATCAAAAGAAGAAAGGTAAAGACAAAATCAAGGTGTGGGATAAGATGGTAAACAAATTTAAAGGCAAGTTTCTACCTTGTGATTATCAGATTAACTTGATTAGGCAAATGCAAAGTTTGAAGCAGAAAGAAAAATTAGTAAAGGACTTCACTAAGGAATTATATAGATTGGACATCAAATCTAGACATGTTGAAGATGAGGTGGAAAGAGTAGAAAGATACTTGAATGGATTAAGAAGTTCCATACAAGATGAGAACAGTTTAGTCAAGATGGAAATCATTGAGGAGGAATATCAATTTTCCCTAAAAGCTGAGGAAAATTTGAATAGAAGATATGAACAAAGACAAAGAGGGCAAGGTGGTGGATTCCCTAGAGGAAGAGGAAGATCTCATGGTGAAAATAATAGATCTGGACCAGAAAATTCAATTTCAGACACATCTCAAGACAAAGGAAAGACTGAATGGAAAGGTGGAAGTTCATACCGAGGAAGAGGCAATTACTCTAGAGGTGGATATAGCAGAAAAGGGTTCCATGTAAGTTGTTACAATTGTGGTGAGGAAGGACATAAATCCTTTGAATGTACACATGCAAGCAAGAAAGGTAGTAGTAGAATAAATGCTTTGGTACAAGAGGAGTCACCAAATGAAGCTGAGAAGAAAGGAAATCTTGTAATCTGAAGGATACTATGGAGTGAGAAGGATAAGAAAGATCCTGTCAGGAAAATTTTGTTCAAGAGAAGATGTAGAGTTGCAAACAAAGTTTAGAAGGTGATTGTTGATAGTGGAAGCTTGGAGAATCTGGCATCTAAGGAAATGGTTACAAAGTTGCAGTTGGAGAGGATGCAGCATCTGAAATCCTATCAGATCTCATGGATCAAGGATGAACATACCTTAATGGTGAGTGAACAATATTTTGTGAATCTAACAATTGGAAAATACTATGATAAGGTGTTGTGTGATATTATGCCTATGGATTGTTGTCATATTTTTTTGGGTAGACCTTGTAAATATGATAGACATGCTATACATGATGGAAGATTGAATAGATATTCTATTTGGGTTGATGGTAAGAAGAAAGTTTTGTTACCTTTGGCTGAAGAATTTGTTGGTGAGATATGTACATCTGTGAAAGTTTGTTTGATGGAAGGTAGACATTTTGTTAAGGATTTGAAAAGAAATGATATATGTTATGCTTTGATTCCTAACAAACCAAGTAAGAATATGGAAGATGACATTCCTAAAGAGGTTGAGAAGTTGCTCACTGGGTACAAGGAGATAATTTCAGATAATGTACCTGATGGTTTTCCACCAATGAGAGATATCAGTCACTATATGGATCTGATCCCTAGAACTAGTTTACCAAACAAAGCACCACATAGGTTAACACCGATCAAGAATGAAGAGCTTAACCAACAATTTCATGAATTGTTGAACAAAGGTTTGATCCAAGAAATTTTAAGTCCATGTTTAGTACCAGCTATGTTGGCACCTAAGAAGAATGGAGAATGGCTAATGTACATTGATTCTAGAGCAATTAATAAGACCACAATGAAGTATAGGTTTCCTATACCGAGAATGGATAACATAATGGATTGTTTGAGTGGAGCAAGATATTTTAATCAAATTTTATTTGAAGAGTGGATATCATCAGATTAGAATCAAAGAAGGTGATGAATGGAAGACTACTTTCAAGACAAAGGAAGGTTTGTATGAGTGGTTGGTTATGCCCTTTGGATTAAATAATGCACCAAGTACATTTATGAGATTAATGAATGAAGTTCTAAAGAAATTTTTGAATAAGTGTGTGATTTTATACTCGGATGATATTCTAATATTCAGTAAAACTAGAGAAGAGCATTTGAAGCATATAAGGCAAGTGTTGCAGAGATTGAAAGAGGAAAAGTTGCTGATAAATCTGAAAAAGTGTTCCTTCATGAAAGAAGAGCTTGTTTGTTTGGGTTTTGTAATTTTAGATGATGATTTGAAGATGGATCCTGAGAAGGTTGAAGCTATACTTAGTTGGCCTACACCTAAAAATGTCAATGACGTAAGATCATTTCATGAATTGGCAAGTTTTTACAGGAAGTTTATCAAAAATTTCAATTCTATTTGTAATTCTATGACTGAAACAGTGAGAGGAGACAAAAGAGAATTAAAATGGACACCTGGAGCTGATAAGAGTTTTGAGGCTTTGAAGCTGAAGGTTGTTGAATTACCTATGTTAGCATTACCTGATTTCAATGCAGTATTTCAAGTTGAATGTGATGCAAGTGGAAGTGTAGTTGGAGATATGTTGACTCAAGAAGGTAAACATGTTGCTTTCTTTAGTGAAAAGTTGAATGATGCAAAGAGGAAATATTTTGTCTATGATCAAGATTTCTATGTTATTGTTCAAGCTATGAATAAATGGAGACATTATTTGATGCCAAATGGATTTATGTTGTATACTGATCGTAAGGCTTTACAGTATTTGGGTAGTCAGAATAAGTTGAATTAGAGACATATGAAATGGGTAGAGTATTTGCAGAGTTTCACATTTGTGATTAAACATAACAGTGGATTTTCTAACCAAGTTGTTGATGCATTGAGTAGAAGAAGATCTTTTTTGACTGAAATGAGAATTGAGGTTCTTGGTTTTGATGACATGAAGAGTTTGTATGAAAGTGATCCTAATTTTTCTGAGTAGTGGAGAGTGTGCAGAGCACCTAATTCAAATCAATCAAGTAATTATGAAGACTATTTGATTGAGGAAGATATGTTGTTCAAATTTATTCAGTTGTGCATACCAAGAGGTTCAATGAGAACTAATTTGATTAAGGAGAAACATAGTAGTGGATTGGCTAGACATTTTGGTATTGATAAAAATTTGAGTTTGCTTAAGGAAAGGTATTTTTGGCCTCAGTTGTATAAGGATGTTCATAAATCTGTAAAGAGTTGTGGATTTTTTCATGTTGCAAAAGGAGTGAGTTAGGATACTGGTTTGTATACACCAATTACTGTTCTTGAGAAACCTTGGAGTGATATCAGCATGTATTTTGTTCTTGGCTTACCTGGGACAGCAAGAGGTAATGATTTCATATTTTTTGTTGTGGATAGATTTTCTAAGGTGACACATTTCATACCATGTAAGAAAAAATCAGATGCAGTGCATATAGAAAATATTTTCTTTAAGGAGATTGTCAGATTGCATAGATTATCAAGGAGTATCATCTCTGACCAAGATAGTAAATTTGTTAGCTATTTTTGGAGAAAATTCTAGAAGAAGTTGGATACTAAGTTGAAGTTTAGTTCTACATTTCATCCACAGACTGATGGAAAAATAGAGTTTTTAAACCAAATTTTGGGTAACTTGTTGAGATTCTTAGTTGGAGACACACCAAGTAATTGGGATTTCATGTTGCCACAAACAGAGTTTGCATAAAATAGTACAGTGAATAGAAGTACTGGAAGGACACCTTTTGAGATTGTTCATGATACACAACCGAGAGGTATATCAGACTTGAGAGATATTGTTGGAGAAGAGAAAAGAAGTGTTGAAGCATAGGAATTTGCTGAATTTATGAAGAAATTACATGAAGATGTAAAACAAAATCTGGAGAAAAGTAATCAGAAGTACAAGGATAGTGCAGATAGGTCAAGAAGACATAAAAAATTTGAAGTTGGTGATGCAGTAATGGTTCATTTGAAGAAAGGAAAATTTTGTATTGGAACATATGGTAAATTAAAGATGAAGAAATTTGTTCCTTGCAAAATACTGAGAAGATTTGACAGTGGAAATGCTTATGAAGTTGAATTACCTAATGACATGGATATATTACCTATATTCAATATTTTAGACTTGTATGAATATCATGAACCTGATGAATAGGTGACAATACCAAGTGATTATCCTAAGAAGTAGATAGAGGAAGTTGAAAATGTTTTAAAATGGAGAATTGGAAGAAGTACAAGAGGAAAATAATTCATGGAATATCTGGTAAAGTGGAAGAACAGATTGATTGAGGACTCACTTGGATTTCTCAATCTAAGTTGGATTCATTTCAGGTTGGACTTGATACATGATTCGAGGAATCATTTCTTGTACCTTAGGTGTTCAATGCAGGAGCATCTTGGGTCCTTGGCAACCCTGCTCAACCAAAAATATGTTTTCTTTGTTCTTTAGTTTGTTTGGAGGTTGCTCGGGAAATAATATGTTGCTCAGGTTTGTCACTCGGTTATTCTTGTTTCGAGTTGGTCTCTATTGCTTAGGTTTTTATCGCTCAGGCATGCTTGTTTCTATTTCTTGGGTTCTATCACTCGGGCATGTTTTTTGTTTCCCATTTCTTGGGTTTGTTTTCTATTGCTCGGGGTGTTCTTTTCCTGAGTCACTTTGTTGCTCGGTCATCCTTTGCCCAACTTTCTTATTTTGGAGTTGGATCTCATGGCTGACTTCTTCAGTTAATTTTTGTGGCTTAATTGATTTGGGGTCTCTCATTGGGATTTGTGTGGACCTTAATATGGGTCTCACTTATGGATTTGAGCACTGATCTCTTTTGGTGGACTCTTGTATATATTTGTTTCTTTGTTCTTAGTTTTGAGTATCAGTTTTAGAATAGGATTTGGATATCAGATTTTAATAGAATATTAGCTATTGAGATATTGTAAGGTAGGTCTGTGACCTCACATATATGAAGATCAATTTTTGATTCATTGAATGTATATGGTCCAAACTAGGAAGGCCTTACAGCCTGGCATGTAATGAGTTAGATCAATTATTGAAAAGGATAACTGTTGTTTCTTCTCTCACTGTGTTGTTGTTGCTTCTACATTATGTTGGCAAGCTGGTTTGGTAGTTGGGAGAGCTGTTGGCCCCATTATCAACCCTCCTTGCATCAATTAGAATGAATAATTTCTAAGGTGTAGAACAGATAAGTTACCAATTACAGAATGAGGTAATGCACTTACATAGCATAAAGAGTTTGAACAACATTATGGTTGATGCATACTTGCAGACATTTTTGTAATAGTTAGGAGAATAGAAATCTCATTCAATGGGTAGGTCATATCCTCTAACTGGGTACATCTCTTAGATGAGAGATTGTAAAATATTTTAACAAGGTAGACTGCATAAGTCTTTTTGTACTACTAACAAGGTAAGCTATCAGAAGTAGCTAACATTATAGCTCTAACCGAGAAACCTTTATACTACAGTAGTGAAGGATTGTGGATATCATCCTCACCATATTTTTTTCCTCTAACAAGGGATTCTTCATGACCATAAATCATGGAGTTATGTGTCATGGTTTTCTGATTTACTTTACATTCTTTTAAATGTTTTTATGAATGATATTCAGTTCGGTGAAGAGTAAAGAATAGTTGTTAAAAAAATTTAAAGTATTGATTCACCCTCCCCTCTCAATACTTACCTTTCCATAGATTCAGCCAACATTATTTTCTTCTTAGATAACTTCTCTATTCCATCAATATATTCATTCATCTTACCATTGTTTACATCTGGAACAAAAACGACAACATTTGAATCAGAGATAAAAAAACTCACCACTAGTCTCCACTGAGGCATCTACCTTTTCACAAGTAGTAGGCATATTAGCTAACTTCTCAATCATCTTAGCAATTTTTTCTTCTAGCTTAGCATTTAGTATAAGCTTCCCCTCATACTCCTTGGGAACTTTAATCAAGATATTGTATGTTTCTGAAGCTCTTCTCTCTAGCTCCTTAGCCTTTTCTTGATTTAGAAAAGATACATGAGTTAAAAGATTAGAAATCTCTACATTTCTCACATTTTGAATGTTCCAGATGAGGTTATCGTCCTGCCTTTTATCTTGTATGTCTACAAGACTTGGCTTCTATGTGGTAGGGGAAAGTGACCATTTGGACAATGTCTTGCTGTTTGGGTCAAAACATGATCCCCTAATAAACTCTCCAATATCAACCTCAGATTTGAAAATTGGACCAGGTTGTCTCCTTATTTTATCAATCAGAAATGAAGACTGCATATCCCACCCAGGCATTAGAAGCATACTACTTATTTTCACTAATTCTCTTGCCTATACAACAGTGAGTGTATGACTATTTAGATCATACTCTTTGAATGAATGCACTAATGTTTCTTTATTCTCATCATTGTTATCTTTTTTCCCTAAGTTAATCTTCAACTCATTTTCCTTTAACTTGAATAAAAATATTTTAAATTCATCAGTATGGATGAAATATATAGACCTTATGGTAGGACATATTGTCAATTAGTGTCAAAACACTTAGTCATTCAATGTTGCCTGACTATTCAGTGTTTCCCGTGTAATACCCACCTCTTAGTTTGCTTTTCAGTTTGTGGATGCCAAACTCTTTTAAGCATTTTGATGTATGTGTGGATTTATTTAGATGATTTAGATGATATTTATGTATTACATTTCAGTATGTTATTGATCCGTTATTATCATGTTGTATCTTTTGTGTATATATGATTTATGGTTATTTAATGATGCTTATGTATATACTAGGATTTCATGTCGTTTATAATTTTTTGACAATACTGACCTTAGATTTATATGCACATGGATCATTGTATGTTTTGCGTTACTGTTTGATGTGCTTGGTATGGTATGGGATAGATTCATAGTTACTTGCTTCGGCGTGATCCACATGATAACCTAGTCTCAACTATTGTTTTCCATATTATATATATGCATGTATGTTTGTCTTTGTGATGACAGGTTTGCAGGTATCGGGCTACGTCTTCCCTGAATTGGCAGGAGTGAGTGTGCCCTATCGCATTAATCTCAATGGTAAGAGAGGGGAGATAGTTTTCAGGTCCAAATCCCATCCTCAACCTAATTGTCCTAGTTAGTGGACAAGTATCTGTTTGACTACCCTTACCAAATTCGTATAGTTGACAGGAATTCGTGTATCCCTTTCTTTGAGCATGTTTGATTTTTGCTTGTTTTCATTTTCAGGTGCTTGATGTGATTATGTGGGTGTTATATCATGTTATTTATTTAATTAAATATTATTGCAATTAATTATTAAATATAGGGTATTTAATTAATTGAAAATTAAATTAAATACCTATGTTTAATTGAAAGTTTAATTAAAGTGCAATTATTGAAAATTAATAATTAATTGTATATTTAATTGAAAATTAGAGTAAATATGCTTTTATACTTTATTAAGTAATTAAATATTAAGTTGCATGGATTATTGTGCTTTAAATATTTAAGTTATTTAAATTAATATTTTATTAATTACAAGTGCAAGATTTGGTTGAAAAAGTATTTTCAAACTTAAGAGATCTCAACTTGATTTTAGGATTCAAAGTTGAGTTGTGCAAGTAATTAGATATTTTAATTAATTAATTGTTTTTTCTTTCAATTTTGGGTAGAGTCCTTTTAGGAGTTAACTGATTGAGTTGTCATTAGGGATTGCTTTATTAGGGGAAGTTGATCCTCATTAGGGGGATTCTCCTCTCATTTCCCTCATAACAGGTTTTTGGATTTGGGAGCTCTTGGTGATTTTGGAGTTTTTGAAGGATTGTGGATTGTTGTGGATCCTTGTTGCTTTGAAGTTTTCGGGATTTTTCTTGCTTGTGTGTGTGCTTGGATCTTCATAGTTGCCAGATCTGTGGTTGAATTGGGCTTGAGGGTTTTCAGATTTGCTTTCATCTTCCAAGCTACATTCTTATGTTTCTTGCATTGGAATCAAGGTAGGTTTCATTTTCCATGTATGGTTTCAATTTTCTAGATCTGAGGTTTTCATTGTTGATTTAGTGCATGGTTGTTATTTTGGCTTTTAAATGTCTTGATTGTTTTTTATATGTTTTTGGGTGTTCATTAGAACCCTATATCTAAATTTCTTTCATTCTATGTATTCTTAGCATCATAGGGTTATGCTGTCAAAATTTTGGGAAGAAATTCCTTCTAGATCTCTTAGAAAATGAAAAATTAATCCTTGGTATAGTTTAAACTATAGAGGAAATTAAATTTATGGTATATTATTGCTTTGATATTTTCAGAGTTTATGAGAAGCTTAGATCTATCATTTTCATGATTATATATTTCTTAGCATAGTACTCTTATGCTGTCAAACTTTCGTGAATAGATCTCTTATAATTCTCCTAGAAATTGAAAAATTAAACTCTGTCTATAGTCCTAACTATAGATGAAAAAATAAATATTTGGTTCCTATGTATTTTCATTGTGAAAAATTAAATAAGTTGGAAAAAGCCAACTCTCTGGAAAAACACAGTCTGGCAGAAAAAAAAATTAGTTGTACTCAGAAGTTGAAAAAAATTAATTTACCCTTACCTTTTTGGTTATTCCGTTTTCGTATTAAATTAAACAAAAAAATAAATAAATACAACAAACTTTGCAAATCACAATTTTAAAGAATAAATAAATTAAGTAAGTAAGTTTGGGGGGGGGGGGGGGGGGCCCAC
>MU228550.1:872369-900529 GCA_018584345.1 Thuja plicata
CATGCATGCAAAGACTAAACACATTGCCATCAAGTATCATTATTTAAGAGAACAAGTTCAAGAAAAAGAGGTGATACTTGAATATGTGCAATCAAAAGAACAATTGGATGATATCTTCACCAAGCCAATACCAAAGGATACATTTGAGTACCTAAGAAAAAGACTAGGGGTGAAACCCATGTCTAACAGTCAATAAAAGGACTAAAGGCTGCATCAGCCATATATTATTAGAATATCATGCATGATTGATGCAAGCAAAAGTTGAACTTCAAAGCTACATCTATATACAGAGAGGTATATATCAATACCAAGCACCATTGATAATGGATAAGGGAAATTCAAGGAATATATTATGGAAAGAAGGAATTGGTTGACAGAATGTCAGATATTTGTAAAATATTTGTTTGGCATTATTGTCAAAGGGAGAGAATGTATCTATATTATCATCAGAAACTATTCATTATCACATTACTCCAAATAGGGAGAGATCATATCCATAGGGAGAGTATTTGTATAAAAGTTGCAAATACAAGATAGAGACATCAAAGAAGAAGAGAGAAAAATTGACACCAACAGAGGTCACAACACATCCAAAGAAGAAATAGAAAGCTGCGAGAATCAAATATAAGCTTACACAGAGCTTACCAGTGGTCAAGCATTTTATCGGTTATCAAAACAAACTATTTGGTAATTTGATGAATCTCAACAATTATATTTCATATTGTATTAGCAATAGTATAGTGTGATAATATAGTATGTTGCCATCAATGCCAAAGGGAGATATTGATGACATATAACTGATTGAATGTTTCATAATGTTAAGTTGAAGATGATGCAAGACATTAAATCAGTTAATGGTTTGTATTGTCATTGATGTCAACTTGATATCATCTATATGGTCATATACATAATGCCAAAGACTTGAAAAAATCAATGGAATAGAGGTTATGCTTTCAGCAATGCATAAAAGTCAAGTATTCACTAAAGTGACAGACTACACCGGCGGAGTGCACACCATCAGTAAAGATAGAGATAAAGTCACAGTGATACCCGACAAGCAGAAGACAGTGTTGCCCAATGAAGCAGAATCATAGTGTTTCCCGATAAGTAAGATCCAATGTTGCCCGACGAGAAAGATCTAATGATGCCCGACGAACGGAGATCCTGAAGCTAACTGAAGTTGCACTGACGGAACTGGCAGTTGTCGCCAGCGACGAACTGTAGAATTGATCGACAGAATAGAGAGATCAGAACATGAAAAAATATCTAGCTGGCAGAGCTTAAGGATAGACTTAACTAGTTTTTTGATTTGTTTTATTCAACCATAGTTAAGTAAGTGATTTGTACATTTGGCAAGAAGATAACTACGAGATAAATCAAGAGTTAAAGCCATAAATCAATTTGGCTGGATTGTTTTTCACGCCAAGAATCAAGAATCAAGAACTAGAATTAAGGGATATCATGTCTATTTATGAGAAAAGCATAATTCATTCTCGTAAGAAATTAGATACACAGGGGAGTGAACTGATAGAAGATGCTGAAGAGAAACTGATGAAGGATAAACTTCATATAGTCCTGATCAATCAAGCTGAGGGAGACCTAAAGAATTTTGTAGACACCGATGAATAAAAAAGCACAGCATCATAGAGCAGAAAGAGTTAAGTACAAAGGAATTGAATTGATACATTGATTAGAAAGATATTGTAAGTAAATAGATCTGAAAATCTGCAATTTAGTTGCATTAGAAATAGGTCATTTGTTTTCAGTTTATCCATTGAAGCATTAAGTCTCTTAACAGAGCAGGACTTAACAATCTTTTGTAATTGAGGTATATCCTAACAGATTACCATAAGGTTGACTCATGATAGTAGCATTGGTCTTACCTAAAGCCTATTGACAGTCTAAGAAGAAGGTTGATTCAAGGATGGTAGTAAGATTAGCATAAAGCCTATCAATAGTCATGAGACTGATTCAAGGATGGTAGCATAGATGCTAGATACTAAGTGAAAACCTATGTATAAAAATCCTCTAACAAGGTCACACTTAACCATTTGTTTGTAACCTTTAACATGGTTGGCTCCTAACAAGGCTCACTTAAGAAGAGTTAAAATTTGGGGTACTGGTCCTAGTGGTTTTTCCCTTAACAGGGTTTCCACGTTAAAATCCCTGTGTTATATGTGTATGGTTTATTACTTTAGTTTTTTACATTTCACATATTCATTTATGGATTGATTGGTATACTTTGCATATTTACTAAGTATCGGTAAATACAGTTTACTGCTTATCGATTATCAAGGAGAAGAAGAACAGACAAGGTAAACCGACATACAGTTATTTGTTTCAAGTATTTCAAAGGCATACATCTTATAGGGACTTAATAATCTAAGGTGTATTAATTGGTGGATTGAAGTTTAAAAGAATAAATTTTTGAGGCCACTAATTCACCCCCCCTTCTCAGTTATTACTAACAACCTTCCTATATACAGCTTAGGTTATCCTACGTGCGTTAGTTACCTCTGGTGTTTTTTAGTATTCCTTGTTATGGTTTAGATTGCTTCTAGGATTTTGCTATGCATTTGAGTATGAGGTCATGTATACCTTGGTTGCATTCTTGTTGTATACCCCCATGTGATGGGCCTGTTACTATCTCCTCAGCATGGTGGGATTGGAACTTTGGTTCCACATGGTCGGGTGGTAGTGAATCTTATTACCATTGAGATTCTGACGAATTCTTCTTCATGCTTAGATGTTCCTTGTTACAGTTTCATCTTCCTAGTCTTTTGGAGACTTGCTCAGTTACTTGAGATGTGTATTGTACCATATGTATATATTGGTTATCATCCATGGAGGATGCATTGTATTGTTTATTATGTATTATTACATACCCTGCGACTTGTGCAGTGGATGTCGGTTAGGTAGTATACCTTATGGTATCAGATGTATATGTAATCATTTATTATGAGATGTGTGTTATTGGATTAAGATTATGTAACCTTTATGTCAGTTTGTTATATTTGTTAATCGTAGATTATTATGTTTAAGTAATTCTACGTCAAGGAACCCTCGAGAAATGTTAATCATGTATGTGTTGTATTTCACGTATGTCATGTACTTCATTGTGTTGCTTCTGCATTGTTATCATTATTGTTTGTAAACATTTTTAAAAAAAAATTATTTTGTGAACTTAGTGTCGTGCTTAGGTTAAGTTCTCCTGGGTTCCATGGCGGGGCATTACACATGGTATCAGAGCACACATTTCTACAGTGGGAGCTCTGGGAAAATTGTGTGCCCCTTAGAATGGTTAGTAGTTCATGTTAGCACTTGTCTCCTCATGTCTTGAGAGTCATTGTTCATGATCTCTTATTCTGGTGTGTGGTTCTTTCCACTTGATGTGGGAATTGATGTTTAGTCTTGGTTTCTATAGGTGGATACCTACTGAGGCTTTATTTTTGCTAGGACCTATGATTAAAACTCTAGGGTCTCTAGTCTTATCGATGCTCATGAAGTTCATAATCATCTATAGGAGTGTTTTGATAGTGAGAAGATGGCTTACTTCTTTTGGTCTTGTGTGTTGGTATGTATGAAGACTTGGTGATTGTCATTTGACTACCTCGTCTATTTTAGCATGATAGTTAATGTATGTTGTATGTGATATGTTGTGGTGATGGAGTCCTAGTTTGAAGAACTCCTTGTTGCGTGATTTATTTCCCTTAAATGATTTGTGGTTCTTGAGTAACCTATTTCTTAGCCTCTTGAGTGTAATTTTATTGATCGTGTATGATTAGACTTGCATATTGTATTGAATTGACTTTGTTTGAATTATATGAACTGTACTATGTGAGTGTTGTAATCAGCTCTGATGGAATATGATTGATTATGAAATTGGAAAGTAAATTCTTGCTTGTTCAATATGTTGTGCATGAATTAGATGTATATATCATTCATTTGGATTGCATTAATGGATTTAGAATTATACTCATTATTATAGATCAAATTGGGTAAAGGACCTAAGTCCCCAAGTAAAATGTGCATTGCACCCTTAGTAGAATTCTTGTAACTCCTAACCTATTTGTAGCAGTTTGCAAATGATTGATTAGATATTAATGCTAGTAATAAAGTAGGATGAATAATTACATGAAGTTGCATAATGAGGATGTTAGAATTTAACATATTGTCGGTCTTGAGTGATTGTGTGCATACTCTAACGCATCTAGCATGAAAGATCTTGGATGTCGTGAAGTGACTGCTCCCTTGAGAGTGTGGCTACTCCTAGTCACCTTGTTATGTGAAATATATTTCTTATATTGGTTATTAATTTTGGGTTGATTGATATCTTGTTGTGTTGTATGTGGTTAACATTAATTTCTTTTGAACTTTCTTATAAATGGATTAGTCACCCAAATCTCTTTTCGTTGTCTAGTTTGTGGCATTAGCCACATTTGGTTTATTGTTGGAATGGTGCACCTTTATGATTTTATGTTGAACTTTGGAAGTTCTCCCACTTGGGTTTTCCTTGGACTTGTACGGTGGCTATTCTAAATGTTTGTGATTGGTTACCATGTTTCATGATAAGTATTGTTTCTATCATGTTCTTTGTGGACCTCTGATAGTATGTATAAGGGAGTACATCGCAGAGATTGCACTATAATTGTATGTGGAACGAAATGCAATGTGTAATTCATGTGTTTACATGAGTGTTGCATTAGGTAAGTTTGCATGAACTGTTCAAATTTCCACTCGATATAATCATGAGTAGGTGTTGAAATATTAAGCTTTAGTATGTATGTATTTCATGATTTTGAAAGCATTAAAGATATAGATTTAATTAGGAGGTGGTAGATGATGAATAAATGATTAAGTAGATGTTTGGTTTATGCTTGAATTTGAATTATGTTATTCCTTGTGTTTCGTTATGCATATCTTAAAATAAGATAGCTAAGTTAATTTGCATTAGTTCTTCATGAATGTAAATGAGTGATTGTTGTGATGGTATATTCTTTTGGTGGTTATGAAGTGGGTGAATCTTCTTTTTTGATCCTTATTAATAGGGGGTGGAGCACTATGGTATGAATCCTTCTGATTCTTTACTAGATTAGTTATCAGCTTCCAGGAGTAAGCCTAGTTTTAGGGGAGGAGGATGTAATACCCACCTCTTAGTTTTCTTTTTAGTTTGTGGATGCCAAACTCTTTTAGGCATTTTGATGTATGTGTGGATTTATTCAGATGATTTAGATGATATCTATACATTACATTTCAGTATGTTATTGATCTGTTATTATCATGTTGTATCTTTTGTGTATATGTGATTTATGGTTATTTAATGATGCTTATGTATATGTTAGGATTTCATGTCGATTATGGTTTTCTGACAATACTAACATTAGATTTGTATGCACATGGATCATTGTATGTTTTGTGTTACTATTTGATGTGCTTGGTATGGTATGGGATAGATTTGTAGTTACTTGCTTCGGTGAGATCCACACGATAACCTAGTCTCAACCATTGTTTGCCATATTATATATATGTATGTGTGTTCATCTTTGTGATGACAGGTTTGCAGGTACCAGGCTACGTCTTCCCTGAATTGGCAGGAGTGAGTGTGCCCTATCGCATTAATCTCAATGGTAAGAGAGGGGAGATAGTTTTCAAGTCCAAATCCCATCCTAAACCTAATTGTCCTAGTTAGTGGACAAGTATCTATTTGACTACCCTTACCGAATTCATATAGTTGATAGGAATTTGTGTATCCCTTTCTTTGAGCATGTTTGATTTTTTCTTGTTTTCATTTTTTAGGTGCTTGATGTGATTATGTAGGCGTTATATCATGTTATTTATTTAATTAAATATTATTGCAATTAATTATTAAATATAGGGTATTTAATTAATTGAAAATTAAATTAAATACCTATGTTTAATTGAAAGTTTAATTAAAGTACAATTATTGAATATTAATATTTAATTGAAAATTAGAGTAAATATGCTTTTATACTTAATTAAGTAATTAAATATTAAGTTGCATGGATTATTGTGCTTTAAATATTTAAGTTATTTAAATTAATATTTTATTAATTATAAGTGCAAGATTTGGTTGAAAAAGTATTTTCAAACATAAGAGATCTCAACTTGATTTTAGGATTCAAAGTTGAGTTATGCAAGTAATTAGATATTTTAATTAATTAATTGTTATTTTCTTTCAATTTTGGGTAGAGTCCTTTTAGGAGTTAACTAATTGAGTTGTCATTGAGGATTGCTTGATTAGGGGAAATTGATCCTCATTAGGGGGATTCTCCTCTCATTTCCCTCATAACAGGTTTTTGGATTTGGGAGCTCTTGGTGATTTTGTGGTTTTTGAAGGATTGTGGATTGTTGTGGATCCTTGTTGCTTTGAATTTTTCAGGATTTTTCTTGCTTGTGTGTGTGCTCAGATCTTCATAGTTGCAAGATTTGTGGTTGAATTGGGCTTGACGGTTTTCAGATTTTCTTTCATCTTCCAAGCTACATTCTTCCATTTCTTGTATTGGAAACAAGGTAGGTTTCATTTTTCATGTATGGTTTCAATTTTGTAGATCTGAGGTTTTCATTGTTGATTTAGTGCATGGTTGTTATTTTGGATTTCAAATGTCTTGATTTTTGTTTATACATTTTCAGGTGTTCATTAGAACCCTAGATCTGAATTTCTTTCATTCTATGTATTCTTAGCATCGTAGGGTTATGCTGTCAAAATTTTGGGAAGAAATTCCTTCTAGATCTCTTAGAAAATGAAAAATTAACCCTTGGTATAGATTAAACTATAGAGGAAATTAAATTTATGGTTTATTATTGTTTTGATGTTTTCAAGGTTTATGAGAAGCTTAGATCTATCATTTTCATGATTATATATTTCTTAGCATAGTACCCTTATGCTGTCAAAATTTCATGAATAGATCTCTTATAATTCTCCTAGAAATTGAAAACTTAAACTATGTCTATAGTCCTAACTGTAGAGGAAAAAATAAATATTTGGTTCCTATGTATTTTCATTGTGAAAATTTAAATAAGTTGGAAAAAACCAACTCTCTAGAAAAACATAGTGTGGTGGAAAAAAAATTAGTTGTACCCAGAAGTTGAAAAAAATTAATTTACCCTTACCTTTTTGGTTATTCCGTTTTCGTATTAAATTACAAAAAAAAAAAAAAAAATTAATACAACAAACTTTGCAAATCACAATTTTAA
Source organism: Thuja plicata (assembly GCA_018584345.1). NCBI lineage: Eukaryota > Viridiplantae > Streptophyta > Pinopsida > Cupressales > Cupressaceae > Thuja > Thuja plicata. The sequence continues at coordinate 879,585 of MU228550.1, forward strand.
AAAAAAAAATTGAAAAGAAATTTTTTGTGATATTGCTATCAGGATTCAACTGTGTAGTTTTTGAGTCAAACTCATTGACCCATAATTCATGAGTAGTGGTTCACATGAACCCATCAAGAAATCTCTCCTACTTATCAAGAAATTTTTAAAAAAAATACATATAAATAAAGTAAGTTTGGGGAGGAGGGGAGTGAGACCCCATCCCCACACCCCCCATGCCTATGATGGCGCACAACTCTAAGAGTTGCAGGCGGATGTGCCATCAGGTTGTCCGGTCGCCTTTAGCGCCAGGGGCCATAGGCTTAGGGAAAGGGGGGAAAGCCGTGTGGGCCCCCCCACGTATTAGTTGCTATTTTTAATTTTTTTTTTTAAATTAAAATTTCATTTTTCATTTAATTCATTTTCTTTTTTTTAATTAGATTTTTATTGATATTAAAATTAATTAATATTTATTTGGTATTTAATTTGTTTTATTAATTAATTTATGTTATATTTTAAAATATAATCATAGATTAATTTATAATATGGGTGGTTCATATAATATTAATTTTATAATATGGTTACTTAATAAGATATTTAGTTGCTAATATGTGTATTATTAACTTTTCATTAATATGTGAATATTACTTTTAATTAATAGACACACTATTGTTAATTTTAATTAAATACGTGATTATTTAATTGAAGTTAATCAATGTGGATTGTAATCTGAAGTGATTTGAGACGTTAGGCTCAGACAATTAATTTGGGATAATTAATGAATGTGTTTTGGTTAGTTTACTTAATTTCTAGAGGTAGTTCTGAACAGAGTTAATGCAAATTACCTTAATTATTCCAAATTGAGTTATTGATTAGATCGAGTTTATGTATGCACTATCTATGAATGATTAAATTCTTATAGTTCATCTTTCAGTCTTTTAAGATGTTTTTATTTCTATGCATTCGTATGGATCTCTTGTGCTTAAATGTGTTATTATTGGGGGCATTAGATGACCTAGGATGTATATAGAGGCCGGGGGGGAATGTTTATCATTTATGTTACTTTATGGCGGATGTGTTCATGTTATTACCCTAAATCAACCATGTGACCCTTTCAATCTTGTTATCATGCTTTCGGGTATCTGTTGGGTTAGATGGCCCTAGGACTTAAAACTAGAGGTTTTGGGATTGTACTTTATGCATGGTATCTTTATGAAGTCAATTTGTGATTTATGATGATGTCATAGTCCTGATCTCTTAGACCCAACCTGGTTCAGTTTTGATGTATTGTTTGGTCCTGTGAGGACACTGTGGATGTTTGGTGGTTATTGAGAACCTATATGCACCTGAATGTATAGGATGCAATTTGAATTATGATTTACTCTTTACAATACTCTTTTGTGAACCTAGGGTAGGTTACCTAGTTGTATAGTAGGAGGTGGCTTGCAATAAGTATCGGAGCTCACAAGTGGCTGTCAGGATTTTCTTATTGTAAGTAGTGGTAATAAGTAATAACATAAGTAATCTAATTAGGATGCACTAGATTAAACTAATAAGATTAATGCCTCACCCATGTTTGAGCGCTAATATAGGCTAATATGGAGGATGAGATGATTCTTGCCCCCTTTCGAGGTGCAGGTTTGGGCATCATTAGTGATCTTGTCTATTTGAAAGGTCATTAATGCCGTGTATGGTGACTTGGGTGCCAGAATCCATTAAGGGATTTTCAGGACTTAACTCAAAGGTTAGACGTACATGATGACACCTTCTTATATACAACTTAGGTTATCCTACATGCGTCAGTTACCTCTTGTTTTGTTTAGTATTCCTTGTTATGGTTTAGATTGCTTCTAGGATCTTCCTATGCATTTGAGTATGAGGTCATGTATACCTTGGTTGCATTCTTGTTGTATACCCCCGTGTGATGGGCCTTTTACTATCTCCTCAGCACAGTGGGAGTGGACCTTTGGTTCCATGTGTTCGGGTGGTAGTGATTCTTACTACCATTGAGATTCCGACAGATTCTTCTTCATGCTTGGATGTTCCTTGTTGTAGTTTCATCTTATTAGTCTTTTGGAGACTTGCTCAGTTACTTGAGATGTGTATTGTACCATATGTATATATTGGCTATCATTCGTGGAGGATGCATTGTATTTTTTATTATGTATTATTACATACCCTGCGACTTGTGCAGTGGATGTTGGTTAGGTAGTATACCTTATGGTATTAGATGTATATGTAATCATTTATTATGAGATGTGTGTTATTGGCTTAATATTATGTAACCTTTATGTCAGTTCATTATATTTGTTAATTGTAGATTATCATGTTTAAGTAATTCTACGTCAAGGAACCCTTGAGAAATTTTAATCATGTATGTGTTGTATTTCATGTACTTCATTGTGTTGCTTCCGCATTGTTATCATTATTGTTTTTAAATATTTAAAAAAAAAAAATCCGTGAACTTAGTGTTGTGTTTAGGTGAAGTTTTTGTGGGTTCCCTGGCAGGGCATTACATCCTGAGTATATAGTGTTTCCTGAGTGTTCATCATCGCCCGAGTGTTCAGCATCACCTGAGTGACACTTTATCACTCGAGTAGTCTTTTGGACCCGAGTGACAGTTTGAAGCCGACTTTGCATATATTGTTAAATATAATTTTTTATATTACAAGCTAACTTACAGGGTTATTTGTTGGATAAGTATATATATGTAAGATATTTTGTTTTATCCAATATGATCATGTGAAGAGTATATGAGTAATAAAAGAAAAATTATGAATGTATGCATAAGGCATGTGAATGGTTGTTTGATTTAAGTGCAGAAGTATTCAGGATAGCAGAGACTCATCTATCACATTTAGGTGATCATTTATATTCAAAAGGATCTTATTCAGCAATCATAGTTGCACGGAGCAGATCATCAACTGGTTCATTCTCACAAGTGGATCAGAAAAATCCTTTAACAAGGTGGACCTAACATTCTTTTCTATGCTCCTAACAGGGCAGACCATCAGTAGTGGTCATTTTAAGCTCTAACAAGCTAAATTTATATTGCAGTACTAAATATTGTGGGTATCATCCCCACCTCAGTTTTACTTTCTTTTGGAAGGTTTCTGGGTAACCAAATATTGTGTTATGTGTTATGTATGATTCTTTACTTTCAAGTTATATTCATGCAAACAAATAAGTTAATCTAATTGTAGATTAAAAGGATTAAGTTTTATTGGTTCCTGATTCAACCCCCCCCACCCTCTCCCCCCTCTTAGTCACTGGGCACATCATATAATTCCAACAATTGGTATCAAAGTGGTGGTTCTCTTATCAGAAGTTTAACAACTTGAGAAAAGATCAGAAGATATGGAAGACTGGAGAAAGCCATTAAGAATGAAAAGATAGATCTTAAAGTGGCCATGGATCAGATCATAATACTTAAGAAGTAGCTCTCTCTTTCTCTAAAGAGAGGAAAAGAATTAGTAGTGCAGAAGAATGAAAATAACTATATAGAAGAAAGAATTGAAGAATTTTACAAAGACAGAAGCTCAGAAGAAGCTGATGTAGCCATTCAAGACTTGCTTGCAAACAATCTCACTTTACATGAAGAGGTCATAAATTTTAAAAGAGAGCAGGAAGTTCACTCAATCAGAATGTGTGAAGTCATGGAACTAAAGAACAAAGCAGAAGATGATAGAAATAAATCACAAGAAGACAAAGTACTGCTGAGTACAAGATTAGAGGAAAAAGAACATGAAATCCTACACTTGTCACTTCAACAAATTGATTTGGTAAGTCAACTCCACACTGCAACACAAGAATTTTTTAATCTAAGGACAAAAAATGAAACACTGTAGAGCGATCTCAATATTGAAAAGAAAACAAATGAAAATATGATGAATTCACAAACTAGCACAAATTAGGCTATAGAACTCAGACATCATGGACATAATGGATTAGGTTATATTGAACAAAGTGAATCCTCACAACAAGGAGCTCAAAAGAACAAACCTACATGCAATCATTGTGGTAAGTCAGGGCAAACATCAACTAAATTTTGGAGAAATTGAAAGTCAAAATTTAATGGTAAATGTTATAGTTGCAACAAACATGGACATAGAGAAAGTGAATGAAAACAGAAACCTAAGTTTGAAGGGAAATACTACAAATGCAACAAACAAGGTCATAAATCTTTTGAGTGTAGAACTAAGAAATGGAATCCTGTTAAACAATTAGCCAAGGTAATTTTTTATTGGGATTACAACACTTGGTACAGATGTTGTTGCTGTGGTGAATATGGACACATTGGTGCAAATTGTATGGAGACTCGCTTTAGAAAAAGAGATCCTACTAAGAGATGTTGTGTGTGCAAGCAACTCGGTCATCTAAGCAAGAACTGTATAAACAGAGAAAAATTTGATACTAGTTTTGAGAATGGAAAAGCCAAAGTCTCTGAAATCATAACTCAGATGAGAAAGAAATGGGTAAAGAAATCCTCAGATAATTTAGATCAAATCAATGAAGGATCTAATGACACCCTAAATAGTGAGATGTGTGGATCTATCATTACAGAATAGGAAAGTAAGGAGATGACTGGAACTATGCAATACAAGCCATCCTACATCAGCTCCAGATAAGCAATACATTCCATATCTGCATATTGATGCATGAGGACATATTATTGTTCAACCCAAGTTAGAATGTTAGTTACACTCGAGTCACTCTAGCTCACCCATGCTGAGTCGGGTAGTATTGATAATTGGAAAGTTAGTTTCACCTAAGCTTCCGAGTGAATCTTGGAGAAACACCCAAGTCATGCAAGCTACTATGTACGAAGCATTTAATGAAATACTCTAACACTTGAAAATATCTTATAAATGAAGGATTTTAAAGAGTATTGCTTACAAATCTTTTAGTTTAAAATTCAATTTAGAGCCCTTAGAAATTCAATGCGAATTCATGATTGAAAGTGGAGTTTGATCATTTTTTCCAAGCAATATGGCATCCACTTCTAGCAGAAAGGTCAAGAAAGCTTCTGAGATGCTAGTAAGAATGCAATTTGTGATTCTCCATTGTTCAAGCTTCATCTAATAGTTCCAGAGGAGATAGACCCGATGGGATCTCATTCCCCAATTCCTCCAAGAGTGTTACTAGTTAATGACACTCGTAGATTCTATCACTGCAACATACAAGAGCTTGCAACTAGTGAGATGAATCAAGCATATGATAAATTATGTACCAACAAGAGTCTAAAGCCTGAGCATAAGCACCTTGAAACCAATGGTTTGACATAGATCATGCACATGCCGAGGGATTTACAGAAAAATGGGTGAGATATGTTCTTAGTCATGTCCATGACATGAAACTATGGTTGGAACATCCTGTAAAGATCACTAAGAAGATAATTCATTGTGTCATCGGGTTCCCTATACTAGATAAGCCAAAAGCTACCAAAACCCTAACCAGGGATGAACTAGCTGAGTTAACTCTTTCTGAGTGGGATGATAGAGGCATGAGACCTAACAGAGTAACATATATGGAGATGAAATTGGCATTCATGTCATAGCCCACAAGATATAAAACTCAAGCAGACCCAACAGTGTTGCGTGCAAAGTTGTTGACCTAGCATACAAAGTAGTTAAGAAGAATCCTGTATTCGACCTAGTAGAATTACAACTCACTTAGTTGAGAAGGAATATGGAAAGCATCCGAGTATCCAAAACCAATTCATGTAAGTTGGGTTCTCTTCTAATCTGCATACTCTTTTATGTTGGGAAATTCTTTCCCTCTAAAGGAACAGTAGCATGGAAGGAGGATAGACCAATTATCCATAAAATTAATGAATTCATAGCTGAGTTAGGAGATAAATTTGATAGCATTATGGATGGATACTTTGATAGTTTCAAATAGAAGATGTAGAGTAGATATAGAATTCCCAAACAACTAGTTGAGAAGTACAAAAATGAAATATATTTTCTAGTTGATTGTGATAAGGTTTATATACAAGCAGTAAAGCCTAGGGTTGCATGGGTGAAACCCTTGCCATATGAAGTTAACAAAGATGACACAAAAGATATCATAGAGGCTCTTGTGAATGAACCTGTCAATCCAAAGGGACCTTACTTTGGAACATATCAGGAAGCAAAGAGCAGGATATCTTTGGAGATTGATATTCCTAAGATATTGAAAAGAGGAAGGAAGATACTTGATACATTCAAGAAGAAGTATGGAAAGACCTCCTACTCTCCTACCATCTCTAAGAGTAAAGAGGACACAATTAAAATAGAGGATACAGTTAAGATAGAGGATGTTGAATCTGAAAAGGAATAAATTGATATTAAACCTCCACAGAAGAAGAGGAAGACAACACCTAAATAGAAAAAGGAAAAAGGCACTACTCCTATTGTCACCTTGAGGAGATCAAGGAGAAAACTTATACTAAGTGATGATGAGGATGATGATGAAGAAGATAATATTGTTTTCTTCACTAATCCAACACCCACACTTGATCAGAAGATTAAAGACCTTAAAGAAGGAAGAGCCATGAGTTCTTTGAAGTGAATGAATTATGCTTCTAGGTTAGAAGAAGAAAAGAAGAAGATTGAGCAAGTAGTGGTGGAGAAGATGGAAAAGTGGAAATATGACCCTTCCAAGTTGAAGAGTTATATGACTGAAGACCTATTTAAGGTTATATCTATTCCCTGGATGAATGCAGTACAAATTGAAAAATATATAAGGGAATAGACATTGAAGCATATCATGCTTGCAATGAAAGGAAAAGAAGTAAATGAGGCCTTGAGGAAATATCACAATAATCACACCCCCATATTCAGGGCATTCCAAATATTGAACAAGAACATAGAATATGTAGCTCCGTGTGCCACATTAGTGTGGAAATCAATATTTGAGATAACAGAAGGCAATGTGAAGGAAGAAGTACTGAGTACAAACCCTCCAGCACAGGAAAATGATGATACACTACCTGAGGTACATACTATTGAAGATTCCAATACAAACAATATTGTAGTTGAGGTAATGGCATCATTACCCCAATCTCCTATATAGAATATAGTACCTCTGATAAAAGACAACATTTCATAATCCACATCTGAACAGACAAAGATTGAGCAACAAGCTCCTCTTACTACTGAGACATGCACACCTAAGTCACAGAAAGACAAGGTAGATATTTCTACTGCTAATATTGATTCATCAGTAAATATTGATCCAATAATTGGTACTGTAAAGTTCAATGACCTAATTGGATTGAATATTGAAACAAAGGATGAGGTAGGTAAAGGTAAGGAAATTTTTCCTTCACCAAGTTCTATGAAAAAGGCAGTAATTAATGATGAGATAGATCTAGATAAAGAAATTGTGATTCCTAATTGGGATCTATCTAGCCTATCTATAGAGAAAATGGATATTTTGGGAGAACTGTGGAAGAAAATAGCTACATGGGAAAAGCTTTGAAAGGAAAGACAAAGGAATAAAGTACTTGAAGATGTTAAAGGCATATTTGTAGATGCATTGTATATTGAAGTCAATGAGAGTGACTTAATAATGGACCAACTTGTTGACATTTTCCACAAGTTCAACATAGATATGAATGGTTAGGAGAAGTTACTTGAGAAGGAAGGAAAGAAATTGGAGAACAAGGTTCTAGAAAACATTGCAAAGAAGATTGCAATTGACCAGGTGCAACTTACAAAGATCATCAGCACTCTACAAACCACTGTGAAAAATGTGGTAGCACTATTTGTAAATTTGAGTGACTCCTCTAACTTTACTATGGAAATCAACAAGTTAGTAAATATCGATAGAGACATGAAGGAAAGTGCAAGGTAGTTAGCACTTGACCCAAGCACCAGTTCTTCTCACTTCATGAAAATCAAGTATCTTACTGATCTACAGGCTGAATTGTTGAGAGAAAAAGCAAGGACCAGAGAATCTCTTACAACAATCCAAAGCCAATTTCTACCACACATGGATGGAATGCAAAAATGCATAACACATGCTAAGACACTCATTCATGACAACAACTTCTCAATTTCTGAGCTAATGATAGAGTTGTCTGTAGAGCTATAAGTTGAATTTCACATCATGAAGGTGCTACAGGAAAATTGGGACAACACTCTATCTCAATTTTTGAAGGTACATAGTGATTTCCTATCCTACTTCAGGATAACATTGTAAATATCACTATTTGGCATTCTGGTCAAAAACAAGGGGGAAATATCATTATATTGTAATAAAGAGAACATATGTACAGAGTCAGTTGGACCCGACTAGCAGAAGTAGTGTCAAAACCCGAGTATACAAAAAGGGGGAGTTTTGACATATCAGAACAAAATTCAATGATAAGTGTTTTTGTCACTAATGCCAAAGGCGAGATTGTAGACCTTATGGAAATACATATTGTCAATTAGTGTCAAAACACTTAGTTATTCAGTGTTGCCCAAGTATTTAGTGTTTCCTAAGAATATAGTGTCGCTCGAGTGTTCAACATCGCCCAAGTGTTCAGTATCACCTAAGTGTTCAACATTGCCTGAGTGACAGTTTATCACTCGAGTAGTCTTTTGGACTTGAGTGATAGTTTGAAGCCAACTTTGCATATATTGTTAAATATATTTTTTTTATTGCAAGCCAACTTACAAAGTTATTTGTTGGATGAAGATATATATGTAAGATAGTTTGTTTTATCCAATATGATCATGTGAAGAGTATATGAGTAAGAAAAGAATAAGTATGAATGTATACATAAGGCATGTGAATGGTATTTTGATTTAAGTGCATAAGTATTCAGGACAGCAGAGTCTCATCTATCACATTCAAGTGATCAATTATATTCAAAGGGATCTTATTTAGCAATCATAGTTTCACAAAGAATGTCATCAACTGGTTCATTCTCACAGGTGGATTAGAAAAATCCTTTAACAAGGTGGACCTAACAGTCCTTCCTTTAAATCTCTTAATAGAGTTGCATTACTTATTATATTGTACAAAATCCTTTAACAAGGTGGACCTAACAATCTTTTCTATGCTCCTAATAGAGAAGACCATCAGAAGTGGTCATTGTAAGCTCTAACAGGCTAAATTTATACTGCAGTACTAAATATTGTGGGTATCATCCCCAACCCAATTTTAATTTCTCTTGGAAGGTTTCTCGGTAACCAAATATTGTGTTATGTGTTCTATGTGATTCTTTACTTTCAATTTATATTCATGCAAACAAATAAGTTAATCTAATTGCGAATTAAAAGGATTAAGTTTTATTGGTTCTTGATTCACCCCCNGATTCCCCCCCCCCCCCCCCTCTCAGTCACTAGGAACATCATATAATTCCAACCAAAATCATGATCCTGCAAGAACAAGTCAAATACCATCATTCTATCATCAGTTTGCACAACTAGTGCTAAGTTTGACCCTCTAGTCTCTTCACCTTCTGGTGGATTTTTTGCATCCCTCATTGTTTATCTAATTTCATGAAAATATGGAAATTTTTCAATGATTACTACCTTGGAAATATCCTTCATCACTCTGGCAGTATGTTCAATCTTCTATCTTTTTACTACTAGCCTTTGTGAGGACTTAGCCTCATCACCCTCTTCCACAATTTCAATAAAATCCTTTCCCAAAAGAACATCTCCCTATGATGATTCTACATCATTAGGTTTGACCTTGGCCTTTTCTCCAATAGGCATCTCAAGCATCTTCTCCATGATCTCATCATACTTTCCCAGACTAGTCTCCAGCCTGTCCCATTATTTGAGTTCATGGTAGAAACTAGGAAAAGGAACAAATTATTTGAGCTCCCTTTCTACTCTTTGAATTTCATTCCACTTTATCCTCTTCTCATTCAAATCATCAGTAAAAACTATCTTTATGATAATATCTTCTTCAGGTAAGGCCTCATGAATTGGCAAAGCAACATTTTCCATCTCCTTCAAACTATACCTCATAAATCCCTCAAGATCACACACTCTCATTTTAGTATTATACAATTTGTAGTGTCTCAAAAATTCATTCATGGAATCTAAGGCCCATTTCCCTATTGTTAAATCACCAACTACCCATAATGTAGGTAAGAGAGTTCCTCTCTTCTTCTTAGGACCTAAAAATTCTTTGTCAATTAATATTAATTGCCAAATAAATTCAATTATTCCCACCCTGATAGGGACATACTTAGGAAAAATATGGGGTGGCTGAGGAAAATGAAAAACCCTTATAATAGTAAAATTTTCAAATAGAAAATCATCCCCCCAATTATGCCTAATGGGCCCCTGACTATTAGCGTGCAGTGGTTTAATAATTCTTCTAAGATCAAGATAAATTCTATCATCTTTTGCACCTAATATATTTCTAATGGGATTTACAATCCATTTTTCAAAATGTAAGAAAGAGGAAGAGTAATTAGTACATTCTCATACCCTTATCCAAAGTTGCACTGGTAGCTTCATATCTATTTCCTCCTTTATCAATATCAATTCTTCATCCATGTGATCAACATTGTAGAACAAAATGGGATGCGTCGGAATTGAATAATGCTTGAAACTTATTGAAGAAGGGTTTCTCTAAATAGAAACCAAGTCATTGTGAATTTTGTTGACAATAAATCCCACATAATCATATTCTTTATTCACTTGTGGGCATTGAATTTCCATGACTACCATTAGTAGATCTTCAGTTACTAATTTTCCTCCTTCTGCTCCCAAAACCTTGCACAAGCCATATACAATATACTTGAGATAATTGTGGAAAGTGTCCAGATCATAGGGCTTTTTCACATTATCTCTAATTGGTATTTTTTTCCTCCCATCCCTCAGCACAAACTTGGGAATTTCATGTTGGAAATATTGTTGAAAAGCTACAATGGAAACAACTGTTATTTTTTCATTGATGTCAAACCTTAATTGGTAAGACTATTGCTATATGTTTGAGTACCATATCTATTGATTGATGAAGGAGATTTAACAAGAAGAGAAAGTGACATGGTTGAGTTATGGGAAATCACAAGGGTACTTGATCAGTTGGCACATTGGCAAAGTAATGTGTTGTTTATCTTTTGATGTCATTTTGTGTTGATTAATTTTATGTCAACCGAGCACCACTATATGTCGAGCATAATTTCTTGTGTTGGCCGAGTGTCAGTAAATTGCCGAGGAAAAATAATGTTGGCCGAGCAGTAGTATTTTGGTAATTGTTGAGATTTGAGATCTCTGGCCAACTTAATTGATTTTATTGGGATATGTAAAGTTAAGTAAAGATAAGCACGATTGATCCACACTATGTAAATGCACGATTAACCATAATTAATGCATGGATCAAAGATTTAATTAGTGATTGCTTTGGAGAAGTAAATTAAATATAAAGATGGAAACATCTATTGGATCTAACCTAACCTAAGATCTACGATCTTGATTAAGTGGGAAAATATTTATCTGACCTAGATGAAGAGGTATAAGATAACCTCAAGATTTTACTCATGAAGTATGTAGAGTATGCAAGAGGATTGCATAGTTAATTGACTAATTGGCATGATCTAAGCAAAGAAGGTTGAGTAGAGAAGAAAAGAGTTGCATAAGTGATTGCTTGATGGATTTCCAAGAAGTTTTGAAGATTGAAATGAAGATGGAGGCCACTCAGTGAATTAGCATTAGAGCTGAATTGGATCTAGATTTGCAAAGTAAGTTGTATCTATCAAATCACACCTGCTGATTACTTTCTAACTATTGTATCAGTCAAAATCCTTTAACCAGGTTGACCTAACAGTCATTGTATAAATCCTTTTAGCAAGGTGACATTCATGTGGAATTTTTTAAGTCCTCTAACAAGGCCACTCCTGATAGGGTGATTAAATTCTTTAACCGGGTCACATTTAGCAATGTGTTTTGTAACCTTTAACAAGGTTGGCTCCTAACAGAGCTCACTTCAAAAGAGTGAAAAGTTGATAGCATGTTATTGGTGGTTTTTCCCATATTGGGTTTCCACGTTAAATAATGGTGTTAACTTGTGTGATTATGTATGTTGTGTTTTACTGTTAATTTTCTGCAAAGCTGATAACATCTAAACAGTAAACTGCATATGTATGTTGTTATTTTATATTATTGCTGCCGAGCAGATTTGAGTTGTTCAAATTGGTATAAAGTATAAATGGGCACATCTAGACCTAAGGATAATTGATTCACCCCCCTTTTAGTTATTCTGAATTCATTCTAACAATTGGTATCAGAGCTTTAATCTCTTGAAAACAGTTTGAAGGTGCTTGGACCAAAAGATAAAGATAGATAAAAAGGAGGTACCAAAGTTGAACAAAGAGAATTTCCCTGCATGGTAGAGTTTGATGAAATTGCACCTGGTTGGTATTGGTGATGTTTCTAAACACTATGTTGAACATGATTATGTAGCCCCCACTGCACTTGCCACAGCTGCACAGTTAAGAGAAAAATAGGAGCACAATCAAGCAATGTTGGAGATTGCATCATCACTGAACTATCATGAGTTTGAAGACATAAAGAATTGTACAACTGCAAAGAAAATGTGGGATGTCCTTGCAACCATCTATGGAGGTGATACAACTGTATTGAGAGCCAAATCTGAAATCTTAAGAGGTGAGTTTGATGAAATGAAAATGCAAGAAGGAGAAAATATAGTTCAATATTATGGTAGGATAAAGGAAGTTGTAAATGCTATTAGAGGAGCTAAGGGAACCATTGATGATAAAACCATTATGAGCAAGGTATTGAGAACACTTCTTTCTATATGTGCTTTTAGATTCTCTACAATTCAAGAGTCAATATGTACGCCTAATAATAATTTGACTTTGGAAGGTCTGGTAGGAAGACTCACTACATTTGTAATGTCAAATTTTGACAACTACACTCCACAAGCTATTGAATCTACATTCAGATCCCAGCTGGTCCTTAACATATCAAAGAAAGGAAAGAAATATGTGAACAGTGACAATGACACTACTAATGATGATCTAGAAGAACTTGAAGCACTTATGGCAAGAAGACTATCTAGAGAAAAAGGAAAATTCAAAGGTAAACTTCCTATCATTTGTTTTTCATGTAACAAAGTTGGTCATATTGTTGCTAGATGTCCTGATAAGAATGACAAAGATGAAAGAAAAGACAGAAAGTACAAAGATAGAAAGGATGAACGAGACTTCAAAAAGTATAAGGATTACAAAGACAAAGGTAAGAAATCTTTCTATATAGCTAAAGAAGCTTCTGACAAATCTGATGAAAATGATATAGAAGTTGTGTATGTTGCGATGAAAGATGATTCTGATGATGATGAGAAAATTGCATTAATTTCTTATATGAGCAAAGGTGACCATTGGATTATTGATAGTGGTTGTCCACATCACATGACTAGTGATAAAGATAAATTTGAGACCCTAGATCAGTGTAAAGGCAGTTATGTTAAATTTGGCAATGATGTGCCATGTCTTGTTAAAGGGAAAGGATTAATTAACTTGACTAACAAGATTAGATGTGACAATGTATATTGGGTTGATGATCTTAATTATAATTTATTGAGTGTTGCACAGCTGAATACTCCTAGTTACAAAGTTGAATTCCATCACAAGAAGGAAAAGATCTATGATTCTACTGGAGAACTAGTTGGAAGTGGTGAGAGAACAAAAGGTAACTTGTTCTATCTGGATTTAGCTGGCGAGACATGCTTGTTTGCATAATATAATGATGTTTGGTTATGGCATAAAAGGTTGTCTCATGTAAACTTTGATAACTTGGTAACAATAAGAAAATTAAAAAAGGTTAGAGGGTTGCCTAAGTTAAAGAAACCTGAAAATGCAATGTGTAAGCAATGTCAATTGGGAAAGATGACTAAATCTAGTTTCAAGAGCAAGACTCATACTTCTGAGGAATTACTGGAATTAGTTCATACTGACCTTTGTGGTCCCATTTGTGAGAAAATTTACTGTGGAGATAGATATTTCACTCTATTTGTTGATGATTACTCAAGAATGATGACTGTTATGTTTCTTAAAGAAAAATCTGATTCATTCCAGTTATTTAAGTGGTACTTGGCAAAAGTTGAAAAGGAGACAGGTAAAAGTTTGAAATTTTTGAGATCTGACAGAGGAGGTGAGTTTATTTCTAATGAGTTTAATAGGTTTTACAATGACCAAGGAATAAAAAGATAGATGTTCACACCTAGAAAACCACCACGGAATGGTATTGCTGAGAGAAGAAACATATCTATTATGGACTGTGCCAGAAAATTAATGATGGAGAAAAATGTTGCATAGAAATATTGGAGAGAATCTGTAAGTACAGTAGTCTATACCCTGAACATAGTACAAGTAAATAAAGGTACTACTGCTACACCTTATGAGCTTTAGTATGGATATGCACCTAATGTAAAATATTTCAAAGTTTTTGGAAGCAAATGTTTCATACTGAAGAATAACATAAATGGAAAACTTGATGCTAAAGGTGAGGAAGGCATATTTCTTGGTTATTCAACTAAGAGTAAAGAATATAAGTGTTTGAATTCTAACACTAACAAAATTGTGGAAAGTGCAAATGTTAGAATTGATGAGTATGCAAAAAGAAATGAAACTGAAAGCACACAGGAACTTGAGAGTTATAAATCATTCATCTATATGGATGAGGAAGATTGTAATACATTACCTAGACCTAAGAATGAGGTTGTCGAGAAACAGCTAGCACCTATTGAGTCATAGAATGAGGATATCAAGCAATAGGAGGTAATTGCTGAGCTATCTGATGGAGATGTTGAGTCACAGAATCAACCTGAATTGAACGTGAATGATCAACCTGAAGCAGAAAGAGAACCTAATCTAGCAAAGTATGTGAGGAGGCACCATAAACCTGATCAAATCATAGGATCAAAGGATTATGCAATAATGAAAAAAAGAAATTTGAGAGACGGTACATGCTTGTTATGTGATTTTGAGCCTAAAACAATAAAAGATGCTTTAGATAATGAAGATTGGATACAGGCCATGAATGAAGAAATTGAACAGATTGAGAAGAATAAGACTTGGACACTTGTACCTAGGTTGAATGATAAAAATGTAATTGGTACTAAGTGGGTACTCAAGAATAAGCTGAATGAACATGGAGAGGTAACAAGAAACAAAGCTAGACTAGTATGTAAAGGTTATGCACAAGAGGAAGGAATTGATTATGGAGAAACATTCACCCTAGTTGTAAGGTTAGAAGGAGTAAGAACATTACTTGCATATGCAGCCTTCAGAGGTTTTAAAGTATATTAGATGGATGTGAAGTCAGCATTCCTAAATGGGATATTAGAAGAAGAAGTTTACATTGAACAAGCTGATGGATTTGTAGACCCAAATAAGAGGAATATGGTTTGCAGATTACACAAAGCACTATATGGATTGAAGCAAGCACCAAGAGCATGGTATGAGAGATTTCACAATTACTTGATAAAGATTGGATTTGCAAGAACCAATGACAACAACAATTTGTATTTAAAGACAGAGCAATGTAAAGGTACTTTATTGGCTGAAATTTTTGTTGGTGACATTATATTTAGTGGAAAAGATGTGTTATGCCAAGAATTTGCAAAAGAAATGCAAACTGAATTTGAAATGTCTATGTTTAGTGAGATAAAAAAAAATTTTGCCTTACAAATATATCAGATGAAGAATGGTATCTATATTACTCAATCAAAATATGTCAAGGAGATACTAAAAACTTTTGGAATGGAAGATTCAAAACCAATGAGTACACCCATGGCTACTGGATAGAAGTTAACAAAGAATGATGATACAAAAGAAGTGAATCAAACCCTTTACAGATCAATGATTGAAAAGTTGTAATATGTTGTACATAGTAGACCTGATATTGCACTGGTTGTTGGTATTGTTGTGAGATTTTCTACCAATCCCAAAGAAACACATATGATGGCGGTAAAATAATTCTGAGATATTTGAAGGGAACAGATGAATATGGTATGTATTACAAAAGAAATGACAAGTTTGAACTCAGAGTTTATACTGACTCTGATTGGGCTGGAAATGTGGATGATAGGAAAAACACCATAGGAGGAGAATTTCTTCTAGGAAAAAGATTAGTTTCATGGACAAGAAAGAAATAGAATTGCACCTCACAATCTACAGCCGAAGCCGAGTATGTGGTAGTAGCAGTTAATTGTTCTAATATTGTATGGTTGAAGATACTATTGAAAGGTATGAAAGAAGAGATCACAAAACCAGTTGTCATATATTGTGATAACATGAGTGCCATTAATATTTCTAAGAACCCTGTAATATACTCTAAGACAAAGCATATAGCTATCAAGTATCATTACTTGAAGGAGCTAGTTCAGAAAAAGGAAGTGAGACTAGAATATGTGAATACTAAAGAACAGTTAGCAGACATATTTACAAAGGCACTACCCAAGGATTCTCATGAGTATCTGTGAGGTAAATTAGGGGTGATTCCCCTAACTGAGGCTAATTAGTTCAGACTGGTATTGTTGCATCAAATGTTATACTCAGAATATTTTACACATTGATGCATAGGTAGTCACACTTTAGGATGCTGCCTAAAAGTTGTGAAAGATAGACTTGAACAAAAAATAGGATCAGTCATAAACAAGATGATAGAAACAACATGATACAGATTTTTGAATAGAAGAATCTGCATGATGAAGATGTCAACATCTTTGGAATTGTTGTCAAAGTGGGAGAAGTTTAGTGAAAAATGGAGAAATATAATGAGAAAGATAGAGGGAGAAGTTTACTGAGAAAAAGGAAGAGATTATTGAGAAAGATATTGTTGTCAAAGAAGGAAAGATTAATGAAAGAGGGAGTCTACAGATGAATAGAAACATAAATATTCCAGTGTGATCATAGACACAGAGGGAGAAAAGGTTTACAAGATGAGAATCAAAATGAAACTAAAGACATTAATGAAGTTTTGTTCATATCAAGGAACACAGGCAGACTTTTTGGATTGTATGGTAACTATGGTTGGAAAATTATTGTTTTATTGTTTAGTGTTGCCATCAATGCCAAAGAGGGAGATTGTTGGAAATATTGTTGGAAAGCTACAATGGAAACAATTTTTTTTTTGTCATTGATGTCAAACCTTAATTGGTAAGACTATTGTTATCTGTTTGAGTACCATATCTATTGATTGATGAAGGAGATTTAACAAGAAGACCAAGTGAAATGGTTGAGTTATGGGAAATCACAAGGGTGCTTGATCAGTTGGCACATTGGCAAAGTAATGTGTTGTTTATCTTTTGATGTCAGTTTGTGCTGAGCAATTTTATGTTGACCGAGCACCAGTATATGCCGAGCATAATTTATTTTGTTGACCAAGTGTCAATAAATTGCTGAGGAAACACAGTGTTGGCTGAGTAGCAGTATTTTGGTAATTGTTGAGATTTGAGATCTCTGGCCGACTTAATTGATTTTATTGGGATATGTAAAGTTAAGTAAAGATAAGCACGATTGATCCACACTTTGTAAATGCATGGGTAACCATAATTAATGCATGGATCAAATATTTAATTAGTGATTGCTTTGGAGAAATAAATTAAATGTAAAGATAGAAAGATCTGTTGGATCTGACCTAACCTAAGATCTACAATCTTGATTAAGCAGAAAAATATTTATCTGACCTAGATGAAGAGGTATAAGATAACCTCAAGGGGTTATTCATGAATTATGTAGAGTATCCAAGAGGATTGCATAGTTAATTGACTGATTGGCATGATCTAAGAAGAGAAGGCTGAGAAGAGAAGCAGAGAGTTGCATAAGTGAT
Source organism: Thuja plicata (assembly GCA_018584345.1). NCBI lineage: Eukaryota > Viridiplantae > Streptophyta > Pinopsida > Cupressales > Cupressaceae > Thuja > Thuja plicata. The sequence goes on from MU228550.1 coordinate 897,353, forward strand.
TGCTTGACAGATTTCCAATTAGATCTGAAGATTGAAATGAAGATGGAGGCCACTCAATGAATTAGCATTAGAGCTGAATTGGATCAGGATTTGCAAAGTAAGTTGTATGTATCAGATCACACCTGTTGATTACTTTCTAACTATTGTATCAGTCAAAATACTTTAACCAGGTTGACCTAACAGTCATTGTATCAATCCTTTTAGCAAGGTGACATTCATGTGGAATTTTCTAAGTCTTCTAACAAGACCACTCTTGACAGGGTGATTAAATCCTTTAACTAGGTCACATTTAGCAATGTATTTTGTAACCTTTAACAGGGTTGGCTCCTAACAGAGCTCACTTGAGAAGAGTGAAATTTTGATAGCATGTTATTGGTGGTTTTTCCCATATTGGGTTTCCATGTTAAATACTAGTGTTAACTTGTGTGATTATGTATGTTGTGTTTTACTGTTAAGTTTCTGCAAAGTTGATTACATCTAAACAGTAAACTGCATATGTATGTTCTTATTTTATGTTATTGCTGCCGAGTAGATTTGAGTTGTTTCAAATTGGTATAAAGTATAAATGGGCACATCTAGACCTGAGGATAATTGATTCACCCCCCTCTTAGTTATTATGAATTCATTCTAACATTTCATTCTTCTTTAGGACACATTTATGTAGGTGATATTATCTCTTCTCCTTGTCCAAGTCTATATCCACGCTCATTTCCCTAGAGATACCAAATGCCTCTATGAAGCTAGCTCTATCAATTCTTACCAGGGAAGCTTTATGCTTCTTTCTTATACATTTGGTAAGTGGGAAATAACCCTTTTCGAATATTTTCACCAGGTCAACATCCACAAAAACATTTGGAACTATTAACATGGTCATGTTCAATACCCAAGGGTTACACATTGGAACTTCTTCATTCTATTGTTGAAGAAGAAATGAAATAGGAAAAATCTTTTAGAACCAAGAGTGTATGGGTTGTTACACTGGAAGCATGCATCTCTCCACATATGCTCATTTGTTGATGGTGACTTGGATGTTCTTGGTAAAAAAGGTACTCATTCTTTAGAAAACTTGTCCTTCTTTTTCTTTCCTACTATTGTTGATTTAATAGATGAACTTGGCTCTTCCATCTTTGTACAATTACAAAATATATCCTCAGACATAAAATATTCACTAATTCTCACTTGTATGCAACACAACAGATTACTTCTACGCGTTTCTACTATCACACAGAAAGCAAGAACTTCGAGATTTGATAGGAAAATGATAGTTATGGACGTTTGTCTTTAAATCTCTTCTTTTCTTGTGTGAACTACCTATCCATCAACTCGAAATTAATTTCATGCATCCATAATAAATGTGATTAGTTGTGGAAGAAAAATGGTCATGTTATTAAACCATGAAATTGTAACCCTCGAGTCCTTTTTAAATAATTTTAAAAATGCCAGCATAGCTACACATTATTTTCTATGTCATAAAATCTATTGGTCCATACCCCACTTGTTCTCTTTTAGCTCTGAGTCAACTGTCATCAAATTCTAGATAGAATCCATCGTGGCTTCGTATTATACAAATATGCCTTAACTTGTGCATTGCAATATTGCGTCAAGCTGTAAAAATAATCTCACATGGTCGCAATCTTGAATGGAAACTTTGTTATAAAACTATGAACTTGTGCCAGTGGTCATAGAAATTGTTTTATAAACCTGTGAACTTGTGCCAGTTTTCATCTTTAACTCCTTTGCAAGATCATGACCAAGAAATTTTAAGGCACCAAAGGTAACCTATGACCTCACGTTGACCATTGATCTTCACGCCCAGGTCACATGGCACAATCCTGCACCATCACAGCAAAATTAATAGTCTCGACAAAACATTTGTGATCTTATGGTACCTATATGAAATTTTTGTTAAGTTTAAAACTTCAAGACACGTGGCACTCTCTTTCTTGTTCATACTTTGAAAATGTAATAGTTAAAGAGACTTGTGAACCCGTGAAAGACCAATACTTAACCACTAGTAGGAACTATCGCATGATCAAACATTAAGAAATTAACCATTAGTTGTCATGTGACATTGTGAAAGACTTAACTTAACCACCACACTTAACCTCATCACAAGGTCACAACTTAAAAAACTGACCTGACTCCCAACCCACGACCTTGCGCAAAGACTCAACCTAACCGCTTTGCAAGATCACAATTGTTTGATGTAAAAGGATAAGACTTCTATGACCTCATGATACAAAGGAATTAACCGCATCACAAGAATGCAACCTTAAAATTTTAGGTTCACTAAACCTCGAGACCTTATGCCCAACTGTTAAAAGGACATCTCTAGTTCACATAAATGAAAATTTTCACCAAATAAGACTCGTGAACTAGTGATAAAGCATAACAAGGAAATTTAACTTCAGTTGACTGCCATGACATAATGTATAGACCAATAAAAAGAGACCATCTCAGACCTGAGGCATTTTTTCCTCCAACTTGACAATAGATTTTATTTGTTCGACACATGAAAAAATGTTAAGAAAGGTAAAACATGTTAGTGTCAATCCTAAAGAAATTTTTGTTAATGTTTGTAGCTTTAGTCATATGATCATTAGAATATATATAATACATGTTGATTAATAATAATATATTATATGTGTTATATTATTATTAATCATATGAAATTTAATATTCAATATTAAATTATTATATTATTCTTAATTAATAATTGATTGATGAAACATTATAAGATTGATTAACTTATGATTAATAGGAAGAGGCATGTCCTTTCTTATAAATAATAATGAATAGACATGTCCCATGAAGGGACATGTCTCTCCTAGCCTCATTCCTAATATAAATGAAAGAGAGATTTTTGCATTTGGAAAACACATACAACATAGAGTGTTATTACATTTGCATCTATCCTAAAAACTTAACATTGTATCAGAGCAAGGTTGCAAATGTAAGAGAGTAGTTTGTTGATGGTGAATGTGTGACTATCTCAGAAACTACAGTCTCGGTAAAAGGACCATATCTAAAAAATGCACCATTGGATTTTACTAAATTTTGGATATGTTGGTGAAATCCTAATTTCAAATAATCTCACTGAAGCGATTAGAGAGAAAATCTTGGATGCAAAAGTTATGACAGAATATGTACGGGTATATGTGAAATTTCTGAAAATGA
>MU228550.1:931545-944581 GCA_018584345.1 Thuja plicata
TATATCATTAAGTTATGATATACAGTCATTTTTGAATGAAGTCATTTTGAGTAACTTAGCCACATTCCTTTGTTGCCATAAATGACAAAGGGGGAGATTGTTGGAAAGTTGAATTCCTAAGGAAGCAAGACTTATTTTGTGTTTTCAATCATGGCAAAAATGTCATACTAAGTTTCTATCAAAGATAACTTAGGAGATAAAATGACTAAGTACAGAATACAGAGCAGTTAGACAGATACAGTGATCAGCACATTAGCGCGCGTGTCAGAGATTCAGTCTCTTCAAGTTGTGTACCCAGATGTATATATGGAGTAAGTATGAAGACTTACAGTTTTTTGCACACCTTTTTCATTCATGTCAAAGGGGGAGTAGTATAGAATGTGTATATGCAGAGTAGTATATATGTATATATCATTAAGTTATGATATACAGTCATTTTTGAATGAAGTCATTTTGAGTAACTTAGCCACATTCCTTTGTTGCCATAAATGACAAAGGGGGAGATTGTTGGAAAGTTTAATTCCTAAGGAAGAAAGACTTATTTTTTGTTTTCAATCATGGAAAAAATGTCATACTAAGTTTCTATCAAAGATAACTTAGGAGATAAAATGACTAAGTACAGAATACATAGCAGTTAGACAGATACAGTGATCAGCACATTAGCGCGCGTGTCAGAGATCACACCAAAATATGTGTGCTTAGATATATACTCTATGGTGTATATACATGCTAGATCCAAATGTGCAAAGTATGGAACTTCAGTACAAAAAAGTTACAGACAGATTAGTACACTGCAGTCCAGGAAACAGTCCAGAATACAGAGCACAGAAGCCGACTACTATTTTGATCACCGTGTATTATTTTGTGATACAGGATATGTGCCTTTATTTATAAGTTTGTTAAGATGTAATTAATGCTTTTTTAAACACACTTGAGCTGACTTGTTCGGAAGCGTTGTAGATTTTGTTAAGAGGCCGACTAAGTGTTATGTTTTGGGTTGTGCCTATTCGTTTGTAAAGATATAAGTATGTAATGTATTGTTATGTTACAGCGTGCAAGAGAAGTTAATTATTGTGTAAGAAGAAGTTATAGAGGGATGTTATAATGAAGTCAGAAGATGATATAGCTCTTTGAAGAAGTAAGAGCATCCACACATACACGGAACTGATCAGACAACAGTGTCACTACAACAGTTCATTTTTGATATAGTGCATATCAACATTCAGAGGGTTGTAGCCTTCATCTTATTGGATAGTGAGTTGTTGGACAGTGAGTCCACCACCCCTAATAGGGTTATTGTAAAAGAATCTTAACAGGGTCAGACCCTTAACCAGGTCATTGTACTCAATTTGTAAAGACTGCTTCTAACAGGGCAAAGGAACATTAATAGGTTCATTATACCTAGTACAATATTTTGTGGGTACTAATCCCCACTATAGTTTTCCTCTGATCAAAGTTCTCCATAATCAAATCATGTGTTATGTATTCTTGTGTTAAGATTCTTGAATGCATATTTGTTTTATGTTTAATTGGATGAAATATAAATAATTGATAAACATTGATTCACCCCCCCCCCTCGTAGTGTTTCTAACACAACCATATTCTCTAGTGCTCGGTTCTGATATATACCTCTCTGTATATAGATGTATCTTTGAATTTCATCTCTTTGCTTGCATCAACATGAATGATATTCTGATAATATGTAGGTTGATGCAGCTTTCAGTCATTTTACTGACTGGTAGACAAGGGTTTTACCCCTAGTCTCTTTCTCAAGTACTCAAATGTATCCCTGGGTAGTGGCTTGGTGAAGATATCAGCTAATTTTTCTTTTGATTGCACATACTCAAGTATCACCTCTTTTTCTTGAGCTTGTTCTCTCAAATAATGATACTTGATGGCAATGTGTTTAGTCTTTGCATGCATGACTGGATTCTTGGAAATGTTTATTACACTGGTGTTATCACAATAGATAATAACTGGTTCTAAGATCTTCATATGCATACCTTCCAGCAACTGTTTGATCCATGCAATATTTGAGCAATTTGCAGTAGCAGAAACATACTCTTCTTCTACAGTAGACTAAGAGATGCATCCTTACTTCTTGCTAATCCATGTGACAAGGTCTGTCACCCATAAAGAATGCTCCTCTAGTTGTGCTCTTCCAGTCATCAAGATTTCCAGCCCAATCAGCGTCGGTAAACACCTTAAGTTCAAAGTTGCCTTCTCTTGTATACCATAATCCAAATTCCTTAGTATTCTTTGGATATCTTAGAATTCTTTTCATAGCAGTCATATGTGACTCAAAATCTAGCAACAATTCCTACTGTATGTGCAATATCTAGTCTAGTGTGTACAACATACATGAGTTTTCCAATGATTGATTTGTACAAAGTCTAATTTACCTTTGTTGTCTTTTCCTCCTTTGTTAACTTACATCCAGTAGCCATCGGTGTTTCAACTGGTTTGGAATCTTCCATCTTGAATATTTCCAGGACCTCTTTGATGTATTTGGACTGTGTAATGAAAATACCTTCACTTTGTTGAATGATCTGTAGACAAAGAAAGAACTTGATCTCTCCAAACATAGACATCTCACACTCTTTTCTCATCTCATTAGCAAATGATTTGCATAGCATATCATTGCCTCCAAATATGATGTCATCAACAAATATTTCAGCAATCAAAGTGTTAGCATTAGTATCTTCCTTCAAATAATGATTATTTTTTTCACTAGTCCTTATAAATCCAATACTTATTAGATAGGATTGAAGTTATTCATACCAGGCTCTAGGAGCTTGTTTCAATCCATACAAGGCTTTTTTAAGTCTACATACCATGTTTCTCTTGTCTGGATCGACAAACCCTATATAGACCTCTTCTTCAAGTATTCCATTTAGGAATGCTAACTTGATATCCATTTGATATACTTTGAATCCTTTGAATGCAGCATAATAAAGTAGTATTCTTACTCCTTCTAGCCTAGCAATGGGTGCAAAGGTCTCTCCATAGTCTATACCTTCTTGTTGTTCATACCCCTTTCATACTAGTCTTGGTTTGTTCCTTGTGACTTCTCCATTCTCGTTCATCTTATTCCTGAATATCTATTTTGTACAAATGAAATTCTTGTCATCTGGTCTTGGCACAAGCGACCATGTCTTTTTCTTCTCAATCTATTCAATCTCATCATTCATAGCACTTATCCATTCCTCATTATCTAGTGCAACATTGACAGATTTTGGCTCAAACTCACAAATTATGCAATTTGAGTTTAAAGACTTACTTCTTGTTCTTGTACCAGCTTTTTTATCTCCTATTATCTGGATCTCTAGATGGATCCTTCTTACATATCTTGCAAGTACAGGTACATCTCTTTGTGTATCAACTTGATCATCATTTTGATCTTCATTCTATTCTTCATCACCTTGCACATTATTTTGATTATTATCCTGACCATCGGTAACAGAAGTCTGACCATCGGTTGCAACATTCTGTTGTTCTAGAATTAAGCACTGTTTCTCAGGTAGAGTGTTGGGTTCTTCACAATATACAAACTTGTTGTAGTCCTCTAGTTCTTTTGTGCTTTCCAGCTCATTCTTTTCTGCAAATTCATCTATCTTTACATTTGCACTTTCAACAATTTTGTTAGAAGCCTTGATGAGACATTTATAAGCTTTTCTCTTGGTAGAATACCCCAGAAAAATACCTTCATCACTCTTGGCAACAATATTTCCATTTCTATCATCCTTTAAGACATAACATTGACTACCAAATAATTTGAAGTAACTTACATTGGGTGTTTTACCATACCATAGCTCATAAGGTCTCTTCTTTGTGTCCTTCTTCAATTGTACTTTGTTAAGAGTGTAGATAGCAGTACTGACATCTTCCCTCCAGAATATTTGGGTGATTCCTTTCTCTATCATCAGTGTTCTAGCACAATCAACTATTGATTTGTTCCTTCTCTCAGCAATCCCATTTTGTTGTGGTGTTCTTGGTGCAGAAACCTGTCTTTTATACCATGCTCATTACAGAAATTAGTGAATTCATCTGATATAAATTCTCCTCCTCTATCTGACCTCAAGAATTTCAAATCCTTACCACTTTGTTTCTCTACCATATCTTTATACCATTTAAACATCTTGAATGCTTCATATTTATCTTTTAGAAACATGATTGTCATCATTCTAGAGTAATCATCATCAAAGAGAATAAAATATCTATCTCCATCATAAATCTTTGTCCTCATTGGTCCACATAAATCAGTATGGACTAATTCTAGAATGTCATCAGATGTATGGGTTTTAATTTTGAAACTAGACTTAGTCATTTTACCTTTTTGACAATTCTTGCACATGATGTTGTCTGGCTTTGTCATCGTCGGTAAGCCTCTTATATTTCTCCTTCTGCTTATTTTCATCATTTTGTCAAAATTCACATGACACAATCTTTTGTGCCACAACCATATGTCTTTGTTTCTAGTCATTAAGCAAGTGGTGTTAGTATCATTCAAACAGAATAAGTTACCTTTAGTCTATTCACTGGTACCAATCAATTTTCTTGATTCATTGAAGATCTTTGCCTTTTTATTCTCAAATGCTACTCTATGACCTGAATTATTCAGCTGAGAAACACTCAACAGATTATAATTCAATCCTTTTACTCAATAAGAATTTTCACATTTAATCAGGTTATTCAACATTATAGTTCATTTACCTTCAATTGGACAAGGTGTATCATTACCCATTCTTACTATACCACCATTATAATACTCAAAAGTGTTAAACTTTTCTTTGTCACCAGTCATGTGGTGAGTGCAGCCACTATCTATAATTTAGATGTCATTCTTGCTAACCTTATATATGAGTGTAGTTTCTACATACCTTTCATCTTCATCTGAATCATCCTTCATAGCTACAAATACCATCTCGATGTCTTCATCAGGTTGGGTGTCAGTATCTTCATCTTTGCAAGTAGCTAGGTAGCTAGCCTTCTTGCCTTTGTCCTTGTAGTCTTGAGTATCTCTTCTTTCTAATTGTCGGTAACCTCTGTAATCTTTTTTATCACCTCTGTCATATTTCTTCTCAAAAGATCTATCATTACTTCTGCCATCTTTTCTTCTATTAGGACATCTTGTAGCAAAGTGTTCAATCTCTTTACAATTAAAGCATACAAGTGGTAACTTGCCTTTGTATTTACCTTTGCCTCTCCGCATTCTTCTAGCCATAAGTGCTTCTATTTCATCTAGATCTTCTTCTTCACTTTCACTTTCACTATCTCTTCTAGTTGTGTGTCTATGACTTGATTTATTATTCTCATAGAAGACTTAAATGCAGACTCTAAGTTTGGTAAGACACTATTATCAAAGTTATTCATCTCAAATGAAATCATTCTATCAATTAAACTATCAAGAGTAACTGTATTATTTGCTACTGCTCTCATTTCTTGAATGGCAGAAACTCTAATAGCATATATAGGCAGTAAGGTTCTTAATATTTTACTTACCACTGTCTCCTCTTTAAGTGTACCTCCAACTCCTCATATACCATTGACTACTTCTTTTATTCTTGTGTTGTACTGTGTGATGTTTTCCCCTTCTTTCATTCTGAGATCATCAAATTTTCCTCTAAGGATTTTTGCCTTGGCTCTTAGAACATTTGTATAACCTCCATGTACAAGCTTCAATTTGTCCCACATCTTCTTTGCAGTTTTGCAATCCTTGACATCTTCAAATTCAGCATCAGAGAGTGAGGAAGAAAGATCTATGACCATGTAGTTGTGTTCATGATTCTCTCTCAATTGATCTACTATTAATAATCCTATGGGAAACACATATTTAGTATCTAGGAATTAAGTAACATCATTACCAATACCTGATAAGTGGATTCTTATCCTGCTTTGCCATAAATCAAAGTTGTCTTTGTTCAACTTGGGCACATCTCATCTGTTCATCTTGTGATCTTGACTTAGGTCTTGAAACCTTCCTTTCTAAGCACACAAGCTCTAATACCCATTGTTAGTAATAAGTGAGAGGGGGGGGTGAATCAGTGGCTTCAAAAATTTATCCTTCAAACTTTAACCACTAGTCAATAAACCTCAGATTTTTATGTCCCTACAAGATGCATATCATGAAATACTAATAATGATTTAACTCTTTGTTGGTTTTCCTTGTATGTCCTTATTCTCCTTGATTACTGATAAGCAGTATAACTATTTACCAAAACCCTGTTAGGGGAAAAACCACTGGGACTGGTACCCCAAATTTTTACTCTTCTGAAGTGAGCCCTGTTAGGAGCCAATCCTGTTAAACTTTACAAACACACTGTTAAGTGCGACCTTGTTAGAGGATTTTATAAATAGAGGTTGTCACTTAGTATCGGGCATCTATTGCTACCATCGTTTAATCATCCTCCCTCTTAGACTGTCAATAGGTATCGGGGAAGTCCAATGCTACTTTCATGAATCAACCTTTTTGGCACTCCTTGGGATGTACCTCAATATATAAAAGATTGTTAAGTCCTACTCTATTAAGAGACTTGATGCTTCAATGGTTAAACTAAAACACTATGACCTGTTCATGATGCAACTTTTAATTGTATATTTTTAGATCTATTTAAGTAGATTACCTCTCTGATCAATGTATCAATTCAATTCTTTGTGCTCCACACTTTCTACTCTATGATGTTGTGCTTCACTGTTCATCGGTGTCTGCAGAATTCCTTAGCTCTCATTCAACTTGATTGATCAGGACTGTATGAAGATATTCTTCATCCATTTCTCTTTAGCATCCTCTTTCTATTCACTCCCCTTAATGCCATTCATAAATGAATTAAGCTTGTCTATTATATAGACATGATATTCACTGTTTCTTGATTCTTGGCGTGACAAACAATCCAGCCAATTTGATTTAAAGCATAACTCTTGATTTATCTCATAGTTATCTTCTTTCCAACTGTAAAAATCATCTGTAAATCAATCACTTAGCTCTGTTCAAAAAAAACAAAGAGAACAACTAATTAAGTCTATCTTTAGCTCTTGCCAGCTAGATATTTTTTCATTTTCTGAACTCTTTATTCCGTTGGTCAACTCTGCAGTTAGTCATCGGTGACAACTGACAGTTCCATCAGTGTGACTCTAGTTAGCTTCGGGATCTCCGTCCGTTGGGCATCATTGGATATTTACTCGTTGGGAAACTCTATTTTTAGCTTGTTGGGCATCATGTGGTTTTTCTTCATCGGGAAATACTATCTTCTGTTTGTTGGGTATCATTGTGACTTTTCTTCTTTGCCTTTACCGATGGTGTGCACTCTGTCGGTGTTGTCTTTCACTTAGTGAATACTTGACTTTTATGCATTGCTGAAAGCATAACCTTTGTTCCATTGATTCTCTAAAGTCTTTGGCATTATGTACATGACTGTACAGATGATATCAAGTTGACATCAATGACAATACAAACCATTAACTAATTTAATGCCTTGCATTATCTTCAACTTAACATTATCAAAAATCTAATCAGTTACATGTCATCACGTTGCTCCTCTTCTAGCATATCAATATGATTTGCATCTAAATTTCTTTGAGCCATGAGTTTAGCAAGTCCTAGACCTCTTACCACCTTGGTGATAGGGATATCAATATTAAACTCTTGGATCTTGTTGATCCACCTGCATCTTCTCCCTGAGAGTTATTATTGCACTAAGATGTCTTTTATAGTAGCACTTGGTATATAAACAATTATTGTTGCTCCTACCAAATAGCATCTAAATGCATTAACAACCTTGACCAAAGCATAGGTTTGTTTCTCCATAATATCATATTTTAGTTCTGCTGCCTGCAAAGACTTGTTGAAAAAAGAAATAGGTTGTTCATAACCTATAGAATTCTTCTTCAATAATATTGCAGCAACAGTATTATAAGAAGCAAAGAAGAAAATTTGAAGTGGCTTGGTATAATCAGGGGTCCTAAAAATAGGAGTGTCTTTAATAGCCTTCTTGATATCTGAGAAAGCCTTACATGTTGATTGAGTTCATTCCACTTTGGCTCCCTTCTTCATCATCTTTGAGATTGGCAAACTAGTCTCTACCAAGTTTGTAACAAACCTCCTCAAAAAGTTCACTTGTCCAAAGAAGGATTGAATGCCTTTAACATTTTTGGGTTGAGGGAATTTATCAATTGCACTTACCCTTTCAAGGTCAATTCTAGCTCCATCTTTAGAGACAATGTGTCCTAAAATTTTTCCCTTTATTACCCCAAAAACACACTTCTTTGGGTTAAAGGAAACCCCATATTCTAGTGCTCTTACAAAGATCCTTTCAAGATGATTACAGTGTCGATCTTCTTTTGCTGAGTAAGCAGTAAGATCATCTTGATAGACTGCCAAAAACTTGTTTATAAAATCTACAAACGTCACATCCATGGCTCTTTAGAAAGTGGCCCCAGCATTTGTCAAGCCAAAGGGCATCCTGACATATACATAAGTTCCCTAGGGTGTTGTGAATGCAGTCTTGAACTATTCACATTCCTTGACCTTGACCTAATTGTACCCTAAAAATCCATCCAACATGGACATAATCTCAGACCCTGTGACTCTTTGCAACATTGCTTCCATGTTGGGCAATCCATAATTGTCCTTCAAAGAATTAAAATTTAAATTTCTAAAGTCCAGACATAGTCTGATATCTCCATTTTTCTTTCTGACTGGTACCAATTGGATACCCATGTTGAATTCCTTATAGGATTTATGATTCTAGCATCCCTCATCTGTTTAAACTCATCTTGCATCTTGGGTGCTAGAGTGGGATTAACAGGTCTCAACTTCTGTCTAAAAGGCTTAGTTCCTTCCTTTAGTGGAATCTCATGCTAGAATAAATCTTCTATGTATGATTTCAAATCATCATAAGACCATGTAAAAACATGTCTGTATTTTCTAATAAGATTTACCAGTAAATCTCTAAGCTTGGGGGACAACTTCTTACCAATATATACCTTTTTAGGATCTTGAATTGTCCCCAAGTTTATCTCCTCAAAGTCCTCAGGTTTTCTCACTGTAGTTGCAGATAAAGTCTTGTCTTTGCTATCAAAAGCTCTCTCAAGTACAACCAGACCTTTGGGTACCTTATTTTATTTTAGTTGAAGAACCTCCTTTCCAAGAATTTTTTCTTTTCCATCTAAGGTCTCCACAAAACTAGTAAAGTCCATCTCTTTCTCACCAAAATTTGATTCACAAGATAGGAATCTGAAAATATCCATGTCATCATCAAAGACTTGCCAACTTTCAGCATTGTTTGGAATGGATGGTCTAGATTGAAACTCTATTTCAGAGATCCCTACAAAATTAATATCTTTAGGCCTCAAGGTAATATTAGCCAAAAGATCTACCATCTTGTTCTGACTTTTGTCCACCCAATCAATTCCAAATGCATCACCTCTTTAAATATCATCCCAAACAACATTCATATACTATTTTAGCCTCTGATTCTTTGAAGCATATCTAGACCTTACTTGAGAGACAACCAACTCAGAGTCCCCAATGACCCTAATACATCTAATCTTGTGTCTTGAAGCTAATCTCAATCCTATTAGCAAAGCCTCATATTATGCAATATTATTAGTGCAAGTAAATAGTAGAGAAAATGAAAACTTGTATGTCTTACCAATAGGAGCCACTAATAACACTCATGCACCAAGTGCTTCCTTTGAACTTGCACCATAAAAATACATTCTTCATAAGTCAATCTTATCTGCAAGATTGTCCTTCTCTTCTAAAAAAATCATATGTTGGACATCCTTCTCAGCTTTACTATCTTGCACTTGAAAGGATCCAATGTCAGTATCCAAGAAATAATTCATTGCTACATCTTCACTCTCCTCAATCATGTGGGGGGTTCTGACTTCTTTGGATACTTTGACATTTTTACCAGCTATGTCAAATTTTGCAAAGGACAAATCACACTAGATACTTCCTCCCATTGAGGCACTCCATTTCCTAGATAGCAACATTCCATAATGACGTGGGATGTCAACTACTAGGACACTCATTGTTAATATCTTTTCTAGAAATGCAAAAAGTGTATAATGTAAAGCCTTAATAGTACCTATAACAGGCACTTCTCTTGAATCCATTGCTTGACATCTCCCATGAGGAGTATCTACCTGCAGTCCCACTGATTTCATTATTTCTACAGGCATGACTATATTAGAATCTCCTAAATCAATCATGCAATTCTTAATCATATTTCCATTAATAATCAATATTAAGAAAAAGGAATCCATGGCTCCCAAAGGAGGAGTGACATGATTTGTATCCAAGAAAACCTTAGGGATCTTAGAAACAATCTCATCTTATTTCTTTCCCTTTGTACTAGATCTCTCCTTATTGTTCCTTTTCTTATCATCCATTTCTGATTTCAAGGCTCTTGTGGTAAAAAAACTATTCATCCATGTCAAAGTTGTCTCCTTGTGCTCAAGAATCCTCATCATTTCTAAAAGTGGGACCCTGACTGTGATCTATGAGAGCATATGTCCCATGTTAATAGGAGTATACTTGTGTATAGTCATAAAATGGAAGCACTTCCATTGTAGACTAGTTTAGCCTTCTGATTAAGTGGTTTGGGGTCATTTCAAGCACCTTGAATGGGTCTGTGACTTAGATCTGGGTTTTTCCCCTTTTCTGCCCCATTTCCCAATTTTTCTAGCCTGTTTCTGACACCTTAAACCACAAACTAAGATTTTTGACCTCAGGGTCAAAGTTCACCTTTCTGGTTCAAGGTCAACCTTGACCTTGACCTTGACCTAGGTCATGGTTGATCTTGACCTTTACCTAGGTCAGAATTGACCTTTTTCTGACCTAAGGTCCAGATTTCATATTCCCGGGGTTTTCGAATGTCGGGCTTCAGAAAGAATTAATTCCCGCTTCCAGGTTAGTTGTTTCGGTCTTCGGAGAAAAAAATATTAAATTATATTTAATATAGGTCCTCTTCTAAGGGTATAGGTCTAATTGGAATTTAATTCTCCTATGTAGGCCTCTCTATAATATTGTTCCCTATATTCATATATAAGGAAGTCTTCTCCTCTCATTTTCTCTAACGATCTAAGACTTGATAACCATGATCATCTACTATCAAAGACTTAAGAAGTGAAATCCAAAGGTGAAGAAGAAAAATTTTAAGCAAGCCAAGTAGCCATTGAAGCATTCATTCATCCTCAAGCACTCAAGCAGTTCTCAAGCACTCAATTCATCAAGAAGATCCATTGGTAGTCATTGAAGGATTCAAGCTCTATGGATCCCTCTTGTTGAAGGTTTCTCCATCCACATTCCTCCAAGCCTCTTCCTATTCCAAGATCCATTCAAGATTGGTGTTGAAGATATACAATAAATTTATTTGAGACATCCTACATCATATATTCTACATTCTACATTCTACAGCCATTTGGTGCATACATACTTGTGGATCCACAGATTTGAATCTGCCATAAGGGCTTCTACATAAGCAAGGTGAATTGTTATATTGTCTTTGTTTATTTATGCAATTTCAATTATATTTTAAGGTTAATTCCAAAATTGGGGTTTTACCAAGGCATACCCCTCCCCCCAACAAACAAATCCATTTTTCTTGCAAGTACAGGTTTAGAACAGCGAATTGGAGTGCAGATTTAGATACCCTTTTCGGCAAACTATCAGGATCTAGAAATAGATTTTCAGTCAGAGAATTTTGAGGTTGATTATTCCCTAGGTCAAAATTGGAAATTTTGGGTCAATGGTTACATTGACTTGAGGGTCAAAATTAGAACTATGTCAGATCGGAAAATGATTCTGGGTTTTGTTCATCTCTGCGTTTCTATTCCAGATCTGGTTGCATATTTTCCATAAACTCAGTGTAGACCCCCAAAAATAGCATTCTTCATATTCGTAACATTTTGAGGTTAGTAATTTTCTCCTATTAATTCCAATTAAGGTTTTTAATCTTTCTAAACTTATTACACCTTATTTTCTATAAAATGGAATTTAAGATCTTCTTTATTCTTATTTCCAATCAATTTATTCATTTATGCATTGATCCTTCCTTTGGGGTTAATCAATTTGGATCCTTCCTTTGTGAATTTGAGGATAAAAGGAACATCTTATTTATCCCTCACATTTCAATAAACATTCTAATTTCAAATGTAACAACATCCATCTCTTCTTACATTTCATATGTTCCATTTCTTATGTTACCCATTTTAGATGTTACAACTTGATATCAGAAATATCATGCTTGGTAGTAACAATACTTGTAATACCCCTCTAACCCTAATATAAGTTTTGTGTTTTTGAACGAAGTAATATCTTTCGATGTTTTCTTACAGCATAAGTTGTTCATGATACTTGTTTGATCTATTCCTATAGTTTTTTTATAATGATTTCATAAACCAGTACCCAAGGATTCTAATATCAGACATACTATCTAAAGGTATAGTTTTTGTATGTATTTATCTCTGTGTATGTATTGAGGAGATTCAAGACCTTTAGGAATATAGTTAGGATGTTATATATGGATATATATATATAAGTGATTATTTATATTTTCTTCTGTTAAGGTTACTTTTTATGAATCGTGTATGTCACTTGATGATTTGGGATATGTCTCATGATTAGGTTGATTTATTATTAGTATTGATTAGATACTAACCCAATGCTCAAGATTCTAACCTTCACTAGGATGATGCTACATGCTTGGTGTGTGTGTGTATATATATGATGTGTTTGCATGATTCAGGATGAAGTCGTAGTTACTCACATAGCTGAGGTCCACACGATGTATCGATCCTATTCATCTATCTACAATGTCTTCTTATATGTTTATCTATGCACGTGTATTTCTTCTCTGTGATGCAGGCTTGCAGGTACCGGGCATCGACTTCACCTGGATTCATAGGTCTGAGCGTGCCCTCAAATCCTTGATGGTTTTTGTTATGGAGATAGTACTAAGGCCCTTGCATGAGTCTTCCTTTGTCATTATTCCAATTTGGGAATATTAGGGTTCCTTCTTTGTCAGTCAAC
>MU228550.1:947591-976339 GCA_018584345.1 Thuja plicata
AATCTTGAAGTATTGATGTAATCTGAATTCAAAGCAGTGGATTAAGGAATGGGTAGTCCTAGGTAAAAGAAAGGGAAAAGAATATATGATATATTGGACATGTTATTAGCATTAAAAGAAAGTGTTTGTGTTATTTCACCTATTCTCTTATGTTGTTTATATATAAAGGAAATAATGTTAGATATAGTTATATTTAATGATGTACTGCAACAATAATATATTCTCTCTTGATGAAAGATTTCAAAGGAAATTATTGAGAAATAATAGGGAAGTGGTTGGAATTATTAATAATGATTAGTTATAAAATCCTGAAACAAGTTAGTAACTTAATAGTAATGTTAAGGGTTGGTTCATGTTTATGGGTTAATGAAGTACCTAGCATAATGTCTACCTTATTAATACTAATCTCTTACCTAAATGTTTAGACGAAAGTGGTACAAAGGATAATAGATATTTATAAAAACAATATGATCTAATGGCATCAGTTGATAAAAGGAATGATGATGGTAGACGATTAACTTATGTTTAATGAAAGAAACAAGTTAGGGAAATTTAACTTGGTGCATTAAAATTAATGTAGATCTTTAAGCTCATAATTAAATGGATATCTTATGCATGTAAATATTTTAGTTAATGTTACTTTAGTAGTGACGTTAGGGAACCTGTGAGGACTTAAGTTGAATAAATCTTGCATTCAAGTTGTAGAAAAGTATTTCTGTTATTTTAGAGATATGAAGTACAATGATTAATATTATTCTAGTTAAGCAAAAAAAAAAATTACTTGCATCTTATAGATATTTTATGTCTTGTCCTCTCGGGTTTCCTGGCGGGGCGTTACAATACTTCTATCCTTATCTTGAGTATCCTGGCTTGGACCAATTTATTTTGTATCTTTTTTAATAGAAGAAGCACTTACTTTGGGTGTCTTTATTTTAATCTTATGGACAATACTAGGGTCATTTGGTTTATTCTTTTTTTCACCTTTATCTTCTTCACATCTTCAAGAAATTTTTCTTTTTCTAGTGTCTGCTTGGGGCTTGTTTTTGTATCTGTAATGAACATGCCAGCTATTCTTCCATCTACATTACAAACTGTCCTATTCCTTAAATTATAGTTACTTTGTGCTTGAGAAACCAATTTTTATGTGATTCGAGCCCTTTCTGCATCTGAAGGTCTTCTTGCCATAAAAGGATTTCTTCCCCTTGAAGCATTACACCTTACTTTATCAATGTCTTCTTCCTTTTCATCAGATGAAAGTACATCTTTATCTTAAGCTTTATCATCATAATCCTCTTCATTTGATGAAGATAACTCCTGATTTTGACCTTGGTCATCACATTCTTCACTTTTCAAATCTGCAGACGCCATTGAATTCCCAACATCATCATACAGTTTTTCCTCATCTTCTCTTTCTTGTTGGGTTGACTTAGATACATCTTCAGAGCAACATCACAATCATGTGGATTGTGTGGAGATTCAAAATAATCACACCAATAATCCTAACTACACATGTTAGCTTTATTTCTCTATAGAGGATCAGGAGTTCTATCATCGGGTCTATCTTTCCTTTGTGGGATAATGGGTTTCCCATACTTGAATTGGGTACTGTAAGGGTAATTGTGCATCCTAGGATACTGATTGAAATTATTGTAGGATTGCTTATTGTTATTTGGAGCTCTTGGATTCTTACTTTATCCTAGCTTTAAAACTTTTATATCATTTAGAATCTGTTTCATATTGACTTCCTCCTTAGACTTAGCATTTGAAGGTTTATCCAATTCCTTTCTTTCAGGCTTCCAATCATCTCTTCTACCCAACTTCCCAGATACTCTCCTATTTGTTTCTATATTGATAGCTTTTTTATAAGCTTCTCTTATAGTCTTTGGATTTTTATCTCTAAGGAGGTATCCCATCTTAGAGTCAAATTCATTAAGATAAGTAGCTAGACAAACCTTGTCATCAAGTCTCATGACTTGGAAAATTTTATGCATGGCTCTTTTAAATCTTATGTTGAACTCTGCAACATCTTCATTTTCATTATTTTTTATATTATTGAATTCATTAAACATGAATCCTTCATTCGTCTTATTACCATATTGTTCCTTAAAGCAATTAGTTATTTCTTCCATTGACCCTAAAGAATTATAGGGTAACTATTAGACACCTAGATTTGTACCCTTACCCAAGCTCTCGTAGTCTTGGTAATCTTGTGTAACATGGGAATCATCTCAAGGTTGTGGGACCTTTTGCTAACCGAGATGAGACCTCCAGATTCTAGGCCGGTTCCTCTTTATATGTCACCCTAATTTGCTTCTTAACATAAAAGTAAATTCTTGAGGGAAAAGGGATAGAAGGAATGCATGGAAGGGAAATGACTGAAAGAAAATTATCCTACTAGGTGATACACCAAAGATGACCTGAATCATAACACATTGACTAATCTCAACATGAAACCTTGGAACAAATAGAACACAACTTCCTAGATAGGCTTGCATAAATGTTTCATAGAGAGGCCCGAGACAAATAGAGGCTATTCAGGGAAAGAAGTGATTTCACAAACAATAGCATATTAACTATAAGTAGACATGGACTATGACCTGCAAACAAACATCCACTTTTGCAATTCGGCACAGGAATGAGACAAAATGACAGGGGACTATAGAATATCCACAAACTCATCTAAATCAAATCATCCACAGTAGTACACACTATTGCAAAAATAAAGAGGGCTCTGGGACTCCAATGTTTCACTAAAAATCATTCAACATATTCTAATTCAGTAAGAGAGATTCAGACAAGAAAGCCTAGGGACAGAAAATATGTCACAAAAAGCTTTGCAATATCTAAATATCAATGAAAGATTACAAACTAGAAATCAGAGGGCAGAAAAAATGCCACGGATAATTTATGAGTCAGGAAAACTTTAAGGTCTAAAGCTCTTAAAACTGCTATATATACTCCCCAGCACGCAGGCTTGGAGTCAATCTAATCTTGTTAGGGTTACAATTGATTGCAATAGAATATTCAAAAACCCTAACACTGGCAGTTTCATTCATAAATGCATCGTAAAAATATCTTTGATCGATCAGATATATCTCTGAAATCTCGCCTGCCACCATCAATTTTGCTTCTGCAAAGTCGGCCGATCCATCTACTTCTCTGCAAGTCATTTCTGTCATAACTTCTAAGATCAGATATTTGAATTTCCTTTGAATATTTAAATCCTAACGGTCATAGGTGATGCAGATATCTGTATTGACGGCTGAGATCCCAATCTATTCATACTTTAAAATGTAGCCACTAGATCTTCTCATTCACCCAAGTAATGTCTCATAACCCCAAGTTAATTTTTTCTCTTTGCTGCTAAGTCTCCCAACCTTTTTGCTAACCCTAGCTTTATCATGAGATTAAGCGACAAGCATTAAACCTTTCTTAAATTGGACGGCGGTCGCCAAGTCTCTGGACCTTGATAGAACATTCCCCTTGATTATGAGACCACCCAACTGAAAGGTCACAACTTAACTCATCTTTGAACTTAAGTCACATCTGGAGGTAAGAATTACACTGAGTCGCGTGATCTCCAAATCCCTTGGTAACTCTAGGTTATTTTAAGAGATTACCCGACTCCCCTCTGATCGACATTTGATCCAAAGATCATCAAAATGGAATATGATTTTCTTTCATGAGATCATGAGACTAGCGAGAGTTTCCAGGTCACTAGATGATTTGGAATATTCTATTTTCATCGCGCAACTTAGAGACTTAATGCAAATTATAATGTGAATGTGGGAATTTGAAGAACTTAAGTCACCCAAAAGGTAATAAGGAAATAGAACAAGTCTTGGGTAACTAGAGTTTTACCAAATACATAGGTTCTTTAACACTTAGATTATTTTGCATGAGCAAAATAGAGACTGTAGAGAACACAACCGAGATCAGAAATTTAAGGTCTACCTCACAGGTTGGGCTCAACCCTCGTGGGAGCATCATTTTACTCCACCTGTAGCCAAAATCTTCATAATAGGGAAAATTTGGGTAACATTCTTGGCGATTTCTGTGAGATGCCTACCTGCTAGACATTGAGAACCTGTAGCCTTTGACATCCATTGGGCATAGAGTCATCATTTGATCAAAAAAGAAACTTGGAAGTAGATTGAAACTAGAAGGGGAACAACTAACTGCACACAAGCACTTTAAGGAAAATAGGAAATTAATCTAGAAAGCAAGAGCATAGAGCAGGGAAATTATCTTCAATATTTACAAGGAAAAACCTCAAAACAAGGTTTCAAATGGAATCCATTTACAGAAATAGGCAAGGGAACTCCTCCAAGAGTTGATAGCCAAAAATCATTATGTTCCTTGCACTCTGTGATAATGAATGGACCCCCTAGAAAGAATCAAATTTGGTATGTCTGCTAGGCTTTGATTTGAATTCATCCCATTTGAGGACTATATCTCCAATCTTGAAATTCCTAGCCCTGGCTCTCTTGTTAAATCTATTCTTTGTTTGAATCTAGTGGAATTCCATATCCTTTGTGGACTTATTTATGTGTTCTTCTAATTCCATAATCTAAGCATACCTAATCTGCAAAAGATCCCCTTCTTCAAACAAGACATATTAAGTAGCTAAGTCCAGGGCTAGAAATTTAGTTAAAATGGACAACTTAGCCTCCTTTCCATACACTAGCATGTAGGGAGAATTCCCAATGATCTTCTTTGGGGTAATTTTGTCTAAGCACAATGTAGATTTCAGTTTGGTGCGCCAATCTCTTTGGCTGTCTTGTAGGGTTTTTTTGATTATTCTAATCAAGTTCTTGTTCGTTGATTCTGCCAAACCATTACCCTGAGGGTAGTAGTTCAAACTTGTGTTCAAATAAACACCATGTTTGACTTCCCATTCGGTCACTCTTAGGCCTGTAAATGCTAATATATTATCTGAAATAATAGAGTCAGGGACACCAAATCTATGAATTATATCATCATAAAAGCTTAGGACAACATTCTCATTTGCTTCCTTCAATGCCACTGCCTCTATCCATCTAGTGAAATAATCTGTTGTAGTAATTATCCATTTATGGCCTACGCTCGATGGGGGGTTGATCATGCCAATGAAATCTATGCCCCATCTCATGAAAGGTTTCTCTATTCTGATGGGCTGAAGGGGTAAGGCTGCAAGTTTTTCTTTCCCTGCAAACATGGTACATTTGATGCATTTCCTTACATGATCATGGCTATCCCTGAAGATAGATGGGAAATAGTATCTAGCCCTCATGATCTTAAAGTAGTAGTCCTAGGAGAGAAGTGACCTCTAGAAGGTCCATCATGAAATTCAAATAGGACATCTGATATCTTTTCTGAACCTATGCATCTCAAAAGGACACCATTGTGATCCTTTCTAAAAATAATGTCATCTATTAGCACAAAAGGAACAGATTGTAACCTATAGTACCTCCTTTTTCTGAATCTAGATCTACAGGGCATTCCCCTATTCTTAAATAATGGATCAAGTTAGGCAACCAACCTGCTGCCCTGGCATGATCTTCTGTTGAATGCATGATTAGGGATGCATCCATTTTCTCCAATTCCTTTGAACTCTCATGCTCTATCAGATGCTCACAAAGACCTCTTCCTCTTACTAACTTGGTGACTTGGATATTAATGTCATATTCCATGACCTTAGTGATCCAACCAGCCCTTTTTTTCATTCAAGTCCCTAGAAAGCAGTAATTCATTGACACTAGGATGAGTAACTTTCAATTGTACCTTGTTGTGGGTTAATAGATATCTGAACTTCTTAAGGATCTTTACTATAGAAAGTACGTGTTTCTCCAAAAAGAATATCTTTGTTTATATTCTTCTAAACCTTTTCTAAAGAAAGCAATAGATTGTTCCAACCCTTCAGTATTTTCTTGGGTCAATATTGCAGAAATAGCATCTGACCCTCCATAAGCGTAAAGGATAAAGTCCTTACTGAAATTTGGGTTTAACAGGGCAGGGGCTTATGTTAGAGACTCTTTAATGGTTTTGAAACTAGCTTTCCCTTCTTTTCTCCAACAGAAAGATGTATTCTTCTTCAACATTGTTGTCAAAGGCTTTAGTAGATCTGCAATATTAGGCAAGAAATTCCTAACAAAGTTAATCCTTCCTATGAAAGATTGAAAACTTTTCTTGTGATGTGGTAAGGGTAGCTCTCGAATAGCTGCAATATTTTCAGGTTCTACTGTAATTCCCTTCTTGGATACTATATATCCCAATAGTTTCCCTTCATGGACTGCAAACACACATTTCTTGGGATTAAGAGATATCCCAAATTCTCTACACCTTTCAAATATTTTAATCATATGTTTGATATGGTCTGCTGCATGTTTAGAATAAATAGTTATGTCATCTAAATAGACCAATACAAATTTGTACATGAGGATTTTAAAGGCCATATCCATTACCTTTTGAAAAGTAGCACCTACATTGGACAAACCAAAGGGCATCTTTTGATAAGCCATGGTCCCCCACTTGGTTGTAAACGTAGTTTTATATTGATCTTCTTCATGAACCAAGATTTGATTGTATCCTGAATAGCTATCCAATAATGAAAATCTCTCAGATCTAGAAACACATTGTAGAATCTTCTCCATAGAGGGTAATGGATGATGGTCTTTTAGGGATGCCCTATTAAGGTCTCTGAAGTCAACACATAGCCTTAACTCACCATTCTTCTTCTTGATAGGAACGAGGTTTGAAACCCAACTGGTGTGCTTAATAGGGTAGATAATACCGCTCTCTATTAATTTTAGGACTTCTTTATCCATGAGTGGTTCTAACTTGGGGTTTACAGGCCTTTTATTCTGCCTGACTGGTTTGGCATTAGGTTCCAATTCAATGGTATGCTGAGCAAGGGTAGGATCAAACCCCCTGAGATCCTCATATTTCCATGCAAAGACATCACTGAACTCTTGAAATAATCGAGTGTAATCCTATTCTTTTGAATTAGTACTTACCTTCCCAAATTGTAAACTTTTACCCGGTTCTAACTCTAATTTAGTACAATGTTCTTGTTGGACTACCAAGCCAACTTTGCTCTTCCATGTTTGGTCATCTCTATTGAAGACAGATTCAAGGGTGACAAGTCCCTTAGGCATCTTATTGGATCTTAGTTGTATCACTTGATCACCATAGTTCTGCAATAACCTATCTTGGTTATGTTCTGAGAAAACGTCATCTTCAAATAAGAACTGTAGAATTTTCTCGTCACTGTCAAACACTTGCCAATTGACATTGTTATCAGGAATAGATGGTCTGAAAATCACTTTGATATGTTTTTGATCCCTTTCTTTTGAAACACTTTTAGGAATATCATACTGAGATCCAACAACAGCTAATCTATCTGCATTCTGGTTTAATTTCCTAGGGATTGCGACAATATTGAAAGCGTGGAGATCTTCAATTGCATCCCAAAATTGATGCTTATATGCTCTCATTATTTCACTTTTAGTTACACTTATCCCTCTTACTTGGCTGACAACCAGTTCGATGTCACCATATACTTTTAGGGCTCTGATCCCTCTATTTTTAGCCCATTCCAACCCATTCACTAGGCTCTCATATTCAGCAGTATTGCTAGTGCAAGAGAAACTAAATCTAAAGGCAGCATAATACTTCTCCTCTTTTGGAGAAACTAGCATTGCACCACCACCACCACCATGTTTTCTTTTAGCACCATCAAAGTATAGCTCCCAAACTTGGTTGCATTGATCTTCTAAACCTTTGTTTCCCTTAGAGAGATTTGGCTCTATGCAACCTTCTTCTTGAATCAAATAAGTCCCCAAGCCAGCATCCCAAATAACATTGGCCTGGGCCTCAGAGAGTCTCTGAGATTCTAATTTGTCTAGGTAGATATCTAGGATACCTTCTAGCTTGGTGGTTGTTTCCCTGATGATCGGGAAGTCATCATCATTAAGTGCAAGGAAACTTGCATTAAGTACATTGGACACATAAGGTTCTACATGGTGTGTTGCCAATGATTCATACTTGATAGTGACCTTAGTCTCATACCTTGTATGAAAAAGCATGTGTGACCAATCAAAGGAAAGATAGCCTCCTATCTTGGCTGTAAACTCCCTTGATAAGCATATGGAAAATAAGGCAGGGAGGTCTATTATGTATATGTTGAGTAGGATAGAGAAATTGGGGCTTGCATGGAGGACTAGGTTGGTGTCCTTAGATACACCTATCGTATTCACTGAATAACCATTAAGCTGGGTAACATTCTTTTGGAAAGGCTCATATTCCAAACCTACTTGGTTGGTCACCTTCTTAGGCATAACAGTGCTAGTAGCCCCACTATCTACCATGCAATTATGTATCAAAGATTTTCCAATAATTAAGGATACATAAAAAAGGGGGTAGTTTTGAGTTCCTACCTTGCATGGTATTAGCTTTGGAGTTGCCGCCTGGAACCTCCTCCTTCTGATCAGTGTTAACCAACACTGGCTTAACAACTTCTTTTATTGTAGGTGGCTGAGGAATTACCTCTTCAGTCATTGCTTTCTTGAATATTTCAGGTTTTCCCAGAATAGCCAAAGAGTCACACATAGACATAGTGATATTTTTTTTCTTCATATTATCCACTATGTTGAAGGGTACAGTTGTGTGTATTCTTTGGTGTGTCTTTACTATGATAGGATCAATCTCCTTAGAAGTTCAATTTTGTTTGACTGGAATGGAGGAGACCTTCTTCAACATGATAGGAGCGAAAGGTAGTGAAGATTCTACAAATGTAGAATCCCTATCTCCTGTTTGCTCCATGTCTTGAGCTCTTCTTTTAGACCCCGTGTTTGCAATAATGGTGGATTCACCATTTACTCCATTGAAATCTTGTTTCCTTTGCCCTTGATAACCTCCTTGAAATTGGGGTTTATTCTGCTGATAAGACTGTCCTTGATTTTGATATTGTTGATTGGGACTCTAATTTTGCTGCTGAAGAGGAGGCCTGCTCCCCTATCCTTGTTTATTTATACTAATCAGCTCATTACTCATAGTTTGTATTAATTTCTTCATCTCTTGTTGATTGCTTCTTAATTCTAATAGCTCCTGAGAAGGATCCCCCCTTGCTTCCCCATAACTGGTACTTGCTTGATGTGTTACAATAGTGGGTATTGGAGGAATTGGAGTTATTTGCAAAGGCATGCTTGGTTGTATGTCAGGGAATACAGGCATGGGTGGCCTTGGGGCTATCATGCTAGCTTGTATTAAATAGTTCTCTACCTTGACAGCAATGTTAAAATCTTGAGTTAATGAAGTACCTCCCATAGATTGAACAATGACAGAAATATTTCTATTTAGACTTCTTAAAAAATATAGAAAGGCATGATTAGTTGAAGATCTTACTAAGGTAGGAATTCTATTCCATGTCTTAAGAAATCTGCTCTTGAAGTCTGTCATCTGTTCCTGAGGAGCTCTTTTAATGGTCGTTAGTTGCTCAACCAAAGATAAGTTATTTGATTTATCCTCAAAGTACTTACTTAATGCATCTCCTAATCTATCCCATGAATTAATGGAACCGATAGCGAGAGTTCTAAACTATTCTAAGGCCTTAACTTTGAAAGAGGCTGCTAATAGCTTGGTAGCCACATCTTCTTCTGTGATGTTATGTATACTACAGATAGTAGTTACGTCTCTTATGTGTTCAAAAGCTGTTGTTTGTCCTTCACCTATAAAATTAGGTAGACTTTTAAGCACCACCAAGGGTACATCATGATGTTGAGAAAAGTTCAAGGGGCTTCCTTGATTATAGGGGACAAAATCAAACTGACTAGCCATTGCAGGGGCTATAACTTGTTGAATAGCAACTATGTGAGTTGTATTTAAGCGTGGAGTTGAATCTCCTTGTAATTCCCTAGTTAGGATCTTCCTCTTCTTCTGGAATGAAAAGGCCAAGGTCTCCTCTCTGAAGTATTAGGTGGTGTAGATTGTACTCTTCTTGTAGGGGGTGTTCTTTGAGATGATCTTATATAGTTCCTTTTAGAAGGAAACTATGCAAACTCAGAAGTCTTTGAGCTTCTTGTTTCAACTTTTCTCATAAATTTTGAATAGGACCAGGTCTTCCATTCCTCACCAATGGAGTCGCCAGATATACTTGACAGGCAAACCTCCTTAAGTCTTTATTATGCAACCAGTATATTAGAAATAGCATAATCTTGGTAAGTAAATCTCTATCAGTGTCTCACCAGGCGTGCCAAAACTATTGTCTAGTAGACAAGGTGGGGTATGCTAAAAATGACCACTTCCTGGTCTGTATTTGATCTAAAAACCAATATGCTCCTAGAAAGATGAACTTATTGCTTTTATCTCCAGTCCCACCGGGTGTGCCATAACTGTTAGACACCTAGATTTGCACCCTTACCCAAGCTCTTGTAGTCTTGGTAATCTAGTGTAACATGGGAATCATCTCAAGGTTGTGGGACCTTTTGCTAACTGAGGTGAGACCTCTAGATTCTAGGCCGGTTCCTTTTGATATGTCACCCAAATTTGCTTCTTAACATGAAAGTAAATTCTTGAGGGAAAGGGGATAGAAGGAATGCATGGAAGGGAAATGACTGAAAGAAAATTATCCTACTAGGTGATACACCGAAGATGACTTGAATCATAACACATTGACTAATCTCAGCACGAAACCTTGGAACAAATAGAACACAACTTCATAGATAGGCTTGCATAAATGTTTCATAGAGAGGCCCGAGACAAACAGAGGCTATTCAAGGAAAGAAGTGATTTCACAAATAATAGCATATTTACTATAAGTAGACAAAGACTATGACCTGCAAACAAACATCCACTTTTGCAATTTGGCACAGGAATGAGACAAAATGACAGGGGACTGTAGAATATCCACAAACTCATCTAAATCAAATTATCCACAGTAGTACACACTATTTCAAAAAGAAAGAGGGCTTAGGGACTCTAATTTTTCACTAAAAATCATTCAACATATTCTAATTCAGTAAGAGAGATTCAAACAAGAAAGCCCAGGGACAGAAAAGATGTCACAAAAAGGTTTGCAATATCTGAATATCAATGAAAGATTACAAACTAGAAATCAGAGGGCAGAAAGAATGCCATGGATAATTTCTGAGTCAGGAAAACTCTGAGCTCTAAAGCTCTTAAAACTGCTATATATACTTCCCAGCATGCAGGCTTAGAGTCAATCTAATCTTGTTAGGGTTATAATTGATTGCAATAGAATATTCAAAAACCCTAACACTATCAGTTTCATTCATAAATGCATCGTAAAAATATCTTTGATCGATTAGATATATCTCTGAAATCTCCCCTACCACCATCAATTTTGCTTTTGTGAAGTCGGTCGATCCATCTACTTCTCTGCAAGTCATTTCTGTCATAACTTCTAAGATCATAAATTTGAATTTCCTTTGAATATTTAAATCCTAATGGTCATAGGTGGCATGAATATCTGTATTGACGGCTTAGATCCCAATCTGTTCATACTTTAAAATGTAGCACTGGATCTTCTCATTCACCTGGGTAATGTCTCATAACCCCAGGTTAATCCTTTCTCTTTGTCGCTAAGTCTCCCAACCTTTCCGCTAACTCTAGCTTTATCATAAGATTATGCAACAAGAATTAAACCTTTCTTAAATTTGATGGCGGTCACCAAGTCTCCAGACCTTGATAGAACATTCCCCTTGATTACGAGACCACCCGACTGAAAGGTCACAACTTAACTCATCTCCAAACTTAAGTCACACCTGGAGGTAAGAATTTCACTGAGTCGCGTGATCTCCAGATCCCTTGGTAACTCTAGGTTATTTTAAGAGATTACCCGACTCCCCTCTGATCAACATTTGATTCAACGATCGTCGCTGAGTCTCCTAATCAAAATGGAATATGTTTTTCTTTCACGAGATCATGAGACTAGCAAGAGTTTTCGGGTCGCCAGATGATTTGGAATATTTTGTTTTCATCGCATGACTTAGAGACTTAATGAAAAGTATAATGCACACATGGGAATTTGAAGAACTTAAGTCACCCAAAAGGTAATAAGGAAATAGAACAAGTCTCAGGTAACTAGGGTTTTACCAAATACATAGGTTCTTTAACACTTAGATTATTTTGCATGGGCAAGAGAAAAATAGGGACTGAAGAGACTGTAGAGAACACAACCAAGATCAAAAATTTAAGGTCTACCTCACAGGCTAGGCTCAACCCTCGTGGGAGCCTCATTTTACTCCACCTGTAGCTAAAATCTTCATAATGGGGAAAATTTGGGTAACAGTAACCCTCTGAACCATTC
Source organism: Thuja plicata (assembly GCA_018584345.1). NCBI lineage: Eukaryota > Viridiplantae > Streptophyta > Pinopsida > Cupressales > Cupressaceae > Thuja > Thuja plicata. Next base: position 959,899 of record MU228550.1, read on the forward strand.
TCTAGCATCCTCTACTAAAGACTGAACAAAAATTTTCATTAACACATCCTTATGGTTAATTTCACAATCATCCATCATTTCAGTAAATTTTCCAAGTGTTCTTCACATGTGATTACATTATTCCCAACACATTTGGGAATTTTATCTCTAAGTTCACTTGGAACTACATTAGGATAACCAAAGATGTTATGGAAAGAAAATTGTTTGTACCCTTTTGCATGAGTAGGTCTTCCTTGAGATGAGGTATTAACTGGAGAAGTAGATGCATTAGCATTTGATGTTGTAGTTGCTTGGGTACCAAGCTGAATAGGCCTTGTTGTCTGTCTTAGAAAATCAGCCTTCTTCTTCATCTCCAAAGTAGTAGCCTCCAATTCTTCTACCTCAAGTTCCTTAGCTATGATCTCACTTTCAACTCTATCTCTTTCAAGATTCATGTTCCAATTTAGACATCTAATTTACTGGGCCTCTGAGATTCTTGGGCTCATTTATTGTAACCCCTTCCATCTCTTTCTTTCCCTTATCTTTAGGGCCTTGATAATTAACCATCTGGTAACTGATAGGTTCCTCTTCAATTCTATGATGCTCTGCAACATAGTTGATGGCCTCTTGGTTTCATACTCTTATCTTCAATTCCTCAATTCTGATCATCTTTTGCCTTTTCTCATCTTCCTTTTCTTTGTTCCTCTATTGTGTGATGGCTAGTTCTTTTTGGAGACATCTTGTCCATTCTTTCTCTTCACCATCAACATCTTCTGAATAAGGAAGTGTGATGTCAGAATCTCTTTCCTCTCTTTCACTAGGATAATTATAATCTTCATTTGTACCTAGTCCCACATCTGTAGCCTCCTCATACTCGGATGCATTTCCTTCTTGGCTACGTTGGGCTAGTCTTTCTTCTCTAATGCCATCCTCCTGTCTTTCAATTTGAGGAGCTCTCCTATTACCTTTTCCTTTTCTTGGTTTCTCAGCTTTAGATGTAGTTGGGACTTCATCTCCCAACCACTCATTAGGATTTTTCTTTGACCAAGACCTAGTAATTCTATTACTCATATTGGAAAGTGTGTGACAAAATGATTTTTTAATGCTCAACACTGCTACAGAGAAAACTTTAGAGTCACCACCCAACACTAGTTGGGCTTACAACACTAGCTGATATGAATAACTTTCAAATAGAGAACTCTTGAGATAAAACAATGACAAAGGACCAAACCTAAGTAACTCTATGCCTCCAATGATCAACTTACTGGAAAGTTATGTCAAATTATAGCACATTCCCCAGCAGAGTTGCCATCTTGTTGGTGACTCGGATGGGTCAAATTATATAAATAGTAGAACCCTAGAGATGCCTTGAAAGGTTTAGAAAGACTTTTACTTCTCTGTCCCTAGAAAATTCTCCATCTTGTTGGTGTTTGAAAATGTTTATGCTATTTAAAGCTACAAATAAGCCTTGAGACTGATGTTAAGAGTGGTTAGCTCCAAGTATGGAAGCTTTGAAAGACAACTGGACCAACTATAGGGACAAGACTGCCCTCTGTACTTCTGGCTCTACAAAAATAAGGAGGGCACACCTAATCCAGGCTAAACTCAATTCTCTAAAACACCTTTTACTTGTAGATTTGAACAACAGATAGATGGTAAGTAAGTACTAAATTCCAACCTAGCATTCATTAACTCTCCACTACCATGGGTGGGATAAGAAGAAAAACTGTAAATGTAAAGAACTTTGGTAATGAATTTGATTTAAATTTAGGGACAAAATACAACCAAGCCTATCAAACATATATCTCCACAAAATATACCAGTTCTAGATCAGTGACTTATCCATTGGGAAAATTCCTAAATACTATACTGAAGCTGAAACACCTTATTGGTAAATATTCAAATCCATAAACATAAGAACTCTCAGACTACACACTACAAGATCCTCAAATAGATATCTAGGTAGAATCAATGTAATATCCAAAGCATTTTAATTTGATCTAAGATCAAAGACTTGTGGAATACACATATGCATAATCAAGACTTATACAATAAGTCAGAAAAATTATAACTCAATAAATAACACAAAGGAGAGACTTAATTATGAGAAAACATATATTAAGTATGATGAAACCTTGTTTCTACAACAAATGACAAGGAAATACACAGTTCAATAATATGCAAAAGATCATACAACTTTCAACTATGCTTTAATACAATCTGAACAATACCTGCTATATCCTAGACTTGAAATAAATATAATCCTAATGCTTTTCAATATTTCTCCCAATTCTCCAGCCCCTTCTAAATGGTCTTCAAAATCCCCTTATAGGAAACAGGGATGCAACAAGCTTCAGATCCATTTAGGGGTAGGGATTACAACCAATTAATGCAAAACATTCAATTTTGTTGTCAAGTTGAAACCCTAACTCTCTTCAATCTCTACAAATCCGATCTGCAATCAATTTTCCCTAATCCATGGATATGATCATAGTACCCTAAAGTCAAAGAATTCCCAATGCATGAATCTGAGAGTAGCTCTCATAAATGAAGAAATGACCAGGTGGCTCTAAATGCACTCATCCTTTGATTATAAAAATCTCATTTGTCAACTCTGGCCTTCAATGCATCTTAGTATATCAGATTTGTATCCTTCTGGTCTTCAACACATGTTCAGAATCGATCCATAAGATCAGATCACAACATTTATGGCTATGAGATAAAATACCAGTCGACCGCCATGAAACCTGAGAAACAACATTTAAATATTAGAATTTAAATACAAACGGCTATAGGTGGCACAGAACCAATTTGGATGGATGAGATTGAACCAAGCCATTAAACTTTAAAACATGGTTGCTGATCTTTTTAAGTTACCCGGGCTCAAAATCTGATCTTGCTAGGTGTAATTCAAGTGCAATGCCTTAATGATTAGATCGTGCACATCTTCTTCATCAGGCTTTACACCCACTGTCGGATCTACCTTAAGCTGTATTACCTTTATTTCATTCTTTATCACTGAACTCAGATCTTACCCAAACACGTGTCGTCAAGGCGTAATGCCTAAATGGTTAAACAACTTCATCTTGGTCATCAAGGGATTACGCCTACCGTCAGATCTTCTCAACTTGTTGTGTCTTTACTGACTTTCTTTACCTGGGACCCATATCGTCATCTATGCTACGTGTCAACTAAGCGTAATGCCTTAATGGATAGATCTCGTTCACTTTCTCATTGAGGCAATACGCTGTCTGTTAGATTTTATTTAACTTGACTGCACTTTACCTTAATTACCTTGTCATTGAGATGGACCCACTAAGACACGTGGTAGATAGGAGTGATGCCTTTATGGGTAGATTTTGTTCAACTTTTCTTTGAGGCTTTATGCAGACCACAAGATCTTTTATGACTTGATCACTTTATAACCAAACACCGGCGGGCCCAAAACCTGACTGATTTCCACGTGTCAAAAGGGTGCAATGCCTTGATGATTAGATCAACAACATATTTTCTTCAAGGGTTTACGCCATCCATTAGACCATTCTAAAGGTGAACTTCCTTTAACTCTTTAGCGCTGGCTAGACCTGGTCCCGCCATCTGCCACTTGTCAGATAGGCATGATGCCTTGATAGATAGATTGAATGCATCTTGAGATGAAGGAATCACGAAAGTCGTATAATTAAAATAGACATGCTCGACAGATAAAAAGGGTAAAATATTTTGGGGATGAAGACTTAGGAAATAGGAAAAACTTAAAGTGAACCCCGCCCAACTTACGAAACATGCAACCTAAGGGTTTTAAATGATAAAGTGGACCCACTTGAAAACAACTCAGAAAAGATGACTTAAGAAACTTAAGTTACATAAAAAGTAACTTGATTTTATAACAACTCATGAGGGTTTAGGGTTTAAGCAAGATTTTTGCAGAGAATAATTAGAGCTTTAGGCCAGAGACCTAGTAATATTTGCAGAGACCGGAGGAAAAGGTATGGAGCCATGAAATTTTTGAATGGATCTAACATAATTTTGGAGATCCACCTTAGAATTCTTGAGATGCAAATTTATAGGAGAGAGATTGAATTTGAATTGTATGATGTCCAAATGAGGAGAGGTAGGTTGTTTATACACCTCTCACAACATTTCACAGATCAAAACTCAAAGGAAGTTGACATGCTTTTAGATTTTCCACTTAACAGTTAAGACGGGCCCCCGATTTAAATTTTGGGGCAAACCCCAGAGAATAGGTTTGTTGGGCTAACCTATTCCCCGCAAAAATCCTTGAAATTTTGTTCAGGAAATAGGATTGTAGAGAAGATACTAGAATGAAAAGCATATCAGGGTTGGAATACCAAAAATCAATGTGAGAGCCCATACATGCTAAAATGAGACCTAATTAAGAATCTAATTATAGGTGCTTACAATTTAGGATGGTACAAGTATATTCCATAATTGAACTTTATCCACATGTGCTGGTATAGTTATATACATTTATTAGGTATTTATCTATTGTACATACCTCAACACCCCCACTATATCTCTATGTATGTATGTAGATATACATTATGTTTTCCTAAAAAGAATAAAAAGACAAATTACTCCCCCTATGCCTACAATGTATACTCCCTATGAGAGTATGAAATAGGTCATACCATATAGACTTTACGATCATATAGATTATGTACTTAACCATAAATATTTTTATACAATTACATTTTTAATGCCATCACCAATACAATAAATTTTCCTACAACCAAAACATACAGCGTTATATGTCAAATTCATCTTTTGGATACTTTAGATACAATTATGACCTTATTTTACCCTAAGAACTCCTATGGAAACTTGATAACCAAAACAACTCAAAGGGAAGCAAAAACATGCAAGACTAGTTGTGAAAAACACTAAAAAGAAAAAAATATACACAATGGAGTTAGATGAGGGAGGACCCCCAATAAAATTGCCAAAATATAAACACTATATAAAAATGTAAATTATGAAATAAAATAAAATACAAATTTTATATTCCAAACTAGAGCATGCGAAAGAATTCAAACAAAGGAAATCGACCAAATATTACCATGTAAACTCTATTGCAATTTTTATTTTCTCTAAGTAATTGTAATGTGGGTTATCTTGTGTATAAAAGATAACTATTCTGACAACATATAGTTAGCATAAATGGAATAGATGATATATATAGGAGGGTTCTCAATTTATAGACTTTTGAACAAAAAAATAGATAGTAGAGATATAATGGAAAGATCAATGATGTAGAATGAATGAGAGGACTTCCCTACGATTAAGGAGAGAATAGAGGCTCATTGTGAAGGTTGTTGAAATGTGAAGAGCTTGGATGCACTTGAAAAAATAAGTTGTTGAAACCATGTGGACTGTCAAGGGTTAAGTAAATCACAACCCCATTTGGTGGAGACAAAATAGCCATATATAATTAAATAATAAAATTAGATTATTTAATAATTTTTACAATGTGAGATAAAAATAAGGGTAACTAAATTATAAACAGTGGTAAATAAATAATATAAATGTTTGACTATGTGTGAGATGGAAATGAGATTTATATAAAAATATAGTTGTTTAATGAAGTGGGGTAGATTAGGTGAACATGATTTAACTAGATAATGTAATTATTTAGTCAATTGGGTCAAGGATGTACTAGGGAAATATTAGGTATCTACATTACAACATATCACTATCTACTTTACAACCTTTGTTACATTATGAAATAATTTATTTTGTGTAACATGCACCATTAGATTAGTCTCCACATGTACTCAAGTCCCTAACAATATTGAAGTCTATGCTTACATAGAGAAATGACAATTCATCTCCCTTATTAAGGAATGATTAAAAAAGATTAAAAATCAATCAACATGAGCAAATTATTGTATCATCTCAATAATTTTATCTCATATTCTAATATATAATTATTTTATATCTATATATTGATTTACAGATCATTTAAAAACCCCATTTCTCATCAACATAAATAAAATATCTTATTAAAAAGAGAAACTTTTCTTATTAGAATTTATACAACCTTGAGTTTTCTATTCAATATTGTTGTGTTGGCCCAATAGACATCTCCTAGTAAAACACAAGTCTTCAATGATTATGGAGAGTCTTAAAAATGTAAATGTCTATATGTAAGAAGTTTAGTGTCATTGTCAAAATTATATCCAAAAAGTTGTTGAAACCATGTGGAATGTGGGATCAGTGCATCTACGGCCACATGTATTCTTAAAATTTGGTGGAGGGAATATAGTCATAATTAAATAATAGAATTTAATTATTTAACTATGTGAGGTAAAAATAAGGGTAATTGAATTATAAAAATGATAATTAAATGATATAATTATTTAACTATGTGTGAGATGGAACATGGATTTATATAAATAATAAAGATATTTAACGAAGTGAGGTACATTGGGTGAAAGGGATTTAATCTAATATAACTTTTTAGTTGATTGAGAGAAGGGTGTACTAGGGAAACATTAAGTATCCATAGTAAAACATAGCACTATCAACTTACAACCTCTGTAACATTATGAAAGACTCAAATTTTGTGTAGCATGCATCGTTGGGTTATGCTCCATATAGACTACAAGAAAATCCCATATCAACATTGAGATATATGCTTATATAGAGAAATCACAATCTCTCTTCCATATTAAAGAACGACTAAAAAGGTCAAAAATCAACCAATATGAACAAATTATTGTATCATCTCATCTTTCTTCTACCATACTCTAATATATAATAATTTTGTATCTCTATATTGATTTATATATCATTTAAAAAATTATTTCTCACTAACATAAATAAAATATCTACTAAAAAAGAGAAACTTTCTTATTAGAATTTGTGCAACCTTGAGTTTTCTATCCAATATTGTTGTGTTGGCCCAATGGACATCTACTAAAACGTAAGTCTTGAATGATCATAAAGAGTCTTAAAAAAGGTAAACTTCTATAGTAAGAAGTTTACTGTCATCATCACAATCATATCCAATAAGTTGTTGAAACCATGTGGAATGTTAGGGATAAGTGCATCTACGATACCATTTATTCTTGAAATTTGGTAGAGAGAATATAGTCATAATTAAATAATAAAATTAAGCTATTTAATTATTTTTACCGTGTGAGGTGAAAATAAGGGCAATAGACTTATAAAAAATGGTGATTAAATAATATAATTATTTAGCTATGTGTGAGATGAAAAATGAAATTATATATAAAATAAAATTATTTAATGAAGTTGGGTACATTAGGTGAAGGGAATTTACCTAGATAGTGTAATTTTTTAATTGATTGAGAGAAGGGCGTACTAGGGAAACATCAGGTGTCAACAGTAAAATATAGAACTATCAAGTTTACATCCTTTTTAACATTATGAAATACTCAAATTTTGTGTAACATGCATCATTAGATTAGGCTCCATATGGACTACAAGACAAACCCCTAATAACATTGAAGTCTATGCTTACATAGAGAAAAAATAATTCATCTTCCATATTAAAGAATGCCTAAAAAAGACCAAAACTCAATTAATACGAACAAATTATTATATCATCTCATCTTTCTTTTGTCATATTCTAATTTGTATAATTATTTTATATCTCTATATTGATTTATAAATCATTTGAAAAAACCCATTTCCCATAAAACATAAATAAAATAGAGACTTTTCTTATTAGAATTTATGCATTCTCGAGCTTTCTATTCAAGATTGTTTTGTTGGCCCAATAGACATCTCCTAGTAAGACATAAGTCTTAAATGATCATAAAGAGTCTTGAAAAAGGTAAACTTCTATAGGTAAGAAGTTTAGTGTCATCATCACAATCATATCCAATAAGTTGTTGAAACTATGTGGAATGCTAGGAATAAGTGAGTCTACAACACCATTTATTCTTGAAATTTGGTAGAGAGAATATAGTCATTATTAAACAATAAAAATAAATTATTAAATTATTTTTATCATGAGGTGAAAATAAGGGTAATTAAATTATAGAAAATGACTAATTAAATAAGAGAATTATCTAACTATATGTGAGATGGAAAAGGGATTTATACAAATAATAAAATTATTTAATGAAGTGGGGTACATTAGGTGAAATAGAATTTACCGATACAATGTAATCTTTTAGTCAATTGAGACAAGTGTGTACTAGGGAAGCATTAGGTGGCTACAGTAAAACATAGCACTATCAACTTTACAACCTTTATAATACTATGAAAGACTGAAATTTTGTGTAACATGCATCATTATATTAGGCTCCATGTAGACTACAAGACAAACCCCTAACAACATTGAAGCCTACGCTTACATAACGAAATGACAATTCATCTTCCATATTAAAGAATTAAAGTGTGAAAAACCAACCAATATGAACAAATTATTACATCATCTCATTTTTCTTTTGTCGTATTCTAATATATAATTATTTTATATCTCTATATTAATTTATAAATTATTTGAAAAATGAGACACTTTTATGGTTAGAACATATGCAACATTGAATTTTCTATTCAAAATAGTTGTGTTGGCCCAAAAGACATCACCTAGTCAAAAGGTAAGTATTCAATGACCCTGAGAAGTCTTAGAAAGGAATAACTTCTATAGGTAAGAAATTAAGTGTCATCGTCAGCATTATATGCAACAGTTAAAATCAACTTTCCACCTCATGTGCATTGAAATTAGAAGTATACTCATAAACTGCTTATATAGTCTTCAAGGCCGGCTAGAACCATCTTATTGTCATTTTTAGCGGATGCCTATTTATTAATTAAATGATTGTTTACAATAAAAACCAGTACGTCCGGTTGCTTTCGCGATGCGTGTTGTGCGGACTTTCTGCCCCTTGCTCTTGTGTCCTTATTGACCTTTACCTATTATCGGCTAGTGCCTTATGTCGCTAAGTTTGACCATTAGTCCCGGTTTCCAATCATCAGCTAATTGTTTTTAAGAATGGTTATCTACTCGCATTGTAAAACAACTTGATCTTTATCAGCTTGGGTGGATAAGATGTTAAGAAGTGTAAAGAGGATTACTTATGTTTGTGGGAGAAGTTTTCTAGATTATTATTGAGGAAATATAGGTCAATTAAATAAAATATTATATAATTTAATTTCCTAAAATATAGGACAATGAATTTGACTAAAATATTATATAATTTAATTTCCTAAAATATAGGACAATGAATTTGACTAAAATATTAAGCAAATGAATTTGAATAGATTCTTCAAAATATAGGTCAATTAAATAAAATATTATATAATTTAATTTCGTAAAATATAAGTCAATGAATTTGGCTAAAATATTAAGCAAATGAATTTGAATGGATTATTGCATACTTTGACTGGTTAAAAATAGTCTTTCTTTGACTCGTTAAAAATAGTATTTTTTGATATGAGGGTATCATGATTAATGATTTATAAAAATGAAGGTTTTGTAAATAACGTAATAAGTTAAGTAGGTTTGATTCGAGGAGAAATCTCATGATTAAGTGTGTTTAAGTTAGAGTAGTATTGAAATGGGTGACCTCTAGAGAAATCTCAATGATTCATCTTTGTAAGCATCACCTAGATGTAATGAGTTGCAAGTAGCCATGTTTGTGAGAGATGGGTTCTTGTGAACCATTTATTACGAGATATGGATGAATGGGTTTGACTCAAAAATTGAGAAGTTGAAACCTAATAAAACATCACATAAAATGTTATGGGGCTTGATTTATGGCAATGATAACTATAATAGATATGAGCTTGGCTAGTAAGGAGACATTTTTATGTATAGAGAGAGTTGCAAGTCTTCAACATTGGTTTTCTAATTGTTAAGAATTTGATGGTCGCCCATTCTCATGGTCATTTGAGAGTTTCCATTGCTTCCTACTTTGCACTCCTTAGAGACCAACAAAGTAGTGTACACCAAAGAATTATTGGAGATTTTCTTTGGGGTCAAATTTACTATCTTGAATGTAGCTTATTAGGGAGGTGCTTTTGGTGATGCGTCGAGGTGGTATGGAAGAGATGGTTTTGTAGTTTATAAGGGAGATGGTATGGAGGAGATGATGACAATGTAGAACATGATCAGTTGGGATGGTGATTTAGGATATAATTATAATTGAGGTGCAGCTTAAAATGTAAGATTAGCAATTGAAACCTCGACATTCTTAATTTTGTTCTCATCAAAAATCAATAGTCAAATTATTTTAATGATTAAACATAATTAAGATACTAAACATTGAAAGATTCAATAACACCTCATCTTATTTTTATTATAAAAAATTACCTATCGCTATAAGAGCATTTAATATTTAAAAATTTCTTTTTATACTTTCCAACGTTTAAATCACTATAAATCACTATTTGGCATGCTTGAAATGAAGGCCCGTATAGATTCCTCACTAATTAATCAAACGGCTGTCAAATTAAATCCGACACTTGCGGCTGACCCGACGACTACGTCAAATGACGCGCTTTTACCTTATTAACAATGGGCAGGCCCATCCCACACTTGTCTTTATATGCTTACCCACAGACAAGCCCACAGTTTCTAAATATCTTCTTTCTTAAAGCCTGCGTGAGCATATTTGCTTCAGAGAATTCATTTTTTGTTTGCTTCAGAGAAATTCCTGCAATGGCAGCCGCCATGAAAGTTCCAGCAGCAAAAGTTTCAGAAAAACAGAGAGGGAAGTCATTTTTCAGGCGCTTAAAAGCTTTGTCTCCATTTCCATACCTTGTGAAAGCTAAGGATTATTATGTGAGAAGCATGACAGAGTGCGCAGGAAGGGCAAATTATAGCAGCCTGGGTGCCGGAGGTCCGGGAGTTTCGATGTCTGGTTCTCTGGCAAAGAGTTTCAGCACAAATTCTTCAAGAAATGAAGAAGATTTCAAGGAGCTTGTGAGGGCCGCCTCGCAGAGGAGTCATCCAGACCTTTTCAGACCTTCTTCTACACAGCAGCAACAGGATCTTTTTCCGCGAAGCTACAGTTCCGCCAGTACGGCTCCCTCTGTAGGAAGAATCGACGAGGACAGCCCCGCCTATTTTCCAGGATCTTTCAAAACAAGCATTCCTGAAGCCGATCCTCGGTTTCCTCGCAGTCACAGCTACAGTACTGGTCAGAATTTTCATGTTCGGAGAAGAATGGCTGTGTAAAATCCTCTGCTTTGCTTTCCCTCTGTTTTTCCCCTTTTCTTTAACAAACTCTTGCAATTATTTCTCCTGTATTTTATTTTCGGTTTTGGATGTAACTGCTACGGCTTATTGATTTTTATCGGAATTGGAAAGCTTGCTTTGTCTTCAATCGCCATGATCAAAATGCTTCTCAGAAATTGATGTGGAATTGTGTAAATTTCTGATAAATTTTTCAATCATTTCTGTTCTTAACTATTTCATTTTGAAAGAATAGATCATAAAATATGACTTTTTCACTAATATTTTTGTTGAATTCTTTCATTTATGATAATAAATCATAAAAACAGGATTCTAAAATAAATTAGACGCAATTTAACTCACAAATTTCTCAAATCTATCATTCTAGACTTTAAATTTAGACATAATTTAATCTAAAGATTTATCAATTCTAGACTTCAGAAATTACATGGCTTTTCTTTGAATAAACTGTAAAAACTATTACACAGAGTTACAAATTCTGTCCAATTTTGTTGAGAGTTTTAGTGTTTACTGTCGATGCATTCAGATATTTGTTTTCAGGATTTGTTGTACATGTGGTCTGCAAATAGGTGTTTCTTGTACAATCCGAAGAACCGTGTGTCGCGCAACAAATCAATACAACAAAACTTTGGTGTCATTGTATATGCGGTTTGGGGTCCATTTTGCTGTCTCTTTTGTCACAGAAACGGATAAGGCCATGATTATTCGGTGGCGATAGGCTGGGCATTTCTTGTCGAGAGGTCTCCGGGTTTTTCAAGGAACTGAACAATTTAATGGATAAAATAAATTTTATTTATTTTAAAAATAATTAAATTTTGTATTATTTCTAATTGATCAAAGTAGAAAATAATATTGTAGAAATAAATAACAGCAAAGAATAAAACAAGGAAGGACAGGGAGACAATATCACCATTTTAACCATTATATAATTCAACAAGAACTGCAATTTTTGTATTTTGATCAAAGCAGAAAGCAGAAAACAATACAGGGAAAATAAATAACAGTCCAAAAGCACAGGCAAGGAAAGAATAAAACAAGAACAGAAAGGATACTTCCACTGTTTTAATCAGTTATATAAATAAATTAAGTATTTGTATCAAATATCATATTTAACTTTTTTAAAAATTATTTAGTGAAAGACAATTTTTGGGGTTGTATAGAATTTTTTATGCTAAATTTTTCTAATGTTTATGTAAGGAAATTTAATGTTGTGTTTGTATAAAATATTATAAAATGGGTTTTATTTTTTTTTTAATTTGGAGAAAGAGTTTTGAATTTAAAAAGATTAATAGAAAATTTATGTATTAATGATTAGAATTTTTTACAATAAAGTGTGATGGCATGATTGTATTAACAAAAATTCATATTTTTTGTTTAAATTTGACAATAATTCTTTGATATAGTACTTAAATATATTAGTTTGTTTGAAATCGTAGAATGTGATGTTCAAGGAAATATAATGTAGAATTGGAGTGCAAATAAAGTCTTTGGATCATTGAGTGTGATGATAAATATCAATGGAAAACATGTTGTATTCAACAACAAATATATTATTAATTAAATATAAATATATGAAATGCAAATGAAATATTTTTTTAGGAGAAGAGAGAAAAACAATAAAAAAAATATAGAGTAATGAAAATAAGTAGGAAAAAAATTGAGTTTCTATTTGAATAAAATGATTTAGAGTTGGATAGCTATTTTTTTGTTTACTTAAAGATATGAATATATCTATATAATAAATAATTCACAAAAATTATCTTACATAACACTTTGGATTTATTAAAATTTTTATCAAATAAAACATGACTCTTTAATGTTTTTATTATCATCATGAGCAATAGATTTTATTCAATAAATTTCATTAAACACAAGATAAAAGTTAAATTTTATTATTTTCATATTTTCAATGGAGACCCTTATAAATCTTGACTTTTATTAAAAGAGATATGATTCCTATTCTATTTCAACTTTTCTTATATATTTAAACATGAAAGGTCAAACAATCAATTTAATATTTTTAAAAAGTGATACATACTTATCTTATTTTCATTAATTAAATTTTGTTTTTAATAATTTAATCATATTAAAAAAAAAATTTAATTTTTAATTATCACTAGCACTAAACAATCTTTTATTATTAATTGCATCATAAATTTTAAAACGTAACCTATTTTAAAAATATATATCATAAAATAGAAAAATACACAGCTACTCATTGATAAAAGATATTCCCCTTTTATGATATTGTTTTCTTAATTTTTTAATTTTATTTTACAACGAACAAATATAAATAATAAATCTCTTTTTTTTTTCAAATTTACAATCCCATTAGTAAAACTAAATAATATAATATCTAAATGTCAAAATCTCTATCTCAATTATTAAAATTAACAGTAAGAACGTCAAGAACATGACGAGGACGACTTGACCTCTACGACATGGGTGCGTTCGACGTATGGCAAATGCTAGACAAAAAGTGAACGACGGGCAATTAAAAAGTTGATTCCGTAAAGACTAAAAGGACAAGTTCAATTATGCATCGGTACAAACAATAATCGTGCACTACACGAAGAATCGCTATCATTTGCGTACAATCTACACATTTGCCTTCAGTTTGGATTATTTGATTTTGGAATCATTTTCGCTTGGCAAGTATGAAGTTTTATAGGTTGTGATTGTATATATAAAAATGAAAAATGAAAAATGAAAATATAATTAATATATTTTATAAATATAAATTATATTACTTAAAAAATATTGTTATTGGTCATATAGGAACTGAGTGTTGTGTGCTTTCCAAGTAAATGTTGTGTCCATCTTGTTAGGTTTTTGTAGGTTTTATGTACTGTATTTACGATCTATCCCTTCATATACAATTGATTGTAGGAGTTTCTTAGCCTTTTTTAATATCCATAGCCACCTTTAGCTCGGCGGCTTATGTTGAAGCTCGAGCGTCAGGTTTAGGTGATTATGGCACCCCCTTCGACCAAATGACCAAGGAAATTTGTTCCCAAGGTATTTCACGAGGTAAGGTCTTTGTCACTCCTGATGTTATTTTGTCATTGTCAGACTTTGATTAGGCCTGCGAATGGCTTGAAAATTTTACTTTAATTGGCTATTTTGTTGGTTGCGTCCCTTCTGAGAGTGTGTTGCGGGATTGGGTTACCAAGGCTTGGATCTCTCATGGAGTCCACCTAGATGGTATCCAAAATTTGACAAAAGGTTTTTTCATGTTCCGCTTTGAAAATCCCTCTCAAGTGGAGGGTGTTCTAAAAAATGGCCCTTGGTTTGTTCACTCTTCTCTGTTGGTTTTCCAACCCTAGTCTCGAGACTTCACTGTCTCTTATGATAAGAAGCTTAAAGTCCTTGTCTGGATTGAATATCCTGGCTTTCCTTTTCCATGTTGGCCTTTTCGTGAAACATCGTCCAGACTTTAGGTCAGGTAGTTTGTTTAGAACTCGAGCACTTCTTTCATGCTTGCCCTCAAAAGAGGGTTTGTGTTGAAACTAACCTTGCTAAAGAACTCAAGGAGACGATTGATATTCAAATAGGTGGGCAATGTTTTCTCAGGATGTCATGTATTTGAATTTGCCCAATACATGTTTATGTTGTTAGTCTGCAAACCACAAAATTAAGGATAGCCCTTTGGCTACTCTCAAGACTAAGTCTCCTCCCAAGGAGTCTGTTGCTTCTCACATAACAGAACCCACAAAGGAAGATGGCTCTTGGACAACTGTGGTACGTAAAGGCAAGAATCCTTCATCTCCTCAGCCTAAGAAGGAATCACTGGCTACGGATTCGGTTTCGAAGGATTCTCTATCTTCAAAAGCTTCCAAGTTGATCTCCCCTACATGGGGTGTTTCAAACCCTATTTATCAGGGGAAATGTTTGTCACTCATGTAATCTTCCACCGTTTCACATGGCCCCATTTTGGTAACTTCTCCTCTAATAGCTCCATCTAGTTCTAATTCTCTAGTCTCCATGTGTCACCATTCTCGCAACCCTCCTGGGAAAGAGGACATGGTCGACGATGAACTAGTAAAAAGACAAGTGATTCCAGGAGATCTCTATCCAATTTTTCAGTCTGGTTCAAAAATTTTGCATAATAGTTTCTCCTAGATATTAGGGACAAGGATTGTATCCATGATCATTTTCAATGAATTTTCTTTCCTGGAATGTATGAGATCTTACTGGCCTCTCTCATAAATACTCGGTTCAAGATGTCTTTTGTAGCCTTCCTCGAACTGATGTATGCCTTCAAGAGATTAAAATAGTTATTTTTTTGCTTTCTACTACATGTGTTATTTGGCCACACGGTCAATTTTTTTCATCCAACCATGAAGCTAATAGAGGAGTGGTTACCCTGCCAGTGCCACGCTGAAAAAATACAGTTATCAATCATGCTGAGGACCCCATGCATAGAGAGGTTTAGATTCTTATGAAAATAGACAAACAACCTTTTAGTTTAATCAATGTTTATGCTCCCAATGATGCGGTGGAAAGAACGTACCTATGGCGTTGGTTAGCTGATACATTACCTTGGGCCACTTGGGTTCTATGTGGCGACTTTAATATGGTTGAGGTGGCTTCTAACAAGGATGACACTTCACCATTTCGTTAGACAACTAGTGAGCGTGAGGCCTGGTTTTATATGCGTAATAAATTAGGCCTTTTTTTTCCCAATACCAACCGTCGCCTACCGCATGCAGTTTGGCATACTTGGAGCAATTTTAGGGAAGGTTCTAACAGAGTTTTAAAATTTCTTGATCGTGCCATGATCTCCTCTCAATATTTCTTTTATTTTGGGTGTTAGGGATTTTTCTTGTATGAATCACAATGCTTGAAATGTCTATGTGAACCTTGTACCTTCTACTTCTGATTCAGAGACAAGAATAGCCTAATTGCTAAGGACTAGATAAGGTCCTTCTTCATTTTTGAGCTCCACATATGCTCAGGCAGGTTTTACCTTTTAAGATGGCTGTTAACACAGTATTTGTTATTGTGGACACTGATTTGTCATGTATCTCTATTGAACCAACTTATAAAATACCTTGTAAATGATCAAGCATAATCATATACAGGATTTAACCATACAAATCATAATCTTAAATATGACAGAAACCAATGATACAAGGATTTCAATCCTTCTTCCTTTTCTTAATAGGAGGGACAACCTAAATGATTCTCTCTTCAAGGAATCAATAACATGGACTATGTCCTGCTGACAGAGGTCCTTAAACAAGTTTAGCTTATGTGTTCTTAGTAACA
>MU228550.1:986212-1025214 GCA_018584345.1 Thuja plicata
ACTTATGTATGCATTTAATATTCTTCTACGGAGTTAGTTATGCATTTAATTGTTTTATCCTATGCATGATCTATTGTAAACATTAATTGTAATACCATCAAGGTATGGGTATTAGATCTTGATTGTTTATCTAGATCTCGCTATCAGACTTGAACAGATATATTAGATTGCTTCTAAACCCTATTTTGTGTGTGCAAGAAGAGAGCAGACGAAGTGTGTGGTGACTGCATTTTGAAGTGAAATGCACAGAGGGTTATTTTGTTAAGAAGCAACGATCAAGCAAAGTGACAACACAGTGAACACTAGAGCAAATTTATATAAGATTGTGAGATCATAGAAGGTACTGGAAAGAGGAGATCTGTCATCAGCATCTGAGTGCATAAAAAAGGATCAATACTTGAGACATTCTAATCATTGTATCAGGTGAAAATATCTTAATAGAGTGGTTCTAGCAGACCTTTCTAAATCTCCTAACAAAGTGCTTACTTTATTGTAAGTTGAAATCCTTTCACAGGGTAGATTGTAATTATCTTTAGCTCTTAACCGGGCAGACCTTTAACAGGCTATATTGCATTTTGTAATCAAATTTTGTAGCCTTAATAGACACACTTTATTACTGCAGTAGTGGAGAATTTTGTGGGTGTCATCCCCACCCCAGTTTTACCTATTTGGGTTTCTGGGTTACCAAGTTCTTGTGTTATGAGTTATTTATTTAATTGTGTGGATGCTATCTGATATTACATTAGATTTATATACGTATGAATGTGGATCAGTTTGTTTTAAGTGTTTAATTTTAAAGATCTGATTCACCCCCCCTCTTAGTATCTTGCTTTCCCATTATTGTATTTCCAACACATCCATCATAAGAGCATCCTTACTGTAGGCATTTTCATCTTTATAGCTTAGCATTGATCATTAATGGAGTTTTGCATCATAATTGAGCTAGAATAGCGTATAATTGCATCATTCTTAGCATCATTTCTCATTCTAGGACTATCACTCTTGAATGCTCAAGCTGAGAACATTACTTTAGCTTCCTAGATAGAGAGTCATGATATGCTTCTTATTTGTATTATCAATTCAACAGCTTAATTGTTGATTATTTCATATTGAGTTGATTTTATTAGCAAACTAATCTCATGCAAGTATTCTTATATACATAAATGGTGCCCACCGTGGGGCATTTACCTCAATTTCATAAAATTTGTTCAAAATTTGCATGTTTCATGCTTTTTTTTTGTAGATTTCAATCTTTTGCAAGTGAAGTAGCACGTTAGATCATTCAAATAACTCGTATCCAAAAAAGTTCGACGCCTTTCCACAGCCAAATGATGTATACAAGCTAAAGTGTGATGCATTTGCACAAGGTGTCGACGCCTTTAACAAATTTTGTCTATTTTTCTCTCGACGCATATAGTACTCCATTTTAATCCATTTAAGCATTTGTTTTAACACATTTGATCTAGAGTAACATTGTTTAAATGATCTTATAGCACTTTGAAAAATTGAAATAACACTTCTTATTTTTTTTAGCACACATTGTTCGTCATAATAGCACATATAAGGTTTCTTGTAGCATGTGGCAGTTTTCTTATAGTGTGTATAATTAATTCTGAAGCGTGTAGGGGTAATTTGAAAATAATTGAAAATTGTTGGTTATAAGATGATTTTAACTCTCTGTGTTATTCAATGACAGGTCATAGAAAGGTTAAAAAACTAGAATTTTGGTTTTGAGGATTAGAGAAGTCGAAAAAGAGAACAAAAGGTGGAACAAATCAAAGGCATCCATTCAAACCGAGAAGACCCTTGAAGAAAAGGTGAGTATACAACGTTATTAGGAAATCATATAATTATATTAGGTTTTCTACAACCTAACATATTCGCCTTTAGATCATGTTTCTCCTTTCATCGATCCTATTTTAAGTTAATCAAATTGCTTTTAAGGGCTAACTAGGTTTTTCTTAACCTTGGGTTTTTTGTGTGATGAACTAACAATTTGGGAGGAAATTGGGATGCGAAGGAGCTTGGAACGATCAACGAGGTAAAGTATAGAAAAAATAAGAAAAAAAATAAAAAATGTTCCTATCCTTTGCTAGCTACAAATAAGGTAAGCCTAAAACCTTATTGTTTTGTTTAAATTGCAGCATTTGATTCAAAAACCTAGCATAATTAGAAAAGTGAATTGGAATCTTAAGTGAGATATTATGGATATTCTCTTCACCTTTTTTGTGAATCAAATTCCCAAACATATCAATTTTGAGAGGAAGATAAGATAATAAATTCACTAAATATCTAATTAAGCCTCCTTGTTTGTGGATGAAAGTTCTAGGTATATGATCTTCACCCTTTGGGTGAATCAAAAAGCCAAACACACTAACCCCCTTAGATTAAGAGGCTTGGAATTAGCATTGTTAATCATGTTTGGGAAGTGAAGAAATAGGTATATGCTCTTCACCTTTTGGTGAATCAAACGCCTATACTTGCGTTCATTTGAATTTTTTGCTTTCATTAATTTTGCTAGAGCTTTAGTGGGCATGCTTCCTAAGAATGCGCCTTACAAGGCCGGTGAGAGGGAATGACCCAACATGGGAAAAAGGTTAAGCCAACCTATTCCGCCCACTTCAAAAAAAAAGTCAGTTAAGTTGAAAAAATTAGAGGGAAAAAATATCAAATGCTTGGACTTGTAGGGCTATATGCCTCAATCATGCTTGTGTGACTACGTACTCCTTGTTTGACTCATTTGATCTTTTTTTTTTGGAAATCCGAACCAAACACACAATTAACTTAGCAAAAACTACCTTGTAGAGCCATGTTTTAAAAGCCAAATTGACTTTAGGTAGCTTGTTTGTAAGATTTTTGGTGGTGAAAAGACCCGTGCAAACGATCGAGAACATACACTTTTTTGTGTTTTCAATTTGTAACATCTAAAATAGATGTCTCAAAAATGTAAGATAGGAAATGGTGTATATTTGAAATGTAGTGGGTAAATAAGATGCTCTCCTTTTATTCTTAGATACACAAATGAAGGATCCAAATTGATTAACCCCAAAGGAAGGATCAATGCACAAATGGATCAATCATTTGGAAATAAGAGCAAAGAGGAAGATCTTAAATACCCGTTTATAGATTTGAATGTGTGATAGATCTAGAAAGATTAATAATCTTTAATTGAAATGAATAGGAGAAAAACACTAACCTTGAAATGTTACAGATCTAAAGAATTTTTTTTTCGGGGGTCTGCACTCAGTTTCTGGAAAATCTAAGACCAAATCTGGAATAGAAATGCAGAAATGAACAAAACCCATAAATCTTTTTCTATTCTGACACTGTTCTGATTTTGACCCTCAAGTCAATGTCACCATTGACCCAGAATTTCCAATTCTAATCTAGGGTAGAATCGACCTAAAAAGTCTCTGACAAAAAATCTATTTTTGAATCCTAAAATTTTGTTGAAAAGGGTATCTGAATCTGCACTTTGATCCGCTGTTTCGAACCTGTACCTACAAGAAAAATGAATTTGTTTGTTGGGGGGAGGGGTTTGCCTTAATCAAACCCCAATTTAGTAATTAACCTTGAAATCAATAATTTAAATAAAATTTGCTAGCAAGTAGTAGAAGTAAATCTAACAATGAAGCTATGATATTCAATAGATATGCAATTGTATTTCAAATGTAAATAAGTATGTAAATATGAAAGCTTGGGCTCAATATTAGAAACCATAAACCTCCATGATTGTATGCCTCAAATCCACCTTGAAGGAAGAATGAAAAGGTCTTTGAGGATGCACAAAGGATCTTGAAGGAAGATTACAACATCATGATGGATAGATCTAGGGCTTGAATGATGAATCTTGAATGTTTGAACCAAATCCCTTCAAAGGCTTGAAAGCTTGAATCCTTGACCTTTAATGGAGAACTTGAATGCTTGAAAGGAAGACTTGAAAACCTTGAAAGCTTGAAAACATGTAGAACAATGGATTCTTTAACTTCTCTTAATGCTTAGTGCTTCTTCTTGCTTAGAGAGACTTCACTTAGAGCTTGAGATTATCCTTCTTATCAATTAGTTCATGGTTAGAGAAAATGAGAGGAGAAAACTTCCTTATATATGAAACTAGGGAACAATCTTATAGAGAGGCCTACATAGGAGAATTAAATTCCAATTAGACCTATACCCCTAGAAGAGGACCTATATTAAATATATTTTAAGATTCATCACTTCGGAACCCAAAATGACCGACCTAGAAGCGAGAAATGAACTTTTAATGACGTCCGACAACTGAAAAACTTTCAAACTGGAAAGGGGGACCCAAGTCAAGGTCGAGGTCAACATTGACCTAGGGAGTAAGAACCCATGGAAAATGTGTCAGATGTGAGGGATGGTGCCTGGATAGGCCCAATATGGGTCCTAAACAAGCAAAGAAGTAGGAGAGGATACATAAATGAGGGACAATATGATGGTCGTCAAAAACACCCCCTAAGGAGGGATAAAAATTCTTAACATGGAAGTTATTCCATTTTAAGATGATACACAATTTAAGGGTAAAAATAAAGTTTCATTGTTGTGAGTGTTGTGGTTGAAAGTTCATGATTGCAAATAGAAAAGATCCATCAAGATCGAGAAATCAATTCACACTTTTAACTCACTCATGTAAGGACCAAAAAAATAAAGAAAAATGTATAAGTCCAAAACATCAACTTTATGATAATGTCGGTTTTCACTAGATCCCATTATAATAAAGAAACTCTACAAGAAGATGGGATTTAACTTAGACAAGAGGTACCTTATCCTAGTGAACCAATTTTAGCTTCTTCATATCAACCTTTCAAAATAGAAGAAGAAAAAGAGAAAGAAGAAATGGCACGTATAAGGGGGTTTGATGATCTTAACAATGCTCATGAAGCTAATAATCATCCCCATATTGATGCTAATTATAGAAACAACAACAAAAATAACAATGGTCACAATGAGAGAAATAATTATGATAATAATGGAGGAAGCAATCAAGATCATCAAGATGAAGAGGCAACTGGAGAAAGAGTGGATGAAGCTGCCCAAAATCCCCTCTTCATAAAATTCATGAAAAAACTTTTAGAAAGAGATAAGGAGAGATATTTCTTTAACCTAGCTCAAGCAGGAGTAAAACTTCCCCATGATTATGACATGTCAACCCTAAGAAAGATGAGGAAGAGGAAAATATAATAGGTGTGATGAATAAACAATTCAATAGTTTCCAAGAACAATTAGATAGTGCATGAAGAGATTTGTGGCTCCTAAACAATTTTCAATTCAGGCCATATATTCATTTCCTTTTGACAAGAGTTTAATTGTGATACATTTCCCTCAAAATGTGGTCTTTCCAAAATATGATAAATATTTGGGTACATCTGACCCACAAGACCATTTAAGGGAGTTTTGTGCATTAAGCCTAGAGTTTATGCATGACACCACCTTTTTAATGAGGTTGTTTCCTCGAAGCCTTAGAGGGAAAACAATGGATTGGTTTTCAAAATTACCCCCGGGGATTAGAACATTTGAAGAATTGGCCTCTAAATTTGAGACTCATTATTCATATAATATTAAACATGAAGTCACCATGTTAACTTTATCTAACACTAGACAAAGAGAGTGGGAATCATTTTTAAACTTCTTATAAAGATGGAGAACAATTTTTTCTTGTTACTCTAGAGGTATACCCGAGAGAAAAAATGGACATCTTCATGAATAACTTAAAATGATTATGAATTACCGGTTGCAACTCCAATGTCCAATCACTTTTTAAAAGATCATGTAAAATGGGATTATAATAGAAGAAGTTCTAGTGAGAAATGGAGAAATAAAACTTTACAAAGAAAGCAAGGGTTTTTCTAATAATCCTAACAATGCTAACAACAACATGGTTCCTATTAACAACAATAAATTTTGGTGGAAGAATTCCAACAAAAATCTTGTTAATGATGGATTTGTGGAGGAAAACAATTTTAAATCCACTCCATTTAATATCTCAAGTGGATCTAATCAAGCCAACAATGTCAATAAAATGTCCAAGATCCCTTTTAACAATAATAATATTCCAAACAATCAAGAGGCAAACAAATCAAGACCTTTATTTAATCCAATACAAAGGAAGAAGTTCACACCCTTGGGTGAATCTCTTGAAAATTCTTTAAGGACCCTCATTACCAATATAAAATCAGTACATTACTCGAGATGAGACCATATGAACCACAAGTCAAACCCTCATGGTGGAATGATGCCCATCATTGTGAATATCATATAAATAAAGGGCACAAAATAAATGAATGTATGAGATTAAAGCATGTGGTTCAAGACTTGATAGATAATGGGGTGATTAAGGTAGATGGTCCTCAAAATAATAAATATCGTACGACGTTCAAAACTCCTTTCTTCAAACATGAAAAGGGAGAATATTTAAATTTTAACTAAAATAACAAAAGGAATAATGAAAAGGTTAATTTTTATCATACCTATGATAATGTCATCAATTCCTTATCAAGGTATGAGAATACAATCAATGGTGTTGTGCTTAAAAATAATCCATCAAAAGAAACTTCCAATGTTGTAACTAGGGGGAAAGATTCAAAGATAACAGTTGGCCTAATCAATCATCTTCATCTTTAAGACAATATAACCTTGTGGATCAACTCCAAAAGACACCTGCATAAATCTTGATTTTAGATTTGTTGAAACTTTCACCCAATCATAAATAAATATTGGAAAAAACTCTTGTGGAGACTACGGTCCCTAATGAATTAGATCATGAGAAATTCCAAAACATGGTTGGACACCTCATTGCACCTCATTTTTTATATTTTTTCCGAACAAGATGATATGTCGTTAAACCATCATCAAAATCTTCCATTACATATAGAAGTTTTGATACATAAACACCATGTCAAAAGAGTCTTAATTGATGGAGGTGCTGGTTTAAACATTTTCACTTTGAGTCTTGTGAAAGCCTTAGGATTTTTTGAAGATGATTTTTATCTGAAAAGAAATATTACCATCAAATCCTATGATGATGAAGAGAGATCATCCAAAGGAATGGTTGTTTTACCTATCAGAATTGGTCTAATTGAGAAAGAAATAGTTTGTCAAGTTCTTGATATAAATTTGACCTATAACATCTTGTTAGGGAGATCATGGATTCATGAAATGCAAGTGGTACCTTTTACCTATCATCATTGTATAAAATTTCCATACATGGGTCAAGAGATCACTAGAAGTGGAGACTTAAATCCTTTGAAAAATTATAATATTGTTAAACCTTCAAATGAGTCATTCATACCACATAATAGTGAAGGGTCTACATCAAGTACTTTCAAAGGAAAAACTCAAGAAAATACTCCTAGTTTGGATCCGATGATCGATTCAAACCAAGAAAAGGTTAGTTTTTTGGATTCACAAGAAAAAGAGACTACTAGCTCAAGTGTTCCACATCAAGAGGAGGACAATTCAAAAACTTCTAAGGTGGAAAAGGGAGTCAAGTAAAAATGCACCTTCAGGATCATCTTCAGTGGACTTAAACTAATGTTTCTTAAATTTCTATATAGGAATTTCATCAACATCAAAAATCAATGAAGTATCCATAACCAAACTTTGCAAATAATATAAAATACCTCTTCTGTGATGAATCTAAAAAATTTTGCTTTGTCCAGTCACATAATGCACTAGCTTCTCTGCTCTTCTGCTCAAATATTTGTTCTTCTTTGGTTTTGCTTCTTCGAATGATGATTAGATAAGCTCTTTTGATTAACCTTATACTTTGTTGTGTAAAGAAATGACATAGTTCCCCATGAACTCATCTCTACACATCATCCAATCAAATGATAATCTAGCAACCATAGGATATGGCTCGCAAAGCTATGTGATCATAGATATATGATCCATAATTTCTCTACATACTCTCCCTAAGATTGCAAGAGCTTAATCTCCATAATCAGGGGTTGGATAGATTTCTTATGTTTCTTTCCAATGCCTCCCCTAAGGTCATGCTTGGCCATCTAGGTTGATGTAGAAATGTTAGCATCAGGTGAAGACTTAGTAGCATCTACTGACTCTCCCTGAACCTTTTCCTCACTTGGTTCTTTCACCTTCCATCACATATATTCCTCTTTGCATCAATAGGTGGAGGTCCACTTTTGCTCTCAGTTATATTGTATCAACAAAACTTTGCTATGTGTCCTAGATTATGAGATTTGTAGCATGTAGGAGGTGGTATGTTCTGATTAATATGCAACTTACAACACTTTGCGATGTGCCCAAATTTATTGCATTTGTAACATGTTATCTTAGTTGTTGTTCATTCTCTAGTGTAATCTTTATTGATTCTTGATTGATCGGGCTTCTTGCAATCTACCTTCTTGTGTCCAAATGCGTGACAATTGAAACAATAACTAGAGAAATATTTGTAAGGAATTTTACCTCTATAGTCTCTCTTCATATGTCCAATCTTGTTACATCCAAAACATCTACCTCTTAAACATCTGATCTAATCTTTAGGTTCTTCAAGAGTAGTTCTTTCTTCATTAGTCTTCACTTCATATTTTTCTTCCTAAGTCTTTGAACATTCAGCTTCATTGAAGCCAACTCTAGTCATGTCTCCTTTAGGTTTCTGTCTATCTCTCTTCTCATCAATCTTATCACTGCTCATATGAGGTTTTTCAATATGTTTCTTAGCCTTAGTAAGTTCTCCCTTTATGATCTGATTATATTTCTCTAATTCCAGATATTTATTCTTCTAGTCATCAAGTTTAATCTACATTTGTCCCATGTGAATATTATCATCTTTTAAGGTTTCTTCAAAAAAAAATTGGTCATCCTTTACCTGTTTAATGTCTTTAGCCATTTAAAAATAAATAGTTTCATGATCAAGCTTTAAAGTATCTTTCTCTTGTTCAAACTTTTTTATCTCATCTGAAGTATCACTATCTAATTCCTCTTTTATCTTATCCATAAGATATTGTCTCTAACTCCCAGATAGTTCAAGTTGTTCCTTCAGTTTCTTAATGAAACCCTTTGCTCTTCTCAATTTGAATTTCAATTCACCATTCTCTACTTTAGCCTTATCAAGGTCTTCAAGTGCTTCTTCAAAGTTTTCTTACAAACTTTCATAATCCATCTTGATCTCCCTTAAACTGTTAGACTTTCTATCCAAGGTCCAATAGATTTGAGAACAATTTTTAGGATTAAGTAATATTGAGGGGGGGGGGGGGGGTGANGGGGGTTGAATTGGTATTACAATACTTTAAACTTAAAATTAATAAATTCCAACTTAACCAGATAATTGCAGAAATGAAAAGAATATAAATGCAAAACACATAACTCATAACACTATGAAATTTTTATCGAGGAACCCTGGGAAAGGGAAAACCCTGGTGGAGCTTACATCACAATGCATCCATTCATCTATTCGCATCCATACCATACATCCCATACTTTTCTTCTCATAAAGCTCTTCATATATTTACATTTTACATATCTAGTTGGCTTCCAAATACATCACAAAATGGAATCAACACTTATACAAAAATTAAATAAAAAGTCAGTGACCTTACACTACCAAAATATAGGTAATACACAATCCAAATTCAACTTAGCACGTTTGGATTCCACGTCATAATCCCTCAATCGTCGCAACCTTTCATTTGTCATGTATCACTGCTGCTCTATCTTCGCATGCCTTCAACATACTGTAACTTACTACAATCAACTCCAAAACATAGGATACCTTAACTGAAGGTCATACATATCCCAAAATAGCTTTCCCTAAGTTGGCATGTCTTCATTCACCATATATTGTGCTCTCTAACCAAAATTATACCCATGTACCCTGTTAAACTGCTTTCTAGACTTCATTTTGCAAGCCTTAACCCCAGAACTATGTTTCACACCAAGTGATCATCCATAATAGATGTGTTTCCATAAATAAAAACCCTAATGTTCTCCTGAACACTCCTAGATGAGCCACTTGCCAACAAGTTGATTCCTTATAAAATAATGATAGATGATTCGAAGAAGTTTTTTTTTTTAATAACTTTTAAACAAATAGGAAGAGAAAAGAATAGAGCAGCAGATGTCATGGAAACCTTACCTTCTCTTTTACAAATACCAAAGAAAAATGCAAGATATGAATTATTGGTGGAAGAGTTGGAGAAACCTGCATATAACCTTCCTGATACCCAAATCATATGCTTACTAGTTGGACATGACTCCCCATGGTATGTACCAATTTATGCCCATTTAAAAGAAAAAAATTACCATTGGACCAATCCTGAAACTAGCAAAAGAATTTTATATGCCGAGCTTCTCATTTAAACATTATTTTAGACATATTGTATTGTAAGGGTCTTGACAAAACACTTCTTAGGTGTCTAGAGAATGAGGAATCAAAACTCTCTTTACAATATTTTTATGAGAGAATCTGTAGGTCTCATTCAAGTGGTTTGAACTTAGCTAAGAAGATCCTATGAATGGGGTATTATTGGCCAACTCTATAGAAAGATGCTCATCAGTTTGTGAAGGTATGCCAAAAATGCCAATATCATAGAAATATGGTTCATGTACCAGCACATGAGCTACACCCAATGACCACATCTTTGCCCTTCTATTAATGGGGGTTTGATTTAATTGGGATGATTTACCCACCTTCATCTAATAGTCATAAGTAAATCATAACTACCACAAAATATTTCACTAAATGGGTAGAAGTTGTGCCTTTAACAAAATCAATAGGAAAAAAAATTTCAATGTTCATCCTGAATCATACGATTTGTAGATATGGCATTCCTCATGCTATAATTATTGACAATGGAAATTAGTTCAAAAACAAGGATGTTGATGAACTATGTGCCAAATTTCACATCACCCATCACTCTTCTTTAATTTACTATTCTCAAGGGAATGGTCAAGTAGAAGAAACAAACAATAATATCCTCAATATTTTAAAGATAATACTTGATGAAATAGGAAGGGGTTGGCACATACAATTGAATCTAGCATTGTGGGAATACATAAAAAGCATTAGATCACCTACGGGTGCAACTCCTTTTTCATTGGTTTATGGAGAAGAAGTTGTATTACCTTTAGAAGTTGAGATTCCATCCTTAAGAATCTCCTTGCATGGGTTAGTGACAGATGAGGATTATAGAATTGCTAGACTTCAATAACTTGAGTTACTGGAAGAACACCAAACATAAGCCTATGAACATCTGAAAGTATACCAAAATAGAATGTCTAGGAGCTACAATAAGAAGATAAAACCCTGAAACTTTCAAACAAGTGACTTGGTGTTAAGAGAAAACCATAAGAATCAAGCAGAGAGAAAATTAAGGAAAGTGGGAAGAGAATTGGCTAGGAGCTTTCAATATGACCTCTTCTTTTGGAATAGGGACATACAAATTAGTTGATTATTATGGAGAATAATTGCAATAACCTATCAATAACATCCATTTAAAGAGGTTTTATACCTGATTCAGATGAAAGTGTATAGGATAAAAGAGTATTAGATGAGCATATCAGATGAGCATATTAGATGAGAGAGCATCCATATTTGTATAGTGGAAAAGATCTTGAGAAAAATCCAAAAACATGATAAAGAAGAAAATGTACAAAAATAGTGGAAAATTAAGCATGAAGAAAGTAAAAACATTCAAATATGGATCCTAAAAAAAAAATTGTTATCTTGGTGAAACTTGGCAAACAAGCACCTTGGTAATATAGAAAAAAAATGAAAAATATAAAAAAATATAAAAAAAAAGGAAAAAAGAGAAAAAAAAAAGTGCCTTGGTGAAAACCTAGCAATAGGCGCCTTGGTAGAAAAAAAAGAAAAAAAGAGAAAAAGAGAAATAAATTCAAGTGGTGAAAACCTTGTAAACATGCCCCATTTGACCCTTAAGTCATGCCTAGTTGCATTTTTCCATTTGCATATTTTATGATATCATTGTATATATCCTTTCATCCATATTTTGTACATGGTCATAATAAAATCTCAGAGTTGCATTTGCATATCCCAGGTTGCGTCATAGTCTTGAAAGTGGGCTAAATCCAACATCATTGATACATCAAACTGGGGGCACCTAAACCAAAAATGAAGGAGTTCATCAAGAAGATATATATTGGCATAAATCAATGCACCAAACCAAACCAATAGACACTTGAACCTTTGATTTATATCATTGTTCGATTCACATTCAATCTTGAAACCAGTGCGATCAATACCTTGATCTTGGACATTAACTTGACTTGTACTTTTATCAGGATTAAAAAGATTGAAATGGATGAAGTTCTATCAGAAATACGGATACAAAAATAATTGTACTATTTTTCTTTGATATTTTTCTTGATTTTTGTGTCATATCTTTTTAGCTAATCAATGATGTTTTGACTAGATTCGCAATGATAAAACACATGATAACATTTTTTGATTTCTGAGTGATTGTTTATAAGGTTGATTCATTAAAGTATGAAAAATTATCTAAAGACATGATCATCAAATAATCATTGATTACATTTGCATAGGTAAGGGATCATATATTTTCTTGTTTACGCAAACAGATACCTTGGTCATTTAGATCAATCATATCTTAATGTCAAAATCCACTTGCAACATTGAATCTGATGAAAATGGTATTGATACTCTCATGGTTTATAAATATAACTAGTGAATGGTTGTACCAATTTTATGATGAACATATGAGGATGACAATATTCATATCATCATTGTTTGGAAATATAACCAGTGATGGTTATACTTGCTAGTGACCCAAAAAAGCTCAATTATGAAACTGAAGGCATTCTTTTCAAAAAGTGATAGTTTAGTTGCATTCATATAGATTAATTTGCATAAGAGATTTCTATAATTATAGGATGAGTTTACCAATTTTTAGATTAAAAAAAATTCTTTTCAAAACAACTATGTTGAACTTTCATCAAAACATGCATATCATTAATCATTAAAACATTAAAATTTCATTAGTCATTAAACATACAAGTCATTTAAGATCATTTCATCCAAGTGCATTTATCATTAGAACAATTAAGTATCATTGCATAAAGTCATCATCCAAAGCATTAAACCATTAAGAAAATTACAACATACATTCTACATTCATTTAAACTATGTGATATATAACACATCCATCCAAAGCATATAAAACAAATGCATTCATATCACTATAAACCATCTAGAACTGCATCCATATATATCATCATAAATAATCACATAAAAGTTCCAACATATGATGTCATCATAAAGAAAATATCAAATCAAAGGGAAGAGTCTCTCAAAAGAGAATCACATGATCATAAAATGTCTATCAATAAGTAGACATCTCTCAAAATGTTGATCAAATAAGATATGTAAATCACATGAAGATAGTATCATCAAAAATCTCAACTAGGGGCACCATCTATGTCACCTATACCATCTGTGCCACCTATGCCATATGTACCACCTGTCCCATCTATGTCTCTACTAGTTGAACTATATGGATATGATTGAGGTACCTAACTAGAAGTAGCTGCAATAGGTCTATGTGCCATAGAATCCATAAAACTCTACAACATTCTATCAAACTGATCCATCTGGCTACTAATAGTTGTCACACTAGCCTGTAAAGACCTAACATCTTGAGTAAGCATCTCTAGTGCTTGATACACAACTGGAATCTAAGGAACAACTAGAATCTTTGAAACAACTAGAATATTTGGAACAACTCAAATCTATGGAATAATTGGAATTTGAGGAACATTTCTAACCTGAGCTATATGTATATTTCTAGCTACTCTATGCTTCTACCGACCCCAAACTACTAGCACAACCTGAGGAGGAGCTCGGCCACATATCCAACCACCTCTCATCCATACTCCTCCACCTCTCATCTTAACTCTACCACCACCACCCCTAGCAGCACCAATCACCAACCCACATCTACCTACAACTCCAATTCTCCTCTAAACTTTGTCTCTACTATCCACCACCTCTCCCACCATCACCACCATCACCACCACCATCATCATCAATATCAGGAATAGACTCAGCAGGATTTGTGTATCTAGGGAATCAATGATTCATGAACCACTATGCATAATCGACTGTCATACCAACATTTATAATATGATCTATCATATGCCAAGGAAGATAAGGCATACCAAAGATCTCATCACAAGAAAAATGGTACTCTACTTGTGGTTCCCACAATGATCTCTTAGCCTGTACACATGTGAATAATGCCAAACCTTGTGGTATATCCAGAGTATGGCCAAACTATCGCGTAACTCTGTAAAATAAATATCTCTCAATCAAAAGAGGAGTCTAACCTATCATCCATCGAGGCATAAACATATAAGGTACCTTTCAATCATCATCTCGTCATACCTCACATGAGAGATAAGGTTTCCAGTGCACCTGAACCATATCATCCAACATATGTCGCCAATAATCCATCTTTCCCATATGAGGCTGGACAATCACTCCCTCATACAAGTAACCATAAGGCCATTCTCTCTCTCTCTCTCTCTCTCTCTCTCTCTCAACAATGGGTCTAGTCACACAAATATGCTCCCATGTCCACAACTGTACTAAAACTGCACCAGTAAAAAGTGTAACACACTGTTGATAGACAACATCATGTAACTCATTGTACAACTAGGAAAGAATGTAAGATCCCCAATCAAATGCCTGAGGCTTTGCAATCATTTTTTCTACTATCCTACCCAAGCCAACTGCAAAACCTTGGCGATTAGGAAGAAGGAATCCCTCAATCAATGAACCTAATACTAATGGAAGTAGAGGGAACGATACAAACTGATCCCATGGGATGCTTTGATCACTAATAGTGACATCACAAAATATGTGTCTACACATTTCTCCATCATATACCTCATCATAATAAATGAGATCACCTTGGATAGGAATCCAGAGTAATCTATACACATCCTCAGGGTTATTGTCATCTCATCCATCGATAAATGGAAAGTATTATGGTCTGAGTTGCAAAACTTAGCCATAGCGGTCAGTAGGCCATAGTTCACATGGAACCAGGGCATATCAAATAAATAAAACAACCCACATTGACTGATAACTCGCCGATCTTAGGGAGATAATTGATCAACCATATCAAGCGGCCATAGAGATAAATCATGAATGTATAATCTCCAAACTCAAACCTATTTGAAATCAAATGGAATAATATCAGTAATATCATCTAAATGAATCATCAAAATATTATCCTATCATCAAAATCACT
The DNA here is from genome assembly GCA_018584345.1 of Thuja plicata. NCBI lineage: Eukaryota > Viridiplantae > Streptophyta > Pinopsida > Cupressales > Cupressaceae > Thuja > Thuja plicata. The sequence goes on from MU228550.1 coordinate 1,001,479, forward strand.
CCCCTAGAGCACATTAAATTTTTTCCTAACTCAATATCGTGAGGAAAGAAAAATATTAGTTATCCTATCAACCTATCAGGATGGACATCATACCACATTCATCAAAATGATAATATTGACATTAGAAACACTTATTTTTATCACAAAATTAGGCCATATCATCAATCGATCTTTCATATTTACTACCAATTCAAATCCATACTTTTATCAAGTTAAAAATTCAAAAAGTAGCCTACGTGTTATTTTGTCATGTTCGATATGGTGACAGACACATGCATTACTATTTTACATAGTAGGCACTACTATAAAAATGTTACGCATTCAAACACATCATATGTGTCAGTTTACCTAGTACGCGCTACTAAACTTTATTATATGCATTATAGGAAAGTTTAAAATGCACTAAGGGTTCTCACGCGTTACAAAAAACTTAGGCCACACATTTATGTGTTGTTTCGCACTACTCTCTGTTAATTTAAATATCGGACGTGTTACAACACTATTCTATGCACTACTCAGTTCTATCATATGCATTATTTCATCAAAAATAGCATAAACCTAATCTTTCAAAGCCTAAAGATTCAAAAAAATTATTGTAAATCATGAAATTGACACAATGGAAAGGATTTAGATACGCATCGGAGGTCCATAATCTATTGGATGCTCAAATCTGTGCCCTGGCTCGAATTGGTGCTCATGAATAGTGACTAGCATCTCGATCAAATCACCAAGAAAATCATAGCTCAAAAAGGTAAAAAGTGAAAGTGAGTGTTGAAACTAACTTTTTTACACCCATATACACTTTTTGACCTAAAAAATGGCATTTTTGATATTTTCTTTATCCAAAAGTTGTTTTTCATCAACCACATGGTAAATTATTTAGACAATACCTCTATAAGTTCTTTAGATAATTATGATCATGCTCATCAGGAGAACATAACAGAGAGGGTGAATAGTGATGAGTCTGAGGTTAAAAAACTTCCAGCAAACCAAACTAATATGGATCAACCTAGTAATGAATCAGACACAATTTTGCAAATGGAAAACCAAATCACTTTGGATAAACAACATGGGTTTGAACAAGTTATCATTATTGATTCTTGTCAAGAATATGGTCAACCTAAACTGAAGGGATTAGAAGATTCTAATAATGCAACCATTTTGATTGGCTTAGAAGATTTACCCCCTTCTATTGATGTGTCTCCCATTTTTGATGAAGGAATTATTGGGGAACCTGATCTCAATAGAAATTCTTCAGAAGACAATGAGGATGATTCACTATCCCCTATTGTAGGTCTGTGGAGAGAAGATAACCTGGAGACAATCTTGACTTCAGAGACAAAAGTGGTCATCCAAGAAGCTCCTTGGTCATAGGTAAAGAATAATAAATGTTCCAACAAATCTTTAGGCAAAAAAGGAGACCAAAAAAATCATAGTCAAGGGGGAGTTCAAACTAGAAGACAAATTAAGGCTGATGTTGGCACTCCTAAGAGTAAGAAAGGAAGGGAATCACAAAAGAAGAAAAGAGAGAAGGAAGGAAAATAGAATATAGCGGAATATAGGAGGGTTTAAAATGAAAGTCATCTCTTGGAATATAGGAGGGTTTAATAGCCTCCATAAACATGATGTTCTTAGGAATATGGTTAGAGATAGAAAACCGGATATTCTTCTTATTCAAGAAACTAAAATGAATAAAGAGAAAAATGAAAGATTCCATATTTCTAAAGATTATGGGAGCCTAGGTGGTGATTCGGATGGAGCTTCAGGAGGAATAGGGATTTTCTGGAATAATAAAAATGTTGTGTGCAATTTAATTCATAATGAAAAAAAAATTTAGTGGTCAAAATCACTTATCTCAAGGATAAAATTTGCTGGAATATGATCAATTTTTATGCCCCTAACACTAGAGGTGGAAGACATAATTATATGCAAATATTGAAAGATATTTGTAATCTCTTTCAAGAAACTAGCTGGATGATTATGGGAGATTTTAACACTCCACTCAAGAATGAGGAAAAAAAGGGAGGGATTATCTCCCAACTGGACAGTAGATATGACCTAATGGAATTTATCAATGAGGAAGCTTTGTTAGATATTGATTTGGAAAGCATTAACTATACCTGGTCTAATAGACATACTGGGAAATATTTAATTCAAGTGAAACTGGATAGAGCCCTCTTAAGCAATGACTGGATGGCTAGGTACTTTTGCACTCTTTTTGATGAACTTTGTATTGGATCTGACCACTATCCTATATCCCTAAATATTAATCAAATCTAGAGCAGAAAGAAATTTCCCTTCAGATTTGAAAGAATGTGGCTAGCTCACCCTAACTTAGAAAATAAGATTGAGGAATGGTGGAATTACACAGTTGAAGGGGGAGCAATGTATAGAATGGCTAAGAAACTGAACACTATAAAAAGAAATTTGAAAATATGGAACAAGGAAGTGTTTGGGGATATCTTGCATCAAAAAGGTAAGTTGGAGAATGATATTAAGGAAATTTAGAACAACATCCAGAAAGAGGGTCTTTTAGAGGAAACTAAAATCAAGGAAAACATTCTGATTGCTAATTATCATAATATTATCACCAAGGATGAATCTTTCTAGAGACAGAGATCTAGAGCTCTTTGGCTCAAGGAAGGGGAAAAGAATACAATATTTTTCCATAAAATGACTTTGAAATAAAAATATATTAACAGGATAACTAATCTCCAATCAAAAGGTAAAACTATCCGGAAGGAGGAAGAGATCAAATCTGAAATGGTAAGATACTTCTCTGAGTTTCTTGCTAAGGATAATAATTTGAATAGACCTAATCAAGATGAAATTCTAAATTCCATGCCTAATTTGGTTGATGAACCTTCTAACAAAATGCTCCAAGCTATTCCTTTGAATAAGGAAATCGAAAATGATGTCTTCTCTTTCGAAGGAGAAAAATCTCTTGGCCCCGATGGCTTCCCTATGTTGTTCTTCCAGCAGTTCTGGGATATTATAAGTCAAGATGTTTAGGCATCTGTTAAAGAATTCTTTGGTTCTAAGTGTCTTCTCAGGGAATTAAATGCAACCTTCTTGGTTTTGATTCCTAAAAAATCTAGGGCCAACATAGTGGAAGAATTTAGACCTATCATCTTGTGCAACTCTCTTTACAAGATTATGTCTAAAGTTATGACCTCCAGACTGCTCCAGTTGCTCCCAAATATTATATCCCCTCAACAAAATGGCTTTGTTCCTGGGAGAAAAATCCTCAATTCTTTCATTTTGGCTCATGAGAATATCCATTCTCTGGAAAAGGCTAAAAAATAGGGCTTTGTGATGAAATTGGACCTATCTAAGGCTTACGACAGAGTTGACTGGCATTTTCTGCAGAGGGTGATGTCTTCTTTTGGCTTTAACAAGGGGGTCATCAAAATTATAATGCAACTTGTAACTACTGTTTCATCCTCTGTCATTGTTAATGGGGACTCTTCTCCTTTTTTAAATCTACCAGAGGGTTAAGGCAAGGAGATCCTCTCTCCTATCCTCTTTGCTATTCTTGTTGAGTGCCTTGGGAGGTATATCCATAAGATGGTGGAAAAAGGGGAAATAAATAGTATTCAACCATCCTCAGCTAGACTCATTTGCTCTCATGATAAATTTTTGGATGATACTCTTATCATGGGAGAGTCGACAATTAAAGAAGCCATAAATCTAAAGAAAGGTTTATCTATCTATACTGAGGCAAATGGTCAGCTAGTCAATTGGACTAAGAGTTCCATATTCTTCATTAATAATCCTGAAAAAAGACAAAAGAAAATGTCTACTATTCTTGGTTGTACCATTGGAAACCTCCCCTCATCTTACTTGGGATTCCCCCTTTGCTCCAATCCTCTGGAAATTTTCTGGCACACTCTAATTGACAGATACAACAATAAATTTGCTGGATGGAAAGGGGTGCTTCTCAGCAATGCTGGAAAACTACAATTACTGAAATCTACCCTCCAGAACCTCCCTATTTATGTAATGAGCTTATTTAAAATTCCCCATAAAATTGCTAATGAAATTGAAAAAATTTAGAAAAGATTCCTCTGGTTTGGGGTTGAGGAAAAGAAAAGAATGAGCCTTGTATCCTGGGCAAAAAGTTTGTAAGCCTAAAAAGCTAGGAGGTCTTGGGTTGCGAACTATTAAAAAAGTTAATAAATCCCTCATGGCTAAATAGATATGGAGGATTTATGGAGATAAAAAAGAGTGGAATTCTATCATTAATAATAAGTATCTCTTTCTTAACAATTCTTTGGAGGACTTTATAGGGGAAGACAACAACACTAATGGTTCCTTCATCTGGAATAGTATAAAATCTACCAAGGACCTGATTGTGAAAGGCAAAAGGTGGAAGCTGGGAGATGGTTGTAGAATTGATTTTTGGGATGATGAATGGATCCACTCTAAGCCTCTGTCAACCAATCAAGACTGGAAGTAAATTATTGAAATAAAAAAAGAATCTATTCGCACAAAAGTTACTGATTACTGGCAGATAGCAACTAGAAGAATCTAGAAGAATTTGATGTTTGTCTCATTTCCCTCCAACACGAGCTTCAGACCTAGCACATAAAAGATAAAATTCAGGATTCAGTTGCGTGGAAGCCTACTTCTGATGGTAAGTATACTGTGGCCTATGTTGTTAATATCCTTTCTAAGGGAGAGGAAAGGCCTCCTTGCTCTTTTGTTTAGTATAAAAATCTCATACCTAAAATCAACTTCTTCTATTGGCTCTTAATTCAAAATAAACTATTGACTCTTGATAACCTATCTAGGAGGGGTATAAACATTTTCAATAGATGTAGTCTTTTCTTTCAAAACTCTGAATCATGTGATCATATCATACTCCACCGCCCTTTCACTCATAAAGTTTGGGAGATCATCTTTAGAAAATGGCATATCTGCTTGTTTTTTCCTTTTGTTTGGAGGGATTTTGTTGCTCAAAGGAGTTACCTACCTCAGAAATTTATTAATAAAGACCTTTGGTTCCTTATCCCTCCTCATGTGTGCTGGAGAATCTGGAAAGAGCGCAACAACAAAATTTTCAGAGAAAAGCAGGCATCTCCTGAAGTGGTTGGCAATCAGATTTGTAGGGTGCTAGAAGAAAATTTCTCATCCTTTAAACCTGAGGGTAAATTAGGTAAGAAGAAAAGTGACAGTAATGACAGTCATATCAATCAGAGATCTCTGGCAATATGGACTTTTCCCCCTAAAGGTTGCGTTAAAGATAACTTCAATGGGGCCGCGAAGGGCAACCCAGGAACTGCTGGAGGAGGTGGAGTAATAAGAGACTAGAATGGTAATTGTGTCGGTGTGATTGCCTCTCCTTTGGGTATTCAATCTAACCATAGGGCCGAAGCTATGGCTTCTCTCAACATTATTTTGTTGGCAGAGGAATTGGGTTGTGAAAAAGTCTGGCTCGAGGGAGACTCCTTAAATATTATTAATATTATTAGAGGCAAGAATAAGGCATCATGGACTATAGAACATATAATTGCAAAGATAATTAATTTGGCTTCGAATTTTACCTCCTTTTATGTCTCTCATAGTTTTTGGGAAATGAATCAAGTGGTTGATTGTCTAGCCAACATTGGAGTAAAGAAAGATGTCACATGCAAGTGACATGGGAATGCAAAAATTAATAATGAGGTGGAATTATTACTTAATTATGATAGGCTTAATCAAAAGGCAGGTGAGGTCACTTGCATTAATCATTCTGATTAATGATGATATGATTAGGGGTATGACAACGATGTCAGGAAATGTTGAGCATCAAAATAATGATGAATCACTTAAGATGCAAGCTTTCTAGGACATCATTAAGTACTCTGTGATTATGGAAATCGGTTTTCATTTTGAGCTGAAAAATAGTATGAAACAAAACAGTGAGAGAGTCTGAATTGTAGAGGAAGAAGATATGGGTGGAGATTTGAAGAGAGAAGAACCTGCAGAGTGTAAATGGAGGGAAGAAAAAGATGTGTGGAAAAAGCTTAAGAAGGGTAATGTTCATAGATATTTGAATTGCCTCCATTGAAACAATAAGGACATGATAAAATATTTTGTCAATAGCTAGGAGAACGACACTGTGAACATTCTGGGCAAATCTGTCAAGCTCACTCTGGACCTTCTTGCAGAAATAACAGGTCTTCTGTTGGAGGGGATGCATTTGCTGAAAGACAAAAAAGATGTTGGAATAGTCCCAAGGATAACTGAGGGGGGGGTGAATCAGTTATCAGTTAATTTAATTCTTTTCTCTTTCTTTAATGTAATTTGATATAAAGTAAATGCACATTCAGATAACACAATAGAGTACTCAACAATTTGATTATGGGGAAACCAAATAGGCAAAAACCCTGGTGGGAATTAGCACCCACAAATAACTGCACTAGTTTATAATGATCCTTGTTAGAAGATCTTACAACCCTGTTAGGAGTTGATCTTTACAATGCAAGAAGTACAGAGACCTGGTTAAAGGTTGAACCCTATTAGGAGTCTTTTATAGATAACCCTATTAAGGGTGAGGACTCACTATCCAATAGCTCACTACTAAGATGGTGAAGGCTACAACCTTCAATACAATAGATATACACTATATCTGGTAAATGAACAGTTTGAGTAGACTTGCTGTCTTGATCAGTTCCAATGAATTATAATCAACTTTTGTTTCTTCACATAGATCTTCAACTTATTCTCTCTGACTTTCTGCTATTTTCTATCTTTTCTTTTTCACTTCATTTTTGATGCTTAGTGAACATATCTGAACTGCTATATGTATCTTCACCAAAGATAAGGTCACGACGGTATTTGGAAACACTTCATCAACTTCCTTGTCGGCTCAACTGAGCACGCAATCAAGATTAATACCATGCAACACAAACTGAATAGACACGACACTTCACAAATTTGGCTTCACCAAATTAACTCTAACGTCATGATTCTATTGAAACACGTTTAGCACCTTTGGATAATTATCTTTAGCTCATAACTAAACATGAATACAAACATGCATATCCCAAAGATAGGTGCAACTCAAGAAACACTGTATTTACGTTGGCTCCTTAACAGATAAACTCCAGAAACTATAACTGCCATAACTAATTAATCATAACTCAACTAAAACTACATATCTAACTCAGCATGAATGCACATAGAAACTAGAACATGTATACATCATGGAAATAAACATGCATAGATCCAAAGCATCTATACTGATAATTGCATATAAGATACTTGCTGTATATTATATGTTTTCATCATTGACAAACATACAATCAATTATTTGCACAGAAGCAAATCCCCAACAATCTTCTCCTTTGACATTGATGGAAACATATGATATTATCAACTCAAAGTGTCTTCCTTCTTTTTACAATCTTCTCAATATCCTCATCAAAGGTTCCTCTTTACTGATGCTGCACTGTATACTCCCCCAGAGTATATGCTCCCCCTTACTAATACTCCCCCTTTGACATCAATGATAAAGGGTGTTAATACACTATTAAGCATAGGTACTACTCCAGAAGTAGAGTAGTCAACTAGTCATCAGTCACCAAGGATTGATGTTCTTGTTGCAATTTCTAATCAGAATTAGGAGAGGGAATTACTCTCAACTTCTCCCTGAGATACTCAAAAGTATATTTGGATAGAGGCTTTGTAAATATATCTACTAGTTGTTCTTTAGTGCTTACATAATCTAGCTTCACTTCTTTTTCTACCACTTTTTCTCTTAGGAAGTGGTATTTGATTTCAATGTGTTTTGTCTTTGCATGCATCACAGGGTTCTTTGATATATTGATAGTACTAGTGTTGTCACAATGAATAAAAATAGGGTAATCAATCTGAATACCAAAGTCCTTAATCATCTGTTTGATCCAAACCATTGTTGAACAATTCAATGCTGCCGCAACATACTCAGCTTCTGTTGTTGACTGAGAGATACAATTCTTCTTTATACTTGTCCAAGTGACCAACTTGTCTCCAAGAAATACTGCTCCTCTTGATGTGCTCTTTCTGTCATCAACACAACCTGCCCAATCTGCATCTGTATATACATGAAGTTTTATGTTCTCTGAGTTAGGATACCATAAACCATAGTCTATAGTTCCCTTTAGGTATCTGAATATTCTTTTTATTGCCATTAGATGATTTTTCGTGGGTTCAGCTGCAAATCTTCCAACAATGCCAACTGCATTAGAAATGTCAGGTCTAGATTGAGTGAGATATATGAGTTTTCCAATCATAGACTTGTATAGGGTCTTGTCAACTACTATGGAATCATCATCTTTAGAAATCTTGCATCCTATTATCATGGGGGTTCTTACTAGTTTGCAATATTCCATCTTCAAGCCTGATGCAATCATGTCTCCTTCTTTGTTGTTAATGATGCACTGGTTGTTTTTGAATTCCAACTGATATCCTTTATCAAGCAACTATCCAACACTTAGTAAGTTATGATGCAAACCATCAACATAGAGAACACCATCTGTCTTGTTATTTCCATCTAGGGTGATAGAACCTCTGCCTATGATAGGTTTGGGAGTGTTATCTCCAAATCTAACCATGGCACATTTGTACTTCTCCAAATGTACAAATCTATCTTTGTCTCCTGTCATGTGGTTTAAACATCCACTGCTAATGATCTAGTCAGTTCTGATGTCAGCTTTTGAAACTAATGCTAACTCCTATTCTTTTACTTCATCTTCTTTGTCCATTTCTTCAATCATCTTCTCAATGTCTTTAATGACAACAAATCTAATTTCATCTTCTCCTGATTCATCATCAGTTACACCATCCTCAACATGATAACATTCTTTAGTGTACTTAGGTTTGTAATCTGATATGAATTTCTTGACTCTTGTAGGGCACTTGGATGCAAAGTGACCAACTTTGTTGCATGAGAAACATTTGAATGGTAGTTGTCCTTCATATTTTTCTTTACCTTTCCTTTTCTTCTTGGAAATCATAGCAATTATTTCTTCTAGTTTTGTATCCACTTCTTCATTGTTACTAGAGATGCTTATAGATTTCTTGTTGTGGACTGTGGCTTTGAAGGTTGTGTCACTTTTAGGTTATGTCTTCAATCTAGATATCTCAAATGCAGATATTTTGCTGATCAAGGTTTCCCTCTTGAAGTCTTTTGAAAATTGCATAGTCTTATCTAGGATATTGATCTTTCTCTCATAGTCTGATGTCAATGTGGTCATTAATTTGTCCATTATATCTTCCTCTGATATTTCTTTGCCATTGTTTCTTATACCTGATATTGCTTCATTAATCCTCTGATTGTAAGCTCTGATGTTTTCTTCAGGTAACACCTCTAAATTGTTCTATCTTTTCTTCCATGTCTTTTTGTGTGCATTCTTTTCTTGGATGTCTCCTTCAAACATATCTTCTAAGTATTTCCAAACAAAGTATGCTTTATCTATCTTCTTGATCTCAGAAAATTCACTGTCAGATAGGGCACTGATTAGGGCTTCTTTGGAAATTGCATAATTAGTGAACACTTCCTTTTGTTTCATAGTAGAGTCATCAGCTGCAAGATCTTTCAAGGTGGGAATTTCAACTTATTTAGTGGAAATATCATAGATCTCTAATCCAACACACTGAAGATGTGTTATCATTTTTTTCTTCCAGTCAAGATAGTTTTCTCCTTCGAACTTAGGACTCTCTTTCCTGAAGTATACCATCTGATCTACCTTAAGCTATTAGGCTTTCGCTCCAAGGAACTTGGCTCTGATACCAATTGTTGGAATAGTCCCAAGAATAACTGAGAGGGGGGGTGAATCAGTTATTAGTTAATTTAATTATTTTCTCTTTCTTTAATGTAATTTGATATAAAGTAAATGCACATTCAGATAACACAATAGAGTACTCAACAATTTGATTACAGGGAAACCAAATAGGAAAAAATCCCGGTGGGAATTAGCACCCACAAATAACTACACTAGTTTATAATGATCCTTGTTAGAAGATCTTACAACCCTGTTAGGAGTTGATCTTTATAATGCAAGAAGTATAGAGACCTGGTTAAAGGTCGGACCCTGTTAGGAGTCTTTTATAGATAACCCTATTAAGGATAAGGAATCACTGTCCAATAGCTCACTACTAAGATGGTGAAAGCTACAACCTTTAGTGCAACAGATATACACTATATCTGGTAAATGAACTGTTTGAGTAGACCTACTGTCTTGATTAGTTCCAATGAATTATAATCAACTTCTATTTCTTCACATAGATCTTCAACTTATTCTCTCCGACTTTCTGCTATTCTTTGTCTTTTCTTTTTCACTTCATTTTTTACACTTAGTGAACATATATGAACTGCTATATGTATCTTCACCAAAGATAAGGTCACGATGGTATCTAGAAACACTTCATCAACTTCCTTGTCATCTCAACCGAGCACGCAATCAAGATTAAGACCGCGCAACACAAACTGAATAGACGTAACGCTTCACAAAGTTGGCTTCACCAAAGTAACTCTAACATCACGATTCTGTTGAAACACGTTTAGCGCCTTTGGATAATTATCTTTATCTCATAAATAAACATGAATACAAACATGCATATCCCAAATATAGGCGCAACTCAAGAAACAATGTATTTACATCAGCTCCTCAATAGATAAACTCCAGAAACTGTAACTGCCATAACTGATTAATCATAACTCAATTGAAACTGCATAACTGACTCGACATGAATGCACATAGCAACTAGAACATATATACATCATGGAAATAAAAATGCATATCTCCAAAGCATATGTACTGATAATTGCATATAGGATACCTGTTGTATATTATATGTTGTCATCAATGGCAAACATACAATCAATTATTTGCACAGAATAAAATCTCCAACAAAAGAGGGCAACAAAGGTTATAAAAAATTCCCTAAGATAGATGAAGAAAGGGCAATGCTTGTGAAGGGTTATCTCGATTATGTTAAAGTGTCAAATATCAAGCGTATTTGGGCGTTCATGATCCGGGCTATCATGGAGTACTTCACATTAGGCGGTAGGTATTCTAAGGTTTAAAATTATTATTTTGTTCTGGTAAACCATTTTTTTCATAACATTAGGGTTTGCTTTTCCTTCTATCTCTTAAGTTCACTCAACCAAAGCATCAACGACCATAGGAGTAAGTCTTCCCCTATTTTACATGTGGGATTAATACTGTTGATTACAGACTATGTCAAGAATCATATCCCCGATCCCATTCCTAAAAGCAATATGAATGTCAAGATGAAAAGTCTGGAGGTGTCTAAGGGTAAGAGCCCTAATAAGGAAAAAAATAAAAAAAGTCATAGAGGCCCTATTGCAGCGGATATTTCTTTGTTTATTTATGGTGATATCGAGGGAATGAAAACTGATGATGAACAGGATATTGAGTCATCTGAGGATGAGGGTTTTACTGGGAAGTCGGGAAACATTGAGGACATGAAGAATACCACCAATGTGCCCCTGGATGGAAAAGATGATATGGAGGAGACCCATAATCTAGAGAACAAAATATTGGATGAAATAACTAAAGAAATTGACAATATTATTGAAACCCATATTGAAGACCATACTACTAAAAATGATGGTGATGAGGAACAGAATCAGGAAAATCAAGAGTCTCAGAGGGAGTCAGGGGACAGTGATACCCACAATGATGACCACCTTGTTAATAATGAAGGTGGGGAAGACCAGATTCATGACTTTCAGGATTATCAAAGGGAAACATGGGATATGGTGGAAACAAATATTGACAAAGGCAACACAGAGAAAAATGAAGAGGATATTGTCCTTCATAAGTAAACTGACAAAACTAAGAAAGATTACAATGAGAATGAGAAGCTTGATTACAGTCGGGATACCTCGAAAGGTGACCTTGAAGAAAAGAATGTCTATAATAGGAGGAGCCTTGAGGATGATGTCCATGAGAGAGAAGTCAATGTCAAAAGGGTGGCTACTATTTCTTTCTTGCAAATGGCCAAAAATAAAGCAGAGAACAACTACAATATGGATAAGTGGATTCATGATGATATAAAGGAGATCAAAGATAATTATAAGAATCTGGAAGATAGGAATGCATTGTTGGAGGAAGTTATTGACAAAATGTGCAATGATGCTACCATGTACTAGCAGGGGAAAAATGTTTTCGATGAGGTAAACAATATGGATACCAAGATCAGCACGATGGTTGACAACAAGCTCAAAAACATTAATGACAATGTTAACAACAACAAGGATCTCATCAAAAATCTTACTACTGTTAGCAAAATGGGTATGAATAACTCCCTAGATAATCTGAAATCCTTATATACCCTTCTGGAAGGTAATGACAGTGATAAGGCAAAGCAGGAGGAAGATAGCCCTCAGGAAATTCATATTTCTGGCCCTGGCTCTAGGACTCGCTCCACCACTAAAAAGAAAGCCCAAGTCCAGACTAAGGATATCAATAAATTATGGGACTCGATCCAAAGCATGGAGTTGTAGATGGTTGAAGTTCAGATGCTGGAGGATTAGTTGGAAGCTGTTTAGCTTCAGTGCTGGAATGTTTTGGGTTGCTGGAAGTTTTTTGCTATCTGTCTGCTAGAAGTTTTTTGTAGTTAGTTTTTTTGATGTTTTTTAATGTTATTTTCTATTAAATCTGGGGTTTAGCCCTCTTTTGTTCTTCTATCATATGTGACAGTTTGTTGTTACCTTAGTCCTTTTTTGTCTATCTTTTGGTGCTATGTAAAGGGTTTCGGGGCCCCTTCAAAACCTGTTGTTACCTTAATCAAAAACCACATGGTAAATTTTCAAATCTATAAATTCATCATATAAAAATTTATGTCCCAGGACATTATCAAAAATTAAATCAAAATGGAATTTTTTCCCTCGCAAACCTTTCACATTATCAAAATTGTGTCAAAATCATTTTGATTTCATTTTCGAGGAGGCATCATATCAACATTGAGTATTCAATCAAGGATTAATATTAGAGATTTTTTTCATCATCAGGGGAAATATCCTATCTTATCATTCAAAATTTTAAAATCATCATCAGGGCATAAAAAATTTGGGTTATTTTTCAAATCATGGCATCATATTAGGAGTTCTTTATCAAACATCATTTGTATCAATAAATCAATCATCAAGTTTAGATCAGGCATCAGTGAATCAAACATCAGACATTCTTTGAACCAATCCACTTCACAGATTGAATCAAAGAGGCACATTTGTAGACATCTAAAATTGGTTAATCAAAATCAAGCAAAGAGAAAAGTGAGAAATCAAGGACAAAATCATGAACTAATTGAATATCAAAGCCAAAAGGATTAATTAAATCAAAAGATCAAACAAATGTGCAATTGATTTTAATTAATTAATTGTATACTTTAAATCAAATCAAATTTGCCCCATTCAAGGGTAGACATGGATAAGATAAATCAATTAAATCTATTATTAATTCTTATTATTCTCACCCACCACATGAGGTCAAAAATCAATAAATCAATGAGAAGGAATAATTAAACTCACATGGATCAAGGATGCCTCAAATCTACACCACACATCATGAGAATGATCTTGACCCTCTATCTTTTCTCTTTGAACCAACATTTGAAACCAAAGCTTTACCTTTGTCTCACCATTTGAAACCACCAACTCAACTCAACCTTGATCATGATTAATCAAACTCACCCCCCTCCTCTTGGAAATCTCTATAAATAGAAAACTCGTTGCAGTACATTTCAAAATTCACCTTTAGAGCATTGATCCACATTCAATTTTAGCATTGTGCATCCATCATAAGAGCATCCTTACTATAGACATTTTCATCTTTATAGCTTAGCATTGATCAATGGAGTTTTGAATCATAATTGAGCTAGAATAGGGTGGAAGTGCAACATTCTTAGCATAATTTATCATTCTAGGACTGTCACTCTTGAATGCTCAAGCTCAGATCATTACTTTAGCTTCCTAGATGGAGAGCCATGAGATGTTTATTGTTTGTACTGTCAATTCAATAGCTTAATTGTTGATTCTTTCATAATTGAGTTAATTTTATTTGAAAATTAAGCTCATGCAAGTATTCTCATATACAAATTGAAATCCCATACATTCTACAAGATTTTTTTAATCATTACCAGCAAGTGTTTATTGGCCAAGCCCCCACTCCTTTCATTCAACAAGCCCTTGAGGATTGTCTTTTAGCCGTCCCTAAATGTTTGTCAGAATCCCATAGGTCTTTTTGTGATCAAACTTTTTATATTCAAGATCTTAAGGACACAATTTTTTTTATGAAAGACGATAAATCCCTAAGATGTGATGGATTTCCATGTGAATTTTATAAAGCCCTTTGGGATTGTGTGGGTTCAGAACTTCATCATGTTTGTCTTGAAGTGATTTAAAATGGTACATTAGGAGCATAAATAAATAAAGGTAATATAAATTCATACCAAAGACCAGTGATCCTGAAGATATTTGTAATTGGCGCCCAATTACCTTGCTTATTTTCTTACAAAATTATCGCGAAATCTCTTTCTCTAAAAAAAATCACCATCTCCTTCCTCATATTGTTCGCCCCGAGTAGACCAGATTCATACAGTCCAAGTTTATTTTGGATAATATCATAGTTGTCTTGGAAGGTATGTAATGTGCTTGCTAGTCCAACCAAAATGTCATTTTCTTGAAATTAATTTTGCTAAATATTATGACATCATTGAGTGACCTTTTATTTTGACTATGTTCAAATCTCTTGGTTTTGGCCCCCACTTTGTTCTTTCTATCAAAATTCTCTTTGCAGATATCAATTCTTGCATTATAATTAATGGTCATTAGTTCACTACTTTTGGCTTGCATAGGTCAATTCACCAGGGTTTCCCTTTAGCACTTTCATTGTATGTGCTTGCTGATGAGAGATTTGTTTATTTACTTTCCTCTATTATTTCTAAATGTTACATCCTTTCTATTTCCCTTCCAAACTCATATTCTCAACTTATCAATGGCCATTTTTTTGTATGATTCCTTCCTCACCCTCATTGAGGATAAAGAGAGTATCCAACATGTTCTCCAATGCCTTGACAATTTCTATTTGGCTTCAGGATCTGTTATTCAATGGCGTAAAAACCTCTGCTATCATTGGTCATTTCTTCCATCACCTCACTATATTCTCCAGTACAATTGGAAGTGGATCCATCATGGCCAGGTTTTCTACTTTTTGGGAATCCCATTTTCTTTTCATGGGTCAACCACTAAAATTTTGAACATTGTTCTCTCCAAAATTGAAATAAAATTGGCATACTGGTTGACCAAGCCTCTTTCTCTGGCTAGAAATTTATATGTGCTTACTGATAAGGCCTCTTTCTCTTCATTATATGTGCTTTTTGCTGAGGGCTTTGGTTATTTTCTTGCCTCTTCTATTTTTGCAGGTCAGGTCTGTGGTATTTCCCTTCCAAAATCAGATACTCATATTTTTAATGGTCATTTTTTAGATGAGTCCTTCTTCAACCTCATCAAGGATAAAGAGAATATCTAGAATTCTCTCCAATGCCTTGACACTTTCTATTTGCCTTCAAGCTCTACTATTTAATGTCATAAAACCCTCTGTTATCATCGCACATTTCTTCTTGCACCTCACTGGATTCTCTACTACAACTTGAAATGGATTCATCATGGCTAGGTTTTCCACTTTCTCGGCATCCCATTTCCCTTTCATGGTTCAACCACTGAACTTTGGAACGTTGTTCTCTCCAAAATTGAAACAAAATTGACATACTGATTGACCAAGCCTCTTTCCCTGGCTGACAAGTTTCAAATCTATTCCAAATTTTTCACAGCCATACATGTTTATTATTCTTATTGTTGGTCACCCTCCAATGAATCTTATAGTAATCTCAAGAGATTAATGCGATATTTTTATGGGATTAAGATGCATAGAGACATGAGTTTCACTGAGTGGCCTTTGAAATATTCTACTTATTTAAGAAATCTAGAGGCCTTGGCCTCATTTCCACTCATAGGCAAGGCCAAGCCTTGTGTGTCAAATGGATTGTGTGAATTTTATGAGGAAATTAGGCTTGGAAGTTCTCCTTTGATACTATACCACTCCTAGATATCCCTTGCATCACCGAACATGGAAAAACATTGGTTTCCAGACCTTACTGGTCATGCGAGAACAAGTTCAGATTCAAGGTTCATTTGTCGCCAAGAGAATTTTGTGTGCATGGGAAGAAGCTAAGCCATGGCTACATTGGAATGGTGGAGGTTTTAGAGACAAATTGTCTTTCAACTAGCATAACATTTGGTGGTCTCCACTGATTCAAACAAAGGTCTTCCTCTTGCATTAATTTTAGGTCTTCATGCTCCACATTTTTACAAATTTGGCATTCCAACAACCATGGACATTTTTGTAGGTCTACTATGTCACTTCCAAGCTGGGAGGATGCTCGGGCTCAATTTCACCTCACCTGTCAAGATCGTGACACTTTTTAATTGCTTGTTTCTCTTTTTCCAAGTGAAATTTTACACAAAATTGGAATCACTAGTCTTATTCCCTGGTGAAAGAATAAGTGATGGTACCCAGACACTTCTTTCCAGAGGTATAATTCTTGACAGGGATATCTTTGGCTTTCATGCCACTTTCCTATGGAAAATTTTTTGAACCACCGATGACATTTTCTTTGTTCTTATTCCTCCTAGAGGCTATGCTTTGCTATTGTATGGTATGCCACCACTAAACCTAAAAAACAAATTTTTCTTGCTGTATTGTTTTTTATGGCTTACCTACAAGGTCTCGACTTCATCACTTTGTTATTCTATATACTCATGTATTTTTTGGATAGTCTGAGTCCTTCCTACATTTGTTTTGGTTATGTCGTGAGGCTTAGAATTGTTGGGTTTGGATCCATGATTTATATTCCCCATTCCGCCCATAGATGTTCTCTTGGAATATGGTCCTTCTCAAAGATAACCTTGGCCTTCCATTTCCTTTTCTGTAGCTTTGGCACACTTTCTATTTGGAAATTCTCTTTTCTATTCAGAAAGATAGAAATGTGGTAGTTTTTTCTAATGCCTTAATTTATTTTAATGTATCTATATATGCTAAATCTTGCATATGCATTAATGTGATGCTAAAAATAAAAGTCCAAGTAGATAAAGTGTCCTTAGATGTGGCCCACTTGCAAGAGTTGTTATAGCATTGGATAAAATCTCAGTGTGTGGTAGCCAAAGTTCCTCTAGAGGCTTCCATTTCCAGCGATCATTCAATCTCTCATGGTTTTTTTCGATGAAAAAGATCTTCTCGACATCATACCGATACTTCTCATGTTGGAAAGTTGACTCCCAGGGAGTATATGGCTTATTTTGTGTTGTCATTATGGCAAAAAAGTCATATGAAGTTTTTGATAGTTAACTATGAAGTGAAAATTGACTAAGTGTAGAAGACAGAACAAAATAGTGACTTGCAATCGATCATGGCATCAATGCACGTGCGTATGGCCACCTAAGGATATGTACATTCAGACTTAAGCTCTATGGTATGTTATTATTCTTACCCTATACACACATGGTACATAATAGTAGTACGGACAAGTTACAGAAAGAACAAGTTCACTAGCAGTCCAGAATATAGAGTATGAAGCCGACTTCATTGTTTTGATTAGCGTGTACTATTTTGTTATGTAAAGGCTAAGCGCCTATTGTAATAAGTTTTTAAGCATGTATTAAACATTTTTGTAAACACTCTTAAGCCAATTTGTTTGGAAGCGTTGTGTATTATGTTTTTGGGCCGACTAAGGTCTTGTTTGTAGTCGCATCTATTCAGGCATAAAGATATATATATGTAATGCAAAGATACATTTAAAGTGTCGTCGAATAAGTTAGAGAAGATGTATAGCAGAGTAGTATGAAGATATCAGTATGAGATAGAGCCCTTAAAGAAGTTAAGAGCATAAGTGCATAACTGGAATTGATCAGACATCTGTGTCACATACAACAGTTCATCTTTGGATATAGTGTACATCTATTCTCAAGAGGTTGTAGCCTTCTTTCTCTTTGAGAAGTGAGATCTTTGACAGTGAGTCCTCACACCTAATAGGGTTGTTTGTAAAATAATCCTAACAGGGCTAGACCCTTAACTAGGTCATTGTACTTACATTGTAAAGACTGCTACTAACAGGGCAAAGGAACTCTAACAAGTTCATTATACTAGTACAATATTTGTGGGTACTAATTCCCACCGGGGTTTTCCTCTAATCAAGGTTTCCCCTTAATCATATCTTGTGTTAATCTTCAAGTGTTATATGATTGATTTATGTTTAATTTGTTGAATTTGAATAAATAGCTAAACACTGATTCACCCCCCCTCTCAGTGTTTCCAACAATTGGTATCAGAGCCTGGTCCTCAGAGAGAAAAGTTTAATCACTTGAGGAGATCATGGATTCAACAGAAGTTGAACATCTGAAAAAATAATCTTGAAGCAGACCTTGAAGATCTAGATAGATCTGAGAAATAAAATGAAGAACTCAATCTAAAATTTGATGGCTCACAAGTGCTTATCAAGAAACTAAGGAAAGAACTAAAGATTGCTCCACCAATTATTTGAAACTGAATGAAGAGAACAAGACTCTGAAAGATAAGATAGAAGAATTGAATGATCAGTTAACTGATAGCTTAAAAGCTATTGAAGAGAAGAAAAAAGAAAACAAACAGTTGGATGAAGAACTCATGCAAGCCAATATGAAAATCTTGAAATTGGAAAATATCAAGAACAAAATTGAATCTGAATTATCAGTAGAAAAAGACAAGATTGATAAAATACACACAAGCTCTAATCTGAATCAATCACAACTCTATGCACAAAAGATAAAAGGTGACACCACTGGTATGGGATACAGTTTAGCTCAAATTGAGATCAACTCATCACAAGAAAGAAAGAAATCTCTAACATAATGTTTAGAAGAAAAGAAAACTGAAAATGATGAAGAGACTAAAGTAGAAGATAAGCACAAGGCAGTCAATCATACTTTCTATGCCTGTAACAAGCATGGACACTTGGCAAGAGATTGTAAGAATGTAAGACCCTTCAATGGTTACTGTTACTCCTATAATAAGTTTGGTCATAGGGCTATTCATTACAGAACAAGTCAAAGTAATCATCCACAATTGAACTAAAGGAATCAAACTCAATTCAATCAGAGAAATCAGCCTCAAAGAAACTTGTAGAACATTACATGTCAGATATGTAACTGAAATGGACACAGAGCTAAGAAATGCAGCATGATGAATAACAACACCAGACCTCCTATCATCTGTCATTCATGTGGAAAAGCTGGACACATCTCAAGAATTAGCAGATCAAGAACAAAAGGACAAAAGAATCCCAAGAAGTCTTTGTTTGAAGAATCAGGAGAATTCAAGTTT
Source organism: Thuja plicata (assembly GCA_018584345.1). NCBI lineage: Eukaryota > Viridiplantae > Streptophyta > Pinopsida > Cupressales > Cupressaceae > Thuja > Thuja plicata. Next base: position 1,020,888 of record MU228550.1, read on the forward strand.
GTGGAAGCCAAAGCTAATTTAGATAAAATATGGGTTGAAGTAAAGAAGGATAATGAAGAGAACAAGGTATTAGATGCATCCTCAATTGACGCACCTTCTACTTCTGAATAGTTGACCCTCATGGTCTTAGGGGGAGTTATTCTAGCTCTGAACCCTTGCATGGCTGGTATACTCACCTCTGAGTATGCACCTATGAATTCATGCAAGTAATCACAAATTAAGCTTGTATGCATTCATGCATTACCCTTACTTCATTCAGAACAAATTTTGAAATTCTCTATGTAAACCACTTTACGACAATGTGCATTAAATGCAATTGATCTTTATATAAATTGGCAAATGATCTTAAAATAGCTTCACTTTGCATTTGAGATTGAGGCATTCATAAAGTAGATAAGCATCAAGCATCAAAGGACTACAGCTTGAAGGATTAGTTGGTTTGTGAACAGATTACATTTGGAACAGAACCCTAGTAGTCACATCATTTCAAAATCATCGTGAAACACTACTTAACCTACTTGCAAGTAAATATGGCAACCCCTGTTGTATTTGACATTGCTGAGAAGAAGAGATTGGTTTTTAAGAAGCATCCATTCAAGTCCATACTAGATGATGTCAAAGGAGAATTCTCTAGGACTCTGCTAGGATTCGTACATGTAGAAGAAATCTGTGCATATGTTTATTGCAAGAAGGAAATAGTTGGAGACAAAAACATTGCATCTCTCATGGGGTCTATGATGAAACCAAATTATACATTCAAGGATGAACACGCGCATCTCACTGATAACCCTATCTTTGAGTATTCCAATGTGCATGATTTTTATGAACCAGAATGGGTAAAAATACTATTGAGTAGGGTACATGATGATCTATAGTGGATAGGTGAGGTTCCTGTCCACATCACTGCAAATCTAATTCATGAGATGACTGGACCAATACTTCCTACTGGTAAAGATGTCAAGAAACAAGTTTAGCAGGCATGTTTATCTAGGAGTGATAGGTGTGGTATGACAGTTGATCCCATCAAGGAAGATGACATTAAGCTAGTTACCATGATACTAGGTTATAAATTCCAGCACGCAAGCAGACTAAATAGTGTATTTGCAGCTACTGTCTTAGCAGCAATAAAAATGGTGAATGACAATACTTAGTACAACCTAGGTGAGATATTGCATGCTCAATTGATTGAAAACATTTGAGCTATCAAGCATGACAAGAGAAAGATATTCAAGTTTGGCTCACTAATCATATATCTCTACTTCCACATAGTAGGAAAGGTTGCAAATCTCTACCTAGATAGAAGCAAACCCACTATGTCACAAATTTCATTAAAAGCCACATCAGAGAGTAGTGTGAAGGATTCTATGAACATAAACATCAAGACATTCAGGATCAAGATGCAAAAGAGGTTCAGGATACCTGAGAAAATAGTTGAGAAGTACAAAGACACCATATGCTTCATGGTGGAGACTGATTGTACTTGCATGGAGGAAGTTGAGCCTAGGACAAAATGGATTTTCCCTCTTGGTTATGAAGTCGAAGAACATGTTTTGGAAGGTTATGCACAAATCCTCTTATCTTTGCCCAAGGATCCCAATGAACCTAGATGGGGCACTTATAGAGAAAAGACAAATCAAGTTGATTCTATCTTATACAGTGCTGAGAAAAAAAGGAAGGAATCTAGGATTACCTCAAATATCCTAAAAGTTCATGGTGTTACACAAGAAGATCTTCACAAAGCTAGAGAAGCTAAGATAGCCAAAGAACTTGAGAAGACTCCCACAGAAGAAAAAAAAGAAAAGACTGATGATATGCCCAAGAAGAAGAAGAAGAAATCAAATGAAGATACATCTGCGCCATCAACCACCATTGATCTAGATGCATCTCCACCATCAGTACCTAGCAAGAAGTCTAGAGGAAGGAAGGAAGCGCCCACTAGTCATCCATCCTCAAGAACTACAAGGAGAAAGGTAAAGAACACTCAAGCTCCTCCTAAGGTAGGTTTTAGACCTAGTCTTAATGTCTTAAGGAATAGAATTTTCAATGAAGGAAGACTAGAGTCTCTCAAGAATATATATGACAAATATCAAGAGATAGACAAATTAGAGATTCATTCTATGATCATCTCTCATATGATTAAGTTCAAAAGGACTGTATTGGAACTTAAGACTATCATACCAGAAAAGGTATGGAACATACTTGATATGTTGAAGAGGCAAGCAATTGAAGAGGATATGAGGATAAGAGAAGAAACATTGGATAATCTTCTCCCGGTGTGCTCACATGATGAGAAAGTCATTTTGTTGGATTTAGTAAAGCCGCACCTAAGAACCAAAACAAGAATTATTCATATCATGAACAAGGAGTATGATCTGGTCAGTGAAGAGACTCATAAGGCATTTGAGCGGGTATTTTTGGATAGACATATGTATCCATCAATGGCACCTATAGCTAAGGCAACTCTAGTTCCTCCTAAACAGGTTGCAGAACTAGTAATTCAGAATGCACCTAAGACAGATCCACAGGTTTCAATGCCCTCAGTCTCAATAGCCTATGATACAAGAAAAGATTCAAGGGATACTATAGTGATTGATGATATCAAGATATCTATGACCACTTCTGATAATGATATGGATAAAGTTGAAAAATCATTTGTAAACTCAGAAGAGACAAAGAAGGCATGCACTAATGATACATCTTTGCAACAAGATAAAGTTCCCTCTATAGATTCAACAGACTTGAACAAAGAGGAAGAAAATCAAAACAATGAGACACTAGTCATGGAAATCCTAGTTAAAAGTGAATGCATGGATACTAGTCAAAATACCATATTCACACCATCCATTCAACCATCCACCTCATTGTTGTCAGGTTTAACTCCTGACTCAGCAAGTCTGGATGCTTGGGGAGAAGAAGACCTGATCAAGATCAGTGTCCTAGCCATGGAAAAGGCCAAAGAGAAATAGGTTATGAGGAATCCTCTCTTCCTAGAATCAGTAAACATTCTAAATGACCTTGTACCTACATACAAGAAAGTAGCAAAAATTTAGTCAGTTGATGATGTAGACAATATACTAACGAGCTTCAAAGCACATTTTACAAGCTTAGTAGACTCAGCTACTAGAATTGCAGAAGACAAGTATAAAAAGGAAAGGTTTAATGAACTAGTAAAGAACTTTACCTTAGACCTAAACTCATTAAATATTGGTCAGTCTATGTTAAGAGAATTAGTAGCTAAAGGCAGAAATGTAATAGCCAACTGCATGGATAGGATGAAATTGACCTCTGAACATATCAAGAAGATAGATGAGGTAGATATATTGGTTGATAGTATTAGAAAATAAGTCAAGAAATCCAAGCAAGACATGAACATCTGCAACAGTATCTATCAAGGTTAGCTTGACAAGATAGAAAAAGCCAAAATGGAGATCAATAAGATAAGGACCTGACAGACTCAGTTGAGAAATATACTTGCGCCCTCCTTAGAAGTTCTGGATGAGAACATCAAATAGATTGATTCCACTATTGTCACATATGATCACTGCATGGACCTGATGAAAATGGAGAAGCTCACTTATGCTCTATGCGCCCATCTCCAGACAATTGATGCAATGAAGACATTCTGGCAGCAAGAGATAAAGAGTCTTCAGGTTGTATATCTAGATGTATATATGGAGTAAGTATCTAGAGACTTACAATTTTGACACCTTTGTCATTAAAGTTAAAGGTGGAATAATATACAAGGAATATGTGTAGTACATATTATAAAGTATAATGATATACAGTTTTTGGGTGTTAGTCAATTTTGAGTAACTTGGACACATTCCTTTGTTTCCATTAATGACAAAGGGGGAGATTGTTGGGAATTTGACTCCCAAGGAGTATATGGCTTGTTTTGTGTTGTCATTATGGTAACAAATTCATATGAATTTTTTGATAGATAACTATGAAGTGAAAATTGACTAAGTGTAGAAGACAGAACAGAACAGTGACTTGCAGTCGATCAGGGCATCAGCGCATGTGCGTACGACCACCTAAAGATATGCGCATTCAGAATTAAGCTCTATGGTATGTTATTATGCTTATCCTATACATGCATGGTATGGAATAGTAGTACAGACAAGTTACAAAAAGAACAAGTTCACCAGCAGTCCAGAATACAGAGTATGAAGCTGACTTCATTGTTTTGATTAGCGTGTAATCTTTTGTTATGTAAAGGCTAAGCGCCTATTGTAATAAGTTTATAAGCATGTATTAAAATTTTTTGTAAACACGATTAAGCCAATTTGTTTGTAGGCGTTGTGTATTATGTTTTTGGGCCGACTAA
>MU228550.1:1025359-1037117 GCA_018584345.1 Thuja plicata
CTTAAAGAAGTTAAGAGCATAAGTGCATAACTGGAACTGATCAGACATCTGTGTCACATACAACAGTTCATCTTTGGATATAGTGTATATCTATTCTCAGGAGGTTGTAGCCTTCTTTCTCTTTGAGCAGTGACCTCTTAGATAGTGAGTCCTCACCCCTAATAGGGTTTTTTGTAAAATACTCCTAATAGGGTCAGACCCTTAACCAGGTCATTGTACTTACATTGTAAAGACTGCTCCTAACAGGGCAAAGGAACTCTAACAGGTTCATTATACTAGTACAATATTTGTGGGTACTAATTCCCACAAATCAATGGGTTTTCCTCTAATCAAGGTTTCCCCGTAATCATATATTGTCTTAAGATTCAAGTGTTATATGATTGATTTATGTTTAAGTTGCTGAATTTGAATAAATAGCTAAACACTGATTCACCCCCCCCCCTCTCAGTGTTTCCAACATCTCATTCTTATCCTGCTCGATGAAATTCGCCCTAGCATTGCCTCTCACCACACAAATCAATTGTGCCTTCGCATTACCATGTTTCACCAACACAGTGGCCACCAGTAAGAGGTACAAGTTGGGCTCTGCCAAGAGATGTTGGCTGATTATATTTTCCAAATACTACCGGTTGGCCCTCCTCATCCAAATTATTTCCAAGTTTGGCCTTGTCTATTTCTCCAAGGTGTGAGGATAAATAGGTAGAGGATGATTCTACAGATGTGTGGAAAATGCCAAACTCTGAACTAGACACTGAGCCAGGCTGGGGAAGAAAGGATGATCTAGACCCTCCACCTCCTTCATCTAAAACCTTGGTTGCTTAAGAGAATTTCTCTTCTAGGATAGGCCCATTTTGGTTTATAATGTTTCTATTTCAAGGCTTAGACCCTTGTTTGTCTGAACTCTGGGCTTATGCCCATGTGACCATCGGGGAGTGATTTTTCCTCCCATAATTTTTTGATCAAGTTGTATTTATTGTTTACTTAAGTTAATATAATTTGGTCTATAATATCATAAATAAAAATATATATTGTTATTGGAATGATGTTATGATTAAGTTATACATATTTAAAATATTTATAGTGGTATTTTTATTCCTCTTTATTTCCACAACAACTTTTAAAATTTTAATATATATCTTATAATGATTAACTTGGCATTATTATTATGTTTATAAATTAATTTTTTATTGAAGTTGTATTAGATATTAACATTTATTATAACAATTAAATATTATCAATTTGATCTTAGTGTGCAATGGGTATGCAAAAGAGGTGTGGAAGGTCAACTAGTGGAAAAATAAGACTACTTTTTGCATGAATTTGTGTAGTACATGAGGTGAATTGGTAGAAAAATTATAAAATGATGTTGTTTAATATTTTATGCAACAAAGGTCTTAATGGAGAAGTGGTAGCTTCAAATCTACTATTCATCCACTTAGAAGGCTCTAATCATAATTTAAACATAACCTTTGAATGAGGAACATAATCAAGTTCCATCACCACTAAGCTCATGTTACGTTCTCAATATATTTAGAGGGGGAGATAGGTAGAGGTAGAGATGAGGGAGGAGGGGGAGTGAGAGAGAGACATAAAGAGATGAAGATGAAAATAGAGATGGAGATGGAGAAAGAGGAGAAGAAAAGGGAAAAGGGAAGAAAGGTATGGGTAGATAAAGAGAGATAATAGTAAGGAATATATATATATATATATATATATATATATATATATATATATATAGAGAGAGAGAGAGAGAGAGAGAGAGAGAGAGAGAGAGAGAGANATATATATATATAGAGAGAGAGAGAGAGAGAGAGAGAGAGAGAGAGAGAGAGAGGAATAAATAGAGATATAAAGAGGGAGGGTAGGCTCACAAAGATGCTAGGAAATTCAGTGATCACTAGAAAAAATGTTTGAAATAAATAAAACACGTACATATTTTTAACAAATTCAAAAACAACATATGTGTTAAGGCTGAAAATTTTGAGCCAAAACGTGTACGTGGTTTTTAAATTAAAAACACATGCATATTATTTGTATTAAAAATACCTATGTTATTTTATGAGAGAGAAGCATGTGTGTGTTTTTCTTAATAAGCATAATATTTACATATTTTTTATTAAGGAACAAACAAGTTTCAAATGGACTTGAAACCCTATTTACAAAAAAATACTGTGAAGATAAAGAACTAGAAAACCAATAGCACTAAAACATCAAAAAGACAACGAAAAACCAACTACAAAGTAGCTAACAAAATAAGCCTTAGTTTAAATTCTTAAGTGCCTTTGTTGCCTCAACCTCCAGTTGAATCATATTGAGGGAAATTTTCTTCAAGTCTTGAATATCTTGAGAATATTTATTTTCCTTCCTTTTCAAATTTTCTCTGGTCCTCTTACATAGGCATTTTTCATCCTCTTACCTTTGCATCTTATCAAGCATTTAAACATCAACTGCAACCCCTTCATGTTAAATACTTTTTTATTTCACTAACCATAGTATTGAGACTCTCAGCTAAACTCTGATCACTATATGTCAATAGGTAACTAGAGAGATGAGCTTGTCATTGATGTTTTTGAACTAATCTTCCAAATGTACTAGTCTCCCATCATAATATTTTTTGATCTTATCTTCCAATTGTTGAATTCTCCCATCATAATCCTTCTTCAAAGCATCCACAATATTTGCAGTCTTATGCATGGATTCAATGGTATACTTCCCTTCCTCCACACTACACTTCTCTTCATTGTTTTTATCCTATTTTCTACTGACCACCCTTATCTTGAGATTGATATCCTTGATCTCCTAGAAGATCCACTTATGCTTTCTAATTTTTTTTTACAGTATATTGTATGCAATAGCTAGTACATCATCAAGGATTTCCTGATTAAGGTTAAGGAAAGGAAAATCAACATTGAGATCCTTTCAGAAAGGGGATCTCCCTTTCCTATCTATGGCAGGCTCAAAATCAACATGCATACTATGAGTAGATGGGTCAGTAACAGACCTATTCTAAAAAATAGGAGATTTGTTCCTAACATTCTTGGACCATTGAAACCTCTTCTTCTTCTTCTGCAACCCAAATATAACTCATCCTCCTCATTTTTTTTGTCTTCGTCTTTAGAATAATGACTCCCAGACTTGTCATCCTTAGAATTGGACTCAGGGGAGGATCTAGGACATGATAGGTATTTTAAATGACCATAAATCAAAAGTAGAGAAACCCCCTCAAATGTGTCTCCCAAATATTTAATATAAGACTCCTTAAAAAATGAACCAATGTATGGAAAGTAGGAATCCCAATCAAGAAGACAAATAGATGTCTCTTGCAATGACTCACTAGAATCACAAACAAGATATGAATTTTTGATCTCAACTATATAAGTAGAATTTGTAGGTGGAGACATTGGATCATCCTTACTCTCAATATATGTGTTATATTCAATCTTGTCTAAGGTACATTATCATAGGGAACATTATCTGCATCATCAAGTGGAATGAGACAATTTACAATATGATCATTTGGGAATGGAGGAATATGTGGATCTCCAAAATGATCCCAAATAATTTTCCAAACTATGCATGGTCATTCAGTACTCAGGATCAAGTGGAGTATATATCATGGAAAAAATCCAAATCACAACTCATACCAAGAAATCCTCTAATATGACCATTTTAATCTTCTCAAATTATTTTATTCCACTTTGTCTTTGTCTTAGGAATGAATCCATAAAGGTAAGGAGAGAGATTAAGCCATCTATAATGTGTGATTATTCCTTTTTCCCATGACTCATAATTATCCCTAGTCAAAGTTATTAGAGCAAGATGTATTTCATATCCCATGATTTCATCATTGATACACTTCCCAAATTAAAAATTGAGGTCAACAAAATGATTACACCCCACAATCAGGCTAAAATAGACTTAGATCACTATGCAAAAGACCAAAATAAGGTCTATGAATTATAATTGTAAAACTAAGCCAAATTTTGAAAGTATAATTTTTTATCACAGCCACTATAATTTGATAGCACCACTATAAAATATAGGAAACATTATGCACTCTCAAAAATAATTGCACCTGAAAAGGAGTTCATATGAGCCCAAATGAGGCCTTGGAAGTTGTAAAAATGGGATTTGTTATTTTCAATAAAATTAAGGAATAGAGATCATAAACCACATGTACCGTTGTGTAGAGCATGAAATCCTACCCCAAAACAAAAAAAAAAAATTGTTCAAAAAAAGGAGTCCAGATGACTGAGATATCATTGTTTAAAAATTGCCTCAGTAATTATTTTTTTAAATTGTCGTTACCGCATCTCCAAAATTCAAATGGCTCTATATTTGGCCTCAGATGTCTAATTTGGATGAAACAAAAGTTTATTTAGGGGTTTCGGGACCTCCTTAATATGATGTCAACCTTTGATTTGCACCAACAAGCTCCAATATTGATCTGTAATAGAAAGCCAAAAAAATAAAAAAACCCCTATGTTTGTCCAAATAGAATATGCAATGATGATGCCCAAATTATCTTATTTCGTACCCACAATTGAATCAAGCCAAGATTTTTATTCTTGAGAAGAGGTCTGCACACCTTGAGAGATCTACTACCATATAAGAATTTGCAAATAGCAATGAACCAAGGATCTAGAGGTCAAATAATAGCACAAAGACAAGATAGATGATATGAAAAAGAATAAATTGTATTCTTATTAATGATGCAATATGAAAATAAGAGATATTGGATATTTTTTACAATGTAAAAGTGTCTCCTTATATAGGTAAGGCAATAAGAGATAATGATAAGAAGTTGATAAGTTATCACCTACACAAGGTGGAATCACATGTCCACCAAAGGTGGATCATCCTCCATTATGAAATGAAGTATGTGCAATATGATGAGGATGATAATGTGACATGTGCACTAAAGGTGGATCTCACACATAAAGTTAAATGTGATAACAACAATCACCACCTAAAGTCTAATTCTCTTGCACCATGTGCTTAATATAGGTGCAAACTCCTAGGTGTCTCCTATGAAAACTACTATGAAAAGCATTATCCTAAGTAAGCTTAAGTAAAATGTAATTAGGAATATTTAATTACACCAACAATACCTTTTTTATTTTTTAGTACCTTTCTTCATCTTCCTTGCAAACATTTCTTCCAACTCTTATGAATCTTCATCACCATTTGGATCTTCTTTAGTATTTGTTGTTTTAAATTTTATCTCAGATCTTCTCTTCTCTTTGCCAAAATTCCTTAATTCAAATTCAGTTAGGGTGCCAAATATTTTTCTCTAGTAAATTTCTTCAAATCATATGTCTCCTCAATCACCAAGATCTTGTCATTGTAGGTATCTGATAATGACATCATGATCTTATCCATAACATATTCATCGATGATATTTCCTCCTTTATTATATACTTCATTCACTGCATTGTCAACCCTCTAAAAGTAGCTTCTTATGTCTTCACTTTCTTCCATTCTTATATTATCATAATGTCACTTGCATGTTAACTTCTTGGATAACTTAACTCTATCCTTTCCTTCATAAATCTCTTTTGAATTTTCCCAAACTTCATAAGTAGTCTTTAATGAAATAACCTTGGGCAACTCAATTTTTGATAAAGCACTAAAGATTGCATACCTTTCTCTCTCATTCTCCTCATATGATATTATTTGATTTGGAGTAGTGGGGTCATTCTGAGGTAATGCATACTTCTTCTCCACATGCTTCTAGGTAGTCAAACAGATCGAGATCATATATCCTCTCATCTTCTCCTTCCATGAACTATAATCAGATCCATCAAGTATAGGAATGTTCAATTTGTGTTCCATCGGGGCTACCTCAAGCGGTTAAGCTTTTCACAGAGGAATCAAGCTCTAATACCAATTGTTGAACAAGACAAATAACTAAGAGGGGGGATGAATCAGTTATTCAAAAATACTTATTAAAAAAATTTTACTAAATCGGTAAGCACTTAAACAATTCAAAAATTTAAAAGAGGTGTAAACATGAAACCAAAAAACCATCAACATAAAGAACACTAGAATTTAAGTGGAAATCCAAATTGGTAAAAACCATGGAGAAACTAATTCTCATGAAATGAACACCAGTTAAGGTAATTTTTACAAAGGCTCACTATTATAATGGTGAGAAAGACTGATAACACCCTTGGTCTCCTTGTTTGTTCAACGCAGTGGTGGTTTGTGACATGGCTTAACTGCCTCCTATGCCTTCTATATGTCTAGTGGTTGTATCAGGTATTAAAAGTTTGATATTTGGTGCAATGGAAACCACTTTTTCTAACAAGTGGTATCAAGTATTGGTCATAGGTTCAAACCATGTTCTTTTCCTAGGGGGTTGTTACAATGGTGAGAAAGACTGATTGTGCCCTTGGTTGGTACAGGAGCACCTAGGGTTAAAATCCATTCTTTTGTTTTTTGTGATCTCTCCTAGTTTCTTAGTCATTTTAGGGAATTTTAGGATGATTTTGAAGTGGTTTATGGTTTTTTAAGTTTTTTCTTGTTGAATATTTTGTTCAACCACTCTTTGTAATGTCCTAGAGGACAAATTGGGTCAAAATGTGAAATGGACAATCTAGATGCCTAGGAGAGTGTTTTGAATTTCTTTTGATTCTTAGGAGTTGATTTGATACCTTTTGGGATGCATCCATGGATTTAAAACCATCAGAAATCAAATTTGTCAAAAGATGCAAAAAAAATGTAAAGTTGCTCAAAGCAACATTTGCAACTTTTAAAAGTTGCTCGACAACTTTGCATAAAAATTTTCTTTTGTTCTAAAGGTAGTTACTGATCAGTTTGATCAGTTGTTTTGGTCAAAGGAGGCCTATATAAGAACTTCTATTTTGAGATACTAAGGTTGGATGTCATTTTGATTGAATCTTCATTGATTGTAAAGTTGTAGACTGACACTGTAATAGTTTTAGAGCATTTTGAATTGAATAGACTTGAAGATGGATTAGATCGTTTGTCTTTACATTGTAATAAGTTCCTCATGAGTGTCTAATAACTCTTTGTGGATTTATTTTAGTAAATAATCTTCATTTTTTAGTTTCTTTTTAAAGTTTCTTAGTTCTAGTGTCCACTGGTCCAATTCTGGACTATACATACAAAATGACTCCTTGAGGTTCTTAGGTCCATGGCATATAAAATGGACCTGGATGGAATGAAAGAGGGCTCACTATACATATATTTTATTTTTGTTTTTAGGAGTAGAAGTGACAGGGTTTATTTTTGAGCTCTTGCCCTAGGCGAGCTTTGTTATAGCCCGACAAGGGAAATATAGTAACAAATAACCATAACAAGAAGGGTTGGATTGAAATAAGTAATACAATGGTTTTAGGTTGGTAAATGGTAAGTGATTTGACCTTCCATGTAGTGGTGGAAACTAGTGAGATGATTTCATCGGGTTGTGAAGGTAAAAATAGTGAAGAGTCTAATTAGCCCTATATTTAAGGACAGAGTCCCTAAGGGTTTTAAGGTGTTGTACGGAGGGATTGGGTTAGAAAAACCTTTGAAATAAATTGTATATCAATAATGGGTGACTCAATCCAATGATATATATAGTGGTTATTTGGAGGATTTGTAAGAAAAACAAGAATTTAAGCCTAGATTGGGCTACAAGCAGTTTCTAGGCCTACACCTAGATTGTAGGATCTCAATGTGTAAAAGGATGGTTGAGGGTTTCAAATGTTAAATAATGTCCTAAATGACTAAATGATGTGAGAATTAAACCCTGCAAATAATTTTGAGTGAGTTGGCTAGATGGTGGAGAATCTACTCTTGTAGGTTTAGTGAGTACTGAAGGATCTTGTTGATAGGGTGGATCTTGGGTGGAAGGGTGAAGATCTTGGTGACTTTCCCTTGAGGTTAGGGTTTGTATAATACCTAATAGGTCTAGGAAGGAGACCTTAAAAGAGATTCAAATTGACTCTAGAGTGAGAATACCATTCCTATCATTGGTCTCCTTGGTTTTTCAGTCCAGTAGTGGTTCGTGGCATGGCTTAACCGCCTCTTATGTCTTCTATATGTATAGTAGTTGTATCAGACATTAAAAGGTTGATCTTTGGTGCAACAACAACTGCTAGTTCTAACACTCACTATAGGTTCGTTGACTGTTGGTTGGACTAACTACCCTAAAATATGAAAGGCTCAATGCCAATTATAAATAGGCTCACTATCAATACAAGCTCACTACCAAAATATAAGAAATGAAAGAGAAAATACACCACTAAAGTACCTGTCACTAATACTCTACAATACAAACATGATATAATAGTCTGCTACTATTGCATCAACTTGTGCATACATAAACACACATATCTTTCCTTGTCATATTCACATTCATTTTGCATAATCAAGAAATGAATCAATCAACTGAGATTATCACTCTTCTTATACTGCCTGATGTCATCAACGAAGTCAACTTAAACCAATTTGAAATATGTCACACTGAAAAATTCCCGTGGAGGTAAGGAAGGAAATGTGGATGTGCTATACAATCTATGAGATCTTCAGTACCAACAGATAGGATCTATACGTTACAATTCAAATGCATCAACCAAAGCACAACAAAAATGGCCAAGATAGGACCAATCCAAAAAAAATAATTCCATCATATGTTGCACACTAAAATGGGCCATCACCAAAATGAATAAGATTAAACATGTAAAGAACATATTTTTGTGAACACTTCTACTAATACACCAAAGATATCACTACACACATCAATCGATACAACAAAACAACCAAATCATAAATGATCCACAACTATGAATTAGATATGTTGACATCAATGATAACCATTAGTAAAAACAACATAAATAGAACCAACTTCACATTATAACAATAATGAGCACCATCAAATTTATAATAAATAGAGTGACAGATTTAAAAGGCTCAAATCCCAAAATCAAAACATATGTATCAAACTTTGGGTACCACATCCTAGGACACTACTTGAGGCCATACAAAGATTTCTTCAATTTGAAAACCAAATTACTTTTACCTTTTACCACATAGTGTTCTAGCTATGTCATGTAAGTATCCTCCTCCAAATTGCCATGAAGGAAACCAATTTTCACATCTATTTTTCAACCTCTAAATCATAAGAAGCACCAATAGAAAGAAAATTTATGATGGATATCATTTTTAGAATAAGAGAGAATATCACACCGTAATCAACACCCTCAACCTGAGAGTAGCCTTTTGCAACCAACCTTCCTTTATAATTCTCAATGCTTCCATCTAAACTAATCTTTTTCTTGAACACCCATTTGCAACAAATAGGTTTTCTTCCTTCAAGCAATGATACACGATCCCATGTATCATTCTTTATCAAAGCTTTTATTTCTTCATCCATAGAAATCTTTCAGGATTATGCATCATTCATACCTAATGCCTCTTCTATAGATCTAGGTTCATCAACACTAGTATTTAAAGAAAAAAATACATCTCTTCTCATTGGGAGAATACCTTTCAGGTGGTTTTTTATACCTTGTAGACCTTTGAACAAGCTGAGTTGGAGGTTCTTCCTCCTCTTCTAAAGATTCATAGCTAGATGATCTCTCCTCAACTTCTTGTCTATCTAGGGGTCTTGATTAAACTTTCTCAGGCTTAGAAGGTAGTTAAATCACATCTTACTTTTTAGTTTGTTCAGTTTGAAATATAATAAAAAAGGGATTATTTTCTCTAAAAATAACACTTATCTTTTGTGCAACAAGGTCCCAAATCTTGTATCATTTCACCCCATGACTGTAGCCAATGAAGATACGTTTCACAACATTGTTCTCCAACTTGTTTTGCTTCTCCTTTAGCACATATACATATGCCTCGTAGCTAAAAACCCTAAGATGTCTCAATGAAAGCTTATGACCCGAACATGCTTTCATAGGAATTATAGCAACAAGAGTTGATGTAGGAGGACTGTTAATTAGGTAGCAAGTAGTGACAACATATTTAGCCCAAAACCTTTTTTCATGGCCAACTCCACTCAGTTTACTCCTAGCCTTCTCCATCAACGTCTTTTTCATCCTTTTTCCAAATCCTTTCTTCTATGGAGAATACAGAGTTGTTTTCTTCTAATGAATGCCACAATCTTTACAGAATCTATCAAAATCGTTACAAAAAAAATCATCGCCATTATCAATTCTTAAACATTTTATTTTTCTTCCAATTTGCAATTCAACCATTGCTTTAAATTCTTTATATTGATTGAAAATATCATATTTACTCTTTATAAAATATGCAGTCCATGTCCTTCTTCTATAATCATCAATAAATGAAACCTAATATGTGTATTTACCAATGGAAGGAATGCCTATAGGACCAAACATGTCAGAATGAACAAGATCCAACACATCATAAGATTTATGAGAACTCGAGTAAAACTAAATGCAATTTTTTTTCCCATAAATGCAATGCTCACAAAAATTAAAGTCAAGATCAAAATCATTCAAAACTTCAAAAAAAATCATTTTCAAGGTCTTAAGGCCCTTCTCTCCAATGTGATCAAGTCTTTGGTGCCATAACATAGTCTTATCTACATGAAACTTTGATTCAGAAGAAAAAGAACCCTTAGGTACCCAAAACCCATTACCATCTATTGTAGGTGAAACCTTCACCTTTTCCAACAAAGTATCCATAGATTTTTTATTCACAAAATTATTATTACACTTAATAGTGTATGCATCCATCTTATAAAAAATGTCAATTCTGACACAAAGTACCTTCTACACTAGCTCCCTCTCAAATCTAGATTAGCTCAAAAAACCCAACAACCCACAACTGAAACCAATGTGAGCAAGCTTTGATACCACTTGTAAGGAAGCTAAGTAGCGGAACAACTTCCTACACTAACCCTAAGGGGAAAATAATATAAAAAATTTATCATATCTTTTCCACAGTTACAAAAACTGAATAAAAATAGCATAAATAATATTCATACCACAACACAATGATTTACCTAGGGAAAAACCTTTCAGGAGAAAAACCCCACAGTCTAAAAGAAGCCTAATATATTATTCAGTAATCAATGACATATTATAATATACTTGAAGAGAAATCTTCTCTTAGAAGTATTGTTGACCAGAGATCCATAGGTAACTCGAAAGCTATACGAATCTTACATACACCCTCCATCTCACGCATCTAATAAATAGGCGATACAATACAAGAAATTATCAAATAGTATTACAAAATCGTGGGCTAAAACAACCCCAAAAAAGGTGCCCATCTTATCTCTAATCAAAGATGTTCTAGATGTGTTAATACACACACCAACACGTGTAACTTCCTTTTACAACTCATTTACATGTTCAATACATTTTTACATTTCCTTTTTCATGAGACCCAACTTCCAGAGGCCATAACTTTTGAACCGTGTATCTGATTTTCTATTAACCAGTTTTTAGAAACCTCTCCAAGTGCTCTACAGCTAGGACAATGTAGCTCTATCTCAAATGAGTTTTGATCCCTTCTGGAGACTTGAAAACCTTCAAAATTGAGTTCAAAGTTTGCATACGACCAAAAATAGTTGTCATATGTAACTACAAGGTTGAGACACATTTTCCAACATTTATATGGATATTAATATACATCATCTTTGTATTATTCTCCTTTCTAATATATTGTATTGCTTATGGGCTCTTTATATCTTGTTATATATACTTCTCATACATAGTTCTATTCTTCTACTACTCTCTATTATACTTCTCATATATATATATATATATATATA
>MU228550.1:1059113-1077931 GCA_018584345.1 Thuja plicata
GTCTCATTAATGTCATTTGGTCATCTTGGAGATGACTAAAATCCACACGGGTTAAATCTTACCAAAAAATAGCTAATTAAAAACTACTTGTGAAATCCTCTACCTACTTAACATAAATACATGAATGGGCTGTTATTGGTTAATACCACATTGGTGTGTGAGGCAAGGGTGAATCATAAGGCATTCAATGATCAAAAAGCTGTGTCAACGGGGAAAGAGGCTACTGGTAAAAAACCCAAAGTGTAATATTGATAGGAAATTTAGTCATTTGATGGTGTTCTAAGTTGTTGCTCATTCTATGCAAAGATTATATTATCTATGCAGTTTTTTAGTCCTTTTGTTGACTGTTCATGGTAGTTCTGTGTACAAACAACAAGTTGGTTTGAAGTTCCAATGGTTAATTTATTTTCTATTCCTCCTCCCTACTAAAAAATGGTCAAATGGTCAATGGGTAATGCAGTGAAATGTTTGAGTCAAAATCCAAATCAACGTCTCTACAGATTCTAGGTTTGTCACGATTCATTTGGTGCTAGGTTTGTCATGTAAAATCCATATGCAATTTATTCATCTCATACAAAACAAAGAAACCCTAATTGGGTTACTTGAATTGAAAACTAACAACACTTCGTAACCGATATTGTTGCAAATTGACAAATAGTTTAATGTCGGATAAACACAATACAAATAGAATGAGAAAACATGTAAGTCTATAAACTATTCATTGATACCAACCTAATTTTGTGTAAGTCTGAAACAAATCTGCCTTCCATTTGATCACGCACAGATGGTGTTGGTTCAATCACTTCAACGCATATGTACTTTGTGCCTTCTATTCATGCCCTCCTTCAACTCTTCTTCGCTGCATAATCACAATGAATTGAAATGAAACATTTTTTTTTTAGTTATATTGATCGTGTTTGTCGCAATTACAACAAAATGTCCTGGTTGTCGTAATTCTGACCAACACGGGAATGGATTAAAAAAAAATCAAAGTTTTCCTTCCATTTTCTAACCAAGCAAAACAAATGTAATGCATGGTGGGAAATTTAGGTCTAAATTTAGGGTCAAATGTACTAGTGTCAAGATGCATGTAGGGCTTTCTCAGATATCAAGCAGGCTATTAAAGATGCCCCTATTTTGAGAAACCCTGATTATACCAAGCCACTTCAAATTTTCTCCTTTGCTTCTTATAATATTGTTGTTGCAGTATTATTGCAGAAAAATTCAGAAGGCTATGAATAGCCTATTTATTTTTTCAGTAAGTCTTTGCAGGCAGCAGAGCTAAAATATGATATTATGGAAAAACAAGCCTATGCTTTGGTCAAGGTTGTAAAAGTATTCAGCTATTATTTGGTAGGATTAATCATAATTTCTTATGTGCCAAGTGCTACTATAAAAGATATTTTAGCTCAACAAAAAGTTTCAGGGAGGATATGTAGATGGATCAACAAGATCCAAGAGTTTAATATTGATATCCATATCACCAAGTTGGTGAGGAGTCTAGGACTTTCTAAACTCATGGCTCAAAGCAATGTAGATGTAAATCACATTGATATGCTAGAAGAGGAGCAGAGACCTTATATTTGTGATATGGATCATTCTGATTGGTACAAGGACATCATTGGATACTTGTAGAAGATGGTGCTTTCCCTGACATGAATGATAATAAAAAGAGAACAATCAAGTTGCATTCTCTAAAGTATACAATAATTCAAGGAAAATTATGGTGGAGGAGCAATGAAGGAGTATTTCTCAAGTGTGTAGATCATGACAAGTCTGAGAATCTCTTGAAATAAATGCATGATGGTGCATGTGGTGGCCATTACATGGCTAAGACTACTGCCCAACAATCTTCAAGGATGCTCATCAATATGTTAGAAAATGTGATGCTTGTTAGAGATTTTTAGGCAAGCTAAAGTTTGGTGGGAATCTTCCTTTGAAGCCTGTTATAGTTGAGGCACCTTTTCAGTAGTGGGGAATGGACTTCATTGGTGAGATTCCTAATAAGTCTATTGGAGGTCATTCATGGATCCTAGTGGCAATTGAATATTTTACCAAGTGGGTGGAATAAATTCCCACTAGAAGAGCCACAATTAGGGTTGTGATTGATTTTACAATGCAAAATATGTTGACTAGATTTGGTTGTCCAGAAACCATTGTGGTGGACAATGTTATGTGCTTCAGATTAGAGGAGTTCACTGACTTTTTTCAGCAATATGAGATTCAAATTTCTTATTCTTCCTCATATCACCCCCAAGGTGATGGTCAGGTTGAATCCAATAACAAGAGTCTAATAAAAATTATCAAGAGAGTGCTGGATGCAAACAAGGAGTCCTGAGATTCCAAATTGCAACTTTCTCTATGGGCAAATAGAGTAACAGTAAAAAGGGCTATTGGATGTGCACCTTTTGACTTAGTTTATGGTATTCATGCCAGATTACCCCAGAATAACTTATTGCAAATGTATAAATTCATCCAAGCATATGATGATGACCTAGAAGAAGATATGAGGATCAGATTAGAGGATTTGATACAACTTGATGAGTCAAGAGGGGAAGCACATGACAGGAATGTCAAACTGCAACTACAATGCAAGAATATATTTGACAAGAGAACTACTGCTAGGAACTTTGAGGCTGATGATATGGTTTTAATGTGGAATGAAAGGATAGAGGACAAAGGAAAATATGCCAAATTTCATCCTATCTAGTTGGGACCATACATAGTTCATGGCAGGTGGGGTTCTGATTCATATATGTTAAAGGACTTAACTGGAAATATTTTGGAATTGTTGGTTCATGGGCAATTTCTTAAGTTCTACTTTTATTGAAGAGGCAAGAATCCACGAATGGGAGTGTTTGTATATATTCTTTTTTTTTTATATTGTTAGTTAGGTTTCTTTCCAATAGGTGGTCTGCTTTATCTCAGAGATTTGGAACCTTTCTATACCTGTAAGAGGCATACATCCCCAGTCAAAGCCACCGTTAGGACATTTTCCTAAACCTCTTTTTAAGATTTTTGCAGATCTCCAATGGTGATTTTCTTCATGTTTCAGAGAGCTTCAGGTTCTTGTTTTGCGTGTGAAGATTGCAGAGGGATGTGGAATCCATGTTTTTTTCCTTTTGCTTGCCTCTGTGGAGTCAGAATAGTCAGACCAGTCGTGATGCCTTCACTAGTCTTTTGGGTTCAGAAATGCTCTAAGTCATATATCCCACATTGACGGTGCAAGGGAAGGTTTATATATTTTTATATCCTAGTACTCAATGGTTAAGTGCCTAAAAGGCATGCGCCTTTTGGCAGACAGCTCAACGGACAGATGGTGATGTGGGAGTCCAACTGGAAGACAAGAAGGATGTTTTGGTGGGCCTGTGTCAGAGAGAGCTCAGGTGATATGGTCAAGGAAATGATAGGTGTCGACAAAGCATTGGAGCAGGTGCTAACATGTGGAAGATTGGCAGGTGGTAATGCCAAGTAGGTTAATTAGGTAGCAAAAGTCCTAGCAAATCAGGGTGGTGCCACTTGGCATAGATGGCAAGGTAAATGATGGGATATGTTAGGTGGATTAAATGAAAGGGTGATGCATGGAAGCATTGGCAGAGGTGAAGATGGTAAAAATGAGATCAAATCACCATCGCGTGAAGGAACGACACAGGGAAGATATGCATCGCATGATGGTGAAAATTGTGACACACGTCCAGGTCAATGTTAAGAAGTGTGGGGCCTATGCACAAGGGGTAAGGGACAAGTGTTTTTGGGGCCCAATGGAGAGGTGCCACATGGACATCAGTGGGAGTTGATCAGGATTAAGTAATCTTCTTTTTTTACTTGGTTCCCAGGTGACTTAAAGTTCATCTACGACTGTGTTTTAAAGAACAAAAGGTTTCAAATATCAACCGTTCATGTCTTTTTTGGTGCCACCTATGATAGTTGTACCAAAAATTCAAATTTTTAAATCTTTCTCAGAGAGCTTTCATGCAAGTCAGAGATTTTTGTTGTAGAGTGGCATAAATACTTTGATCTAATCTTTTGGGTCATGTATCCACACATGGAGAGCCTTGTTTGGATGGAGATCTGACAGTGCTAAGTGTATTTATGTAAGAAGTGATGCAATTGGGGTTTCTGATCAGATTGATACACCTTGGCGTCGCCTAGCCTTTTCATCATTTATGAGAGCATGACTTATTTTTTAGATCAAATTTGCATAGGGGAAATAGAATAATTTAGGGTTTTAGCTTCATTAAAGAATTGACTATTTTCATTAAATGGTTGTAACCCTAACCCTAAATGGTCTGATGCTTGTTGCATTCTTGTTATTATAAAAATAATATTCAAGACCATTGAGAGGGGCTAGAGAATTGGGAGAAATATTGAAAAGCATTAGGCTTCTATTTTATTTCTAGTCTAGGATATAGCCGATGTTATTTCAGATTGTGTCAAGATAGAATTGAAGGTTGTTGGATCTTTGGTATATTGTCATATTGCATATTTCCTTTTCATACTAAATCGAGAATTAGTTTCATCATACTTAATATAATTTGTTTCATATTTGAGTCTATCCTTTATGCTATCTATTGAGTTTTAAGTTTTTTGACTTACTGTAGTCTTGCTTATGCATATGTGTATTCCATAGGTATTTGATCTTAGGTCAAACTAAAATCCTTTGGATATTATATTGATTCTATCTAGATATCTATTTGAGGATCTTGTAGTGAGTGATATGAGAGTTCTTATGTTTATGACTTTGAATCTTTGCCAATAAGGTGTTTTAGCTTTGGTATTGTATTTAGGATTTATCCCTATGGATAAGCCACTGATCTAAAATTAGTATTTCTATTGAGATACATATTTAAATGGTTTGGCTATATTCTGTCCATAAAATTAATCAAACTCATAACCAAATTATTTACTTTTCATTTGTTGTACTTCTTATCCCACCCATGGTAGTGGAGATTCAATGAATGCTAGGTTGGAATTTAGTAATTACTTACTATCTATTTATTGTTCAAATCCATAAGTAATAGGTGTTGTAAAGAATTGAGTTTAGTCTGGATTAGGTGTACCCTCCTTGATTTTGTAGAGCTAGAAGTGAAAAGGGCAGTTTTGTCCCTATAGTTGGTCTAGTTGTCTTGTAAGCTTCCACACTTGGAGCTAACCACTCCTAAGACCAGTCTCAAGTCATATTGGTAGCTTTATATAGCATAACAAACACCAAAAATTTGTTAGGTCAAGAGCATTCTAATAGGGAATCCATATCCTTTGTAGAAGGTATGAAAAAATTAGTTCATAATTATGAGAATGGTTTTGATTTGATGTGTTCTATTTCCCATATTATTAATGATAATGTTAAACCTATCAAATATTGTGATAAATATCTTGATCTCTCTCAACCTATAACTAGTGTTGAGACATCTCCTCCTATTCCTACTTCATTACCTAGTGTTCCTCTATATACTCCACCTCTCTTGACTACATCGACCTTAAATATTAATCCTACACATGTTAATCTTGGAAGTATTCATAATCCTATCATTCCTCTTATAAGTGTTCTATTTATTTCACAACCATCATCCATGCCTACTTACAATAATGTGTCATTTTCATATTCCAATGTTCCTTCTATTTCCCATAATGCTCTAAACCTTTTACACATGTCCAATATCATTCTCTCCATTGAATCTACTATCAATAGTCTTTCTCAAACTGTCTCTTCCTTGCAACAACAAATTTCCTCCTTGACTCAATCCAAATTCAACATTCCCACTTGTGACATTGGTAGTCCTTTGTCCTTAGATATCATCAATTTTTTTATCCCTCAATACATGGAAATACCTAACTTGGAGACTTATACTGGAAAAGTTGATCCCTTGACTCATGTAAAAATATTTCAAACATTATGTAGTGACATCTCTCATGATTATAAACTGATAGCTGAAATGTTTACTATAAAATCTAGAGATAAAGCCTTGCAATGGTATTATTCTTTGCCTCCTTATTCTATTGACTCTATTAAAGAACTTGTTAATACTTGCATTCAACAATTTTAAAATAAGATTGGTCCTAATATTTCTTTGATTGATTTGATGCATTATAAACAAGGTGTTAAAGAAAAAGTGATTGATTTCATTGGTGGATTTAAGCATTTGCATGCTCTGATTTCTTATTTTTTGACTTCTATTGATATTCAACATATTTTTGTTTCTAATTTACAAAAATACATTAGAGATAAGGTATTACTTAATGAATTTACTTCCTTTAATCAATTGTGTGCAGTGCTTCATAATTATCAACTTCAAGTGAGTCAATTCGAGACCTCCAATCCAATGACTCTGATTGATAAGAGTGATGTCACCTCTCATCCATTTCAAAAAATTTAAAAACCTAAAGGCTCCATCAAGATCAAAAATTCATCAAACAAAATTTAACCACAACTGGCAGCATCTGAAGGTGCGGCTCCTTTTTCATCTATTTTTAAACCATCTCACAATCTTACACCTATTTATAAATCTTGGCATAATTTGATGTTCAAGTTGGTTAATTCTAATGTTTTAACATGTCCTCCCATTAAACCAGTTTATTTTTCCAATAAAATAACTAAATCCTTTGATCACAAATCCTTATGTCAATACCATCATCAACTCGATCATGATACTGAGAATTTTTTCCATTTGAAGATGATTGTCCAAGACCTTGTTGATTCCATTGCTATAACTATTGAGGGTGTTAATGATCAAGGAAACAAATATGTTGGCCCTCACAACCAAAATTTATAAATATATACAAATCCCTTATCTTCCCATTCTACCAATACAAATGAGTCTAGTTGTGCCTTAACCTTCCTCTCCAACCAATATTCTTGAGTCTCTTAAACCCATGAAAACTGTGAATTCTGATCATATGTGTACTCAGGCCAACAATTTTTTAAACCTTATTGATCAATCCAAACCTAAATCTAAGTAAAAAACTGAACCTTGTATTACATTTAATCCTAAGGAGAGTATTAGGGCACCTGATATTCCTCTTTAGATTGTTTCAAAGATTAATGATCTTCCCTCTTGTAGAGTCCTTATCGATCCTACTTGTATGCTAAATGTTATAACTAAAGAAAAAAAATTCACAGGGCACCTCCATAAAGACTCCTATGACAAATCAGATGTCATTATTAATACTTTCAATGGTTTTACTTGTCCTACCCATGTTTCCATTACCTTTCCTATTGTAGTTGGTAAGAAAGTATTATATGACATCTTTTTTGTCATCCCAACTTCTGATTAATTTCAAGTTAGACTTGGTATTTCTTGGCTCACTTCCATGAATGTTTTTGTCTCCTATCCATAAGTGCTTTAAATTTCCTCATAATTAATAAATCATCATGATTAACCATAGTCTCTATCAGCATTTAGCAATTCGTTTGAACTTTTACCTTGACTTCTTATGGCTTAGCATGCCTCAATCAATTCAACCTTACCAAGATCATTTATTCTTATCCTACCAAAAATTTAAACCCCAAAATATTTGTGAGCTTAGTAAATCTAAGGATGTCCCAACTCCTTTTCCTAGACCCGCACTCTTTCCAACATTTTTCATTCCTCCTATTTATGCTTCAGTCTCACTGCTTCTATCCTACAAACACACTACATCTCCTATATCTCAACCTAGTAGCTCATTCCTTTTGTTGTTCCTCCCAAGGAATAAAAGGACCCAATGTTGATTGATCATAAAAAAAAAAATTAAAGCAAAACCAAACATAATCGATGTGCTTGTAACCATTATCGTAGATGTCATGCTAGGGAATATGAGTTTGCTTCCCAAAATATTTCCTCTCCTAAAAAACCTTATAATGTATTTATTCCCTTTGAACAACCTATGCATAGCCCAAGGGAGGAATTTAACTTAAATAAAATTAAATTAAATTAATATGGTGATTTTTATATTCATATCAAAGATCCTATTGTAATTAATTTGGATCAAGAAGATACTCTTGATGATGATGATTAAAAAGTTTCTAATACAAATGATGTTAATTCTAATGATATGTATGATATTATTGATGTTAATCATGACTTCCTAGATTTTCAAAAATGGCATCCCTAGCTCCTAGTGACAAACAAAGTGACTCATCATTAGAGCATGGTCCTTGTTTGAAACTTGTGATGGATTCATCAATCATGCTCAAAGTTGCACATCTTGTGTGTTTCCCACCTTCCATAAATAATAAAGACCAAGATGGGGGTTAGGCAATATACTTGACTAGCTCCTCTTGTACGATGAATTATTTTATGTTTTTGCCTATTCATGTTGTGCTTACCATATGATGTGTTTCTTTTTATATGTTTTGTATATATTTCTTTCAATAACCCTCCTTGCTCCATTGGTGCAAGGTGATAAAGGAATTGACATGTTGTGGCATTCCTCTATTTTTATCTCATTTCTTCTATCTATTGTATGCATGTTACATCATGCATGTTTTCACTCGTAAATGTGCCTTTGTTTTGTCTAATTGGGGATGATGAAAAATGGCTGTACCATATATTCTTTTTGGTCTTCCTAATGTCATCCCAAAAAGACCTTTTTTGTATCTCTTACATGATCTTCTTCCATTGTTCTTGTACTTCTTCTACCTTTGGAAGATAATATCAATTCATTTTTCCACAATTCTCGATAGACAAAGCTATCATCTGATCATACAGACCCTGAAGTTAGTATATGCCCTTGTGATCTCTTTTTTTTCATGTGTTTCATTTCCCTTGGTTTGTCTGTTCTTGGGGGCATCTCATAGTGGAATTGTCTTGCCGGTGCATGTATTCTTTGTTAAATCCATTGCTCCCATTAAGGTTTTTGAAATTGCTTTAGCATGGGGGCATACACTTCACTCCTTGTTTCACATTTTTCACACACATACACAATAATTTAATTCATCTTTGGGAAAATCAAACAAAAATAAGAAATTCAGTCCTTCTTTCACCCACTCAGTGACATAAAAGAGAAGTTTATGTTTGGATTTTACTAATATTTGGACCAAATCCCTGAATAAAAATCAACAAAAGAGGGGATCCAATGCCTCCCCTTGAGGAAAATGAAGGTTCTTATATGGAATGTTAGGGAGTTAAATGCCCCTAACAAAAAATTCTTTATCAAAGATCAAGTGCTCTTAGTAAATTGTGATGTTCCTATGTTACAAGAAACTAAATTAAGTAAATAATATGTCATTACACTATTTAATTCTCGAAAAATGTAGAAATTTTGTTGTTCCTCCTCTTCTGGAGTTGCAGGGGGGTTGTCTATTCTATGGAAATATTTTACTGTGGATTTGACTTTGATATATGCCTCCCTGAATCTGATGATTGTGTTGGTTATAAGTAGATTGAAAAATCTAAAATTATGGTTATTTAATACATATGGGCCTATGGGGATATTGGAAAAGAAAAATCTTTGGGATAGGATGTCAATTTTTTATCACCTTTGAAACATCAATTTTGTGTTGTTGGAGGGTATTTTAATGCTATATCAAACCATGGTGAAAAAATTGGTGGGATTATCCCCAATAAATGTGTGATGTCTGATTTTAATATGTTTATCAGGCAGAATTCTTTAGTAGATTGTCAAACTCATAATGGTTCATTTACTTGACAAATATGAGAAAGGGATTCTCCCAAATTTCAAAAAGATTAGATTGATTTCTTCTTTCTAATAATTGGCTAAATTCATATATAGATGTACATGCAATGGTGTTACCTAATCTATGATCTGAACACCTCCCAATTTTATTATCAATTTTTCAGGATAGGACCCCTCAAAAATCCCCTATTAAATTTGAACCAATGTGGTTCAGAGACCAGACTTGTTTGCCCATATTAAGACACTGGTGGCTTTGTCCCCTTTACTAAGGGTTCAAGAATGTTACAATTAATTATTTAAAATATTTCCTTTCTTAAAAGTAAGATTAGAGAGTGGAATATAAAATGCTTTAAAAATGTATTTTTTTTAAAAAAGAAAAAAAAGATTCAATAATAAATGGAATAATTAAATGAAATTGGTATGGCTAAAGGAATGAATGATGATACATTTGATAGGCACAAGTATCTACAATTTTAGTTGTAATAGTTTTTTATCTCAGGAGGAATCCTATTGTCCAGGCAGAAATTGAGGGACTTATGGCTGTCAAATGGTGATAAGAACACAAAAAAATTTCATTCCTCTACCAAATTGTTTTTTTTTTTTTTTTAATAATATATTATATCCTTGATTCTCGGGTGTCCCTGTTAGTAGATAAAAAGGAAATTGCCTCTAAAGTTGTAAAAAAAATTAAAAATCTAATTTCTGCTAAAATAGTAAAGGCTAATGAGGATTTTGTAAATTAAATCCTTACTCTTATCAATGATAGTGATAATGACATGTTGTTGTATCATTTCTCATTTCAAGCATTGAAAGAGGTTATTTTTCTATGCTCCCTGAAAAGGCCCTAGGCCCAGATGGTTTCACTGTCCCATTTTTCATAAATATTAAGATTTTGTGGGAAATGATGTTCTACTAGCTCTTGAGGAATCTAGAATAAAATGAACCATTCTAAGAGATATTAATACTACATTTATTGCTATCATTCCAATCTGAAATATTTTAATGGTTTTCGACCTATCTCTCTTTGCAAAACATTATATAAAATATTTATTGAAGTGATTTCCATTAGAATGTCTAAAATTATGCCTAAGATTGTATATGTGGACCAAGGTGGATTTGTCTCAGGAAGGGAGACCCCAGATGAGGCCATTGTGGCTCATGAGGTATCGCATTATATCTCTTCTTTGAAAATTCCATCAATGATATTAAAGATGGACATGATGAAGGGGTATAATAGGCTTAATTGGGTCTATTTAATTACTATTTTGCAAAAGTTTGGTTTTAAATCTAAATGGATTTATAGCTTCATTTCTACACCAAGGTATTTAGTACTCCTAAATGGAGCCCCTTGTGGCTTCCTTAATTCATCTAGGGGGGTGCATTAAGGGGATCCATTATCCCTCTTTCGTTCATAATTTTGACCGGGGCTCTTAGTAGAGCTATCTATGCATCAAGAGATTGTGTGAAATGGAAGGGAATCAAGATCCCTGGTATGAAGGACCCTCATACTCATTATTTCTTTGCAAATGATACCATTTTTTTGGGTTAGGCATAATGGCTGAGGCAAAAATGTTAGTATATAGAAGCAATGAGAGGGGGGTGAATCAATATAAATAGGAAATGTACTAATTCAACCAATAATTTGGTAATTATTTTAACCAACTTGTAAGCAATGAAACAGGCAAGAGTAACTATGCAGTAGAAGTAAAACAATTCAAACATCCACCCAGTATAACACATAACACCAATATTTTATCGTGGAAACCCTTGTAAGAGGGATAAAACCATGGTGGGGATGACACCCACAAATCCCTTCACTACAGTAAAAGAGTTGCCCTATTAGGAGCTTACTATACCCTGTTAGGGGCTCACTTAGTTAAGAGTGGCTAGTACCTTGTTAGAAGTACAATGAGACCTATTAGGATCTACCTTGCTATAGGATTTGGAAATCCTTCTCAAAATTCACCATGTTAAAGGATTTATACAAAAGGCCTATTAAATTCTACCCTATTAAGGGATTTAACCTACTGACCTATTCGAGTTAACCTTGAGCAATTAACTCAAAACACTGATCTAGAAATGGCAATACTTGCTAAGATCCAATTCAATCTATAAACTCTTGGCACAATACTATGCCTCTATCTTTGATCACAACAACCAGCAACATGATCAAAAACCCTAAATCAAATGATTTATCTTGCATTTATACCATTGTTTTTAATTCAGTTAAAACTCTAAAAACAATCCACAAGTCAGTCCAGCACATTGACCAACCACATGAAAATCTATGCCAAAAAAACCTAACATGTCAGCCTAAAACATAATACAAATATTTATTACAAAATATTGACAATTACTTAACCACCTTGACCATCTGATCAACATGTACCAATCGGTAACTCAACTAGTTTATATTAAACACAACACCAAAATACTAACTTTACCAAAATATTGAGTTAATTATTACAGTCATAAATCTGAACATCTCTGACCAAAATAAATATCCAGTAATGATTACACCTCCCAATGTGCTCGAAAACTCGATTGTTACACAACACTTTATGTTACTATCTTCATGTTAACCAGTTAGAACACTTAGCAAAAAAATGCTTCACCTATTCATCCTGTCGATCGGTGACTCCAACTTATTCACAAATTCTAATAGAGTTGTGAATCTAACATCATTGACAAACTCAAACTCTTCATTTCAACTCCAAAACTGATCATAATTCTAACAATAACCCCCTTTGGCATTTATGGCAATACATAGTGAAAATTATCATAGACTCAAAACTGTATAAAGTATTTTCACTGTATATCAATCACTCTCTCAACTTTATTTTCACTATACCGATCACTCCCCCTTTGACAGCAATGACAAAGGTACAAAACTAAACTTCAAAAATGAAAATAGTGTACCAATCATAGCCTCTCAAAAACATCTCTAAAATTTTCTTTGGTTGTATCCAAGGAACTCTCCCATTACTTTTGCAAGTTTACTATGGCTTTAATTTGTCCATGTATAATAGAAGCTAACTCCTATATAGCTTCAAGAGTGCTCATATCAAGTAACCCAAGTGTTACCTCTGCATCTTTAACATTCTGTTACATAACATCAATTATTGGAATTAGATAGGTCTACAACTCCAGTAATGTAGTGATCCTCTTGTAGTTTTATCATTGCAATGTTTTTAGCTTGTGATTTATCACCTTGATTTGTGATCCATAGGTGGAGGTTGAATGTGCACTATGAAAAAAACTTGCAATTAAATATTTAAGCTCTTGTTGAGCTCCATTCTTCTTCAGCTCCAAATCTTGCATAAACAATGAAAAATTAGAAACTTTAGCTAATAATTGTCCAACTTCCTTCAAATTTTCCTTTACTTGATTAACTTGAACTGTAATTTTTTCTTTGTCTAATGTAATGGTTTCTTGTTGATGACAATTATTCAACTGTGTATTATCATTGATGTTTACACAAGTATAGTGATGTTTACACAAATGTCTAATCCTATCTGAGCACAGTCAGTTCATGCCAAGCACTCTCGGGAATTAAAGAGGACCAAAGTATTTTTTTAGTTCTAACCAAGTTCACTTGGGAATTATAGTGTTGGTCGGGCTTTGAATGATTTTCTATGTTAACCAAGTGACAGTAGAATATCAGTGTTAACCGATCAACAATGACTGAGTTGTTTAAGACATCTAAGGAACTGGGATTTGTTTTTGTGGTAATTGATTTATCCCTCCCCTCTCAGTTACTCAACTCATTTCCAACAATTGGTATCAGAGCACCAAGTGCTTTCAGGGAAGGTTTCAAGGCCTAAGCTAAAGATCAAAGATGTCTTACAAAAGGGAGATACTGAAGCTTAACAAAAACAATTTTGTAGCATGGCAAGATCTGATGAGACTACATCTATCTACCATTGGAGATATTGGTTTACAATTCTTGGACCATAGGTATGTGGAATCACTGAGACCTTTGACCGTGGATCAGGTGATAGAAATAAAGCATTGCAACATAATGATGATTAATATAGCCTCTGCACTCAGCTATTCTGAATTTGATGAAGTCAAGGACTACCCTACTACTTTTGATATGTGGCACAAACTGCATGATCTTCATGGAGGAGATTTCAATGTAAAGAGAGCCAAAGCAAAAAGTCTCCGAGGTCAATTTGATCTAATGAAAATGAAAGAAGGAGAGGACATTACAAAATACAATGAAAGAATCAAGAAAGGTGTAAATGCCATCAGAGCTATTGGTGGATTAATTGAAGACACAATAGTGGTTAGCAAGGTATTGAGAACTTTACTTCATATTTATGTAATTATAGTTTCAGCTATTCAAGAAATGAGATGCAGTAATGTTATAAATCTAGATGGATTGATTGAAAGATTATCAGCCTTTGAATGGATAACTTTGACAATTACTCTCCTAATCTTGGAAATCTTGAGTCTACATTCAAAGCTAAATTAAACCTTGGAAATATGAAAGGAAAATAGATTGACAGTGACAGTGATAATGAATCTGATGATGAAGATCTGGAAATCATTGAAGCATTACTTGCAAGGAGAGCCACAAAATGAAAAGGATAGTACAAAGGAAGAATACCATTAATTTTATTTTCATTTGATGAAGTTGGTCACATTGCTGCCAAGTGTCCAAAAAAGGAAGACAAAGGTGAGAAAAAGTTCAACAAGTATAAAGGCAAGAAAGATTACAAAAGCTACAAAAGTTACAAAGACAAAGGTAAGAAATCTTGCTACATTGCTAAAGATTCTGATAGTGATGAAGATGAAGATGAAATGGTTTATATTGTTATTAAGGATGAGTCAGATAATGAAGATAATGAAAATATAGCACTACATTCTCATATTAGCAAGATGGTTGTTCTCACCACATGACTGGTGATAAAACCAAATTTGAACATCTTGAGCACTGTGATGGTGGGAGTGTCAGTTTTGGGAATGATGAACCCTGCTATGTGAAAGGTAAAGGTTGTACTGCTTTAACAGAAGGAATAAAATGTGATAATACTTATCATTTTGAAGGACTAAGGTGCAAACTACTAAGTGTGGCATAGGTGAATAATATTGGTTTCAAGGTAGAATTCATGAATGCTAAGGCCAAGCTCCTGGATGGTAAGGGAAACCTACTTGGAATTGGTAGACAAAAAAAGTTAATCTATTTTATCTTAATCTCAATGAAAGTTCATGTTTTATTGCACAAGTAGAAGAAAGGGTTGGAAAGTTGACACTCAAGGTGTATATGACTTATTTTGTGTTGTCATTATGGCAAAAAAGTCGTATGAAGTTTTGATAGTAAACTTTGAAGATCAAAATTGGCTAAGTATAGAAAATAGAGAAGTACAAAGATGTGCAGTTGATCAAAGCACCAGCGCATGTGCATACAATCGAGTATGACTATGCACCTCCATGCTTAAGTTTTATGACATGTAATTAAGCTTATTATATACACGCATGATATGGTATGACAGTACGGAGAAGTTACATGAAGTTCAAGAGCCACTAGCAGTTCAAAAAATAGAGTATGAAGCTGACTTCAGATTTTGGATTAGTGCATAATATTCTATTTTGTAATGGCCATGCACCCATTGTAATATGTTTGTAATTATGTCTTTAACACTCATGTAAACACACTTAAGCCAAATTTTTTGGAAGCGTTGTGTATGTTGTTTTTGAGCCGACTAAGGTCTTGTTTTTGGTTGTGTCTATTCAGAAATGTATATATATACTAGACATGCACTTTTGTATTAAGTGTAGAATGGAAAATAAGTAGAGAAGATATTAAGAAGAAAAACATAAGCAAATCAGCATGAAGTAGAAGTCTTCAAGAGATTAAAGCATCAACGCATAAACAGAACTGATCAGACAATAGTGTCATTACAACAGTTCATTTTTGATATAGTGTATATCTATTATCTAAAGGTTATAGCCTTCATCCTATTGAGCAGTGAGCTCTGGCAGTGAGCCAACCACCTTTAATAGGGTTTTGTAAAGACTCCTAATAGGGTCATTGTACTTGCATAGTAAAGACTACTCCTAACAGGGTAAAGGAACTCTTACAGGTTCATAAGACTAGTACAATCATTTGTGGGTACTAATTCCCACAAGGGTTTTCCTCTGATCAAGGTTTCCCCGTAATCATATCTTGTGTTATGTGTTTTTATGTTATGCTTCATTTTTTATCTATTTGATTTAAGTTTAAAGTTTCTAAAATAAATATAATTGACAAACACTAATTCACCCCCCCCCCTTCTCAGTGTTTCTAACAATTAGTATTAGAGCTTTGGTCCTCTGAAAGAAAGTTTAACCACTTCAGGAGATCATGGATTCAGCAACAGAGAAACATCTAAAAAATAATCTTGAAGCATCCCTTGATGATCTTGACAGATTTGAAAAAGAAAATGAAGAACTTAAACTAAAATTTGATGGCTCCCAAATGCTTATCAAAAAATTAAGGAAAGATCTGAAAGACTGCTCTACAAATGATTTGGGGAAAATGGTCAAAAAGCTTAATGAAAAAAACATGTCTTTGAAGGACAAGATTGAAGATTTGAATGAAAATCTTACTTCTATTGAAGAAAAGACCAAATAAAGTAAACAATTAGATGATAAACTTATGCAAGCAAATATGAAGATCTTGGAGTTGGAAAACTTCAAGAAAAATATTAAATCTGAATTATCAAAAGCAAAAGATAAAATTGAGAAATTACACACAAGTTCTGATCTAATTCAATCACAACTTTATGCACAGAAGATTAAAGGTGATACTACTGGTGTTGGATATAGTGTGGCTCAAATTGAAATCAATGCAATGCAAGAAAGAAATAAAGCACAAGAAGAATCCACAAAAGCAAAGAAAAATGAGAATCTTGCAGATACACAACCTCCTAAAGATGAACACAAGCTAATTAACCAAACTTGTTATGCTTGTAACAAGCATGGACACTTGGAAAGAGATTGTAAAGAGGTAAGACCCTTCAATGGGTATTGTTATTCCTATAACAAATTTGGTCATAGGGCTATTCATTATAGTTGAAGTCAAAGAAATCAATCACGGTAGAACCAAAGAAATCTAAATCAATACAATCAAAGAAATCAACCTAAGAGAAACTATCAGAACATTACATGTCAGATATGTAATTATAATGGACACATAGCCAAGTAGTGCGCAATGATAACAATATCAATAAACCTCTAGTTATTTGTCACTCATGCAATAAGGCAGGACATATCTCAAGGTTTTGCAGGTCAAGAACTCAAAGACAAGAAAAGCCTAAAGAATCATTATTTGAAGAATCTAGTGAAGTCAAGTTTGTAAAAGCTATAGAAGATTCAGGTAAAATATGGGTTGAAGTAAAGAAAGATGATGATGTTGACAAGGTAGTAGATGCATCCACAGTGGACGCAACTTCTACTTCTGGTTAGTTGATCCTCATGGTATTAGGGGGAGCTATTCTAGCTCTAAACTCCTACATGTCTGGTATACTCACCTCTAAGTATGCACCTATGGATTCATGTAATTGATGACAAAATGAGGAATTATGCATAGACGCATAGCTTAAACTTGGGCAGAAGCAAAGATTGAAATTCTTAATGTAAACTGCGTTACAACAACAAGCATTAATTGCAATAACCTTTTATATAAGTTAGTAAAAGATCTTTATCCTCACTTTGCATTCGAGATTGAGCATTCAAAGAGTGCAGTATAAGTTAGCATCGAAGTGTTGAAGGATAAACCGTTGGTTGGTTAGCAAGATGAATCAAATTTGCAATGGAACCCTAGAGGATGTGTCATTTCAAAATCCCATGAAACCCTACTTAAGAAAGTTACAAGTAAGTAATGGCTACTCCCACAGTGTTTGACATCTATGAGAAAAAGAGATGTGTGATTAAGAAGCATCCATTCAATTCTGTGCTAGATGATGTAGAAGGGGCATTCTCCAAGACACCGCTAGGAGTTGTGCATGTAGAGGACATTCACACTTACATCTATTGTAAGAAGGAGTCTCTTGGTGACAACAGCATAACAACACTCATGGAATCAATGATGAAACCAGATTACTCATTCAAGGATGAATACACACATCTCACTAATAACCCTATTTTTTAGTACAAGAATCCACATGAGTTATATGAACCATAATGGGTTAAGATTCTACTTAGTAGGATACATGATGATCTTTATTGGATTGGTGAAGTTCATGTCTGCATTACTTCTAACCTCATTCATGAGATGACTGGACTCTCCAAGGTTGGACTTGTTCTTCCTACTGGAAAGGATGTAAAGGAACAGGTTGAGCAGGCTTGCTTATCTAGAAGTGATAGGCGCAGGATGACTGTTGATCCCATTGTGGAAGAAGACATTAAACTCCTCACCATGATATTTGGTTACAATTTTTAGCACGCAAGCAGACTAAATAGTGTGGTCGCAGCTACTATTCTGGCAACAATAAGGATGGCAAGAGATAACACACAATATAATCTCTATGAGATATTGTGCGCACAACTGATTGAGAACATTAGAGCTATCAAGCATGACAAGAGCAAAATATTCAGATTTGGCTCTTTGATTATCTACCTATACTACCACATTGTTGGTAAAGTCTCTAATCTTTACCTAGATAGGAACAAACCCACTATGTCACAAATTTCATTAAAGGCTACATCAGAGAGCAGTGTACAGGAATCTATGGACATGGAGATCAAAACATTCAGGATCAAAAAGTAGAAGAGGTTTAGAATACGAGAGAAGATAGTTGAGAAATACAAAGACACCATATGCTTCATGGTGGAAACTGACTATACTTGCATGGAAGCAGTTGAACCAAGAACCAAATGGATTCATACACTTGGTTATGAAGTTGAAGAACATGTGTTGGAAGGATATGCACAAGTTCTCTTGTCTGCGCCTAAATATCCAAAAGATCCTAGATGGGGTTGTGTGTGTGTGTTTGGGTACCTGATGAAAACAACACAAACACTCAATAGGTCAATGCATTAATCCAAATGGTTAGATAAAATGTTCAAAACCACTAATATCAGCCTATTGCCTTCTAACTAGAAAGAGTGTAATTCATAACATACTAGCCCTCAGTATATGCTATAAATCAGTGACCAATACTACTCTAGCATGAAGGATTTAATCCAAATTTAAGCTAAAAATATGAAAAAGCATG
>MU228550.1:1107602-1121604 GCA_018584345.1 Thuja plicata
TTTCCCTAGGGTATATCATTGTGTCATTCTCTATTTTTCTGTATGCATGGTATGTGGTTGCAATATCTTTGTTAAAGTAGTTAACGAATCTAAAATTGTAAGGGTTTAAAAGAATTTGCACAATACTCTCCTATAGAGATTAGTGTAGGAAGCTGTTTCCGCACCTGAGTTTCCTTACATAATTCCCATTGGGTTTTTCCTCTGATAAAGATTTCCTCATAATCATATCATGTGTTATGTCTTATTGTGTTATGCTTCATTTGTTATCTATTTGATTTAAGTTTAAATTTGTTGAAATAAAGATAATTGACAAACACTGATTCACCCCCCCCTCTCAGTGTTTCTAACAGTAAGCTGGTTATGGCATAAAAGGTTATGTCATGTGAAATTTGATAACCTGGTTAACATAAGAAAGAACAAAAGAGTAAGAGGAATTCATATTCTGAAGAAACCTGAACTAGCAATATGAAAACAATGTCAAATTGGGAAAATGGGCAAAACTAGCTTCAAGAGCAAGAACTACAATACAGAAGAAGTTTTAGAACTGGCACATACTAATTTATGTGGACCAATTGGAACAACAAGTTACACAGGTGAGAAGTATTTCATTCTATTTGTTGATGGTCATTCCAGAATGATGACAGTTATGTTTCTCAAATAAAAATCAGAAGCTATTTAGAAGTTCAAATGGTACCTAGCCAGAGTTAAAAAAGAACCAGGAAAGAAACTTAAATGCTTAAGATCTGAAAGAGGAAGAGAATTCATTTCTAATGAATTCAATGAATTCTGCAATGAAAGAGGAATCAAAAGACAAGTATCTACCCCATGTACTCCATAGCAGAATGGTATAGCAAAAAGAAGGAACATATCCATTATGGATTGTGCAAGAACCTTGATGACTCAAAAGAATGTTGCTACCAAATACTGGAAGGAATCCATTATAACTACAATTCACACCTTGAACTGAGTTCAACTGAAGAAAGGTAATGAGAAGACACCTTTTGAATTATGGTATGGTTACAAACCTAATGTTTGTTATTTCAAAGTATTTGGAAGTAAATGTTACATCTTGAAGGAAGCAAGAAATGGAAAATTTGATGTAAAACGTGATGAAGGTATATTCCTAGGCTACTCCTATAAAAGAAAAGCATATAAATGTTTGAATATTTCTACTCATAAAGTCATAAAAAGTGTGCATGTAAGGATTGATGAGTTTGCAGAAAGAGGTGAAGAACAGAGCAATAAAGAGCCTCAGGATTACATAAACTTTTTTTATTATGAAATTGATACTATACCTAAGACACAAGCAATGGTGATTGGACATCATCCTTTTCAACCGTTGAATTCAACTGCACAAACCCAAATAGTTCAACCAGAGTTGCAACCTGTGCAACCTGAGCTACTGGTAGAGGAAATTGAGTCACAGACTGAAGAGATTGAGTCACAAATAGAGGGAACCGAGTCATAGACAAAGGCACCTGAGTCTCAGACAGAGGCACCCGAGTCTCAGACAGAGGCACCCAAGTCTCAGATAGTGGAACCCAAATATCAGACAGAAGAACATAACATAACTTTTGAGAATGGTGAACCCTATGGAACAAGCCCAGAATCAAGAAGGAAGGATCATGTACTTGCAAAATATGTTAGAAGGCATCATGCACCTGAGAAAATAATTGGAGATCAGACACAAGGTGTAATGACAAGGAACAAAAATTAAAGGTACATGTTTTCTTAGTGAAATTGAACCTAGAAATATTAAAGATGCATTGAATGATGAAAGCTAGATCTAAGAAATGAATGAAGAGATTGATCAGATAGAAAACAACAAAACTTGGACTCTTGTATCTAGACCAAAAGATAAGAATGTGATTGGTACTAAGTGGGTTTTTAGAAACAAGATGAGTGAAAAAGGAGAAGTTTACAGAAACAAGGCAAGATTAGTATGTAAAGGATATTCTCAAGAAGAGGGTATTGATTATGGAGAAACTTTTTCTCTTGTTGCAAGACTTGAAGGAATCAGAACTCTTCTGGCATATGTTGCACACAAAGGATACAAGGTATATCAAATGGATGTAAAATTTGCATTCCTGAATGGAATTCTTTAAGAATAAGTCTACATTGAGCAACCTAAATATTTTGTAGATCCTAACAAAAGAAATATGGTTTTCAAATTACACAAATCATTGTATGGACTGAAGAAAGCTCCTAGAGCCTGGTATGAAAGACTGCATGGTTACTTGATAAACATTGGATTTCAGAGAACTAATGACAATATTAGCTTGTATATCAAAGAAAGACTTCAGAACAAGATACTTTTATCAAAAATATTTGTTGATGGCATATTTTTTACTGGATATGATGACTTGTACAAAGCATTCTCAGAATCTATGAGTAAGGAATTTGAGATGTCTATGTTTTGTGAAATAAAATTCTTTGTTGGTTTACAATTTTATCAGATGAAGGATGGTATCTATATTACCCAGTCTAAATACATCAAAGAGATACTAAAGAAATTTGGGATGGAAGACTACAAACTAGTTGGAACACCTATGCCTACTGAACATAAGTTGTCTAAGTATGATGATTCAAAGGAAGTAAACCAGACCACCTACAGATCCATGATTGGTAAACTATGATATGTTGTTCACACCAAACCTAATATTGCATTTGCAGTTGGTATTGTTGCAAGGTTTTTAGCTAATCCTAGAGAGAATCATTTGATCGCTATCAAAAGGTTTATGAGATATCTTAAGGGTACTAAAGATTATGGATTATGGTATAAAAAAGGAGGAAACTTTGATTTGAAGACTTTTACTGATTGTGTTTGGGCTAGAAGCATTGATTACATAAAGAGCACAAGTGGAGGAGAATTATTTCTTGGCAAAAGGTTAGTCTCCTGGACAAGCAAGAACCAAAACTACATTTTCCAATCTACAGCAGAAGCAGAATATGTTGCTGCAGCAGTAAATTGTTCAAACATCATATGGTTCAAACAATTGTTGTCAGGCATGAAGGTAGAAATCACAGAACCAATCATTATCTATTGTGACAACACTAGTGCTATTAATATCTCAAAGAACCCTGTGATGCATACTAAGACTAAACATATTGCAATAAAGTATCATTTCTTGAGAGAATTGATTCAAGAAAAGGAAGTAAGATTGTAATATGTGAATACTAAAGAACAAATTGCAGACACATTCACAAACCCATTACCTAAGGAAACATTTTGTATCTTAGAGGAAAGCTAGGGTTAATTCCCCTAACTGAAGATCACTAAAACACAGTTTATTGATGCATCAATTGAGATACAGAATAGACTTAACATGTTGATGTAGATATTTAGAGCTTATTGCATATGAATCAGTATAGACAAGTACATTATAAATTCATTGGATATGTTAGTCGGTGTCTTTGGCATTGGTTTTCAAAGAGGGAGAGATTACTGTATGTCATAATGATCAATGAAAGAGGAAGAGATTATTGTATGACATAAACATTATTGATTGAGAGATTGATGACAGATGGAGAACCTTATTAGAGACAGAGATTAATGAAAGAGGGAATTTTTGGTGAAAATCAGAATGAAGCTAAATACATTAATAAAATTGGATGAGAATTAGAATGAAGCTAAGGACATTAATAAAAATTTCATTCTTATGTCTATTGCTCTATAATTCTTTGTATTATGACATGTTGTGTTGCCATCAATGCCAAAGAGGGAGATTGTTGATGACAATTATTCAATTGTGTATTGTCATTGATGTTTACACACGTATAGTGATGTTTACACAAATTTCTAATCCTATCTAAGAAAATTTAGTTCATGCCAAGTACTCTCGGGCATTGAAGAGGACCAAAGTGTTTTTTCAGTTCTAACCGAGTTCACTTGGACATTACAGTGTTGGTCAGGTGTTGAAGGATTTTCTATGTTAAGCGAGTGACAGCAGAATATTAGTTTTAACCAAGAAACAATGACTAATTTTTTTAAGACATCTAAGGTACTAGGATTTGTTTTTTGTGGTAACTAATTCACCCCTCCCCTCTCGGTTACTCAACTCATTTCCAACATTTCCATCAACTTATCAGTCCTCTTTTTCTTATAATCCAACTTAGCCCTATTCATAGAAACTTCCTCCAAGATTGAGACTTGTTTAGTGATAACACTGACAAAATTATCCATTTATTCAATTTTAGGAGAATTTGGATCATATTCAACTTTAGGTACAAGATCTGACAGAATATCTCGAGCTGGCTCTAGTACTTGAGCTTGTTTCTTTTCACTTCTTAGTTTGTCCCTTTTTGCTTTAAACTTTAGCATGTCTGATATTCTCATTAGTTCACTAGGAATCATCTTTGTAACATTAATAGGTACTTGAATGACCTCAACATCCTATTTTTTAAGATCATCTTTAGTTTATTCCTTAGGAACATCAATAATCTTCCTTTTCATCTTGGAACTGGAACTCTCACCAAAATTCAATTTCCTTTTCACTGAGTGTGTTGGTACATCAACTTCATCTTTCTTTTCAACATCACGAGTTTGTCCAACTATATCAGTTGTAATAGGTATCACCACCTCTATATCTTTGTCCTTTTATGCTTCATCCTTGCACATCTGCAATTGTATCAATATGATATTGTTGTGGTGTATCAGAAGGTAAATTACCTATAATGTATTCAATTGCTTGAGACAAATTCATCTACTGTCACCTCCTCTTGAGTAGTATTTACCGGTTCATGTTCTTTTAAATTCTTATTCATGATTTCAAATGTCTCATCATGAACTACCTAAGACTTTCCAATTAATATTCTTCATACTCTAGCCCTTATCTTGAATCCAGGTCTTATTGCCTCAATTAGAACCTTTACATCTTCAATAGAAAATTCAGGCATCAGTAGGATTGATGCTTGCTCTATCATTTCTTTGTCTCGCTTCAGAGCATATCTCCACCTAGCACCAATATTCTTATATTGTGTTTCAAGTATCATCTTATGTAGCTCACTAAGTCCTCTACAAAATTTATGAATTGAATACAATAGCATCTTCTATCTTTTATTTATCTGCATCATCAAAATTATCATAACATTGGTTTGCATCACTTAAACTACCATATTCCTTCATACTCTCAATTATGGCTTCTGCAGTCAAAATTCTTAGATTCTTAGGATTACCTGACTTCTCATTTGTCATGCCAGTTGTTGGTGTTTAAAACTATTACACTTTGAAAGCCACCAATATACCTTGAGACTGATGTTACGAGTGGTTACCTCCAAGTATGAAAGCTCTGCAAGTTAACTGGACCAACTATAGGGACAAGACTGCCCTCTGCACTTTTAGCTCTGTTAAACCAAGGTGAGTACACCTAATCTAGATAGATATTCAACTTTTCACAAATTTTACATTCTGGATTTTAACAACAGATAATTGGTAAGAAAGTATGAAATGATAACCACTCATTCAGTGACTTTTCACTACCATGCAGGACACACAACCAACAACCACAAAAATCAAAAGGGACTGAAATGGTTTTGATTATTTTAATAGGGAAAAATATAGCCAAACCTATTTAGATATGTATCCATGTAGAAGATACTAATTACTTATCAGTTCTTTATCCATTGGGCAATGTTTTTAGTTTAAATATAGGACAAAGAAACCAACTATTGTCAAGGACTCAAAACCATAAATACAGATAATTTAGATCAAACACTACTTATAAGATCCTTCTGTGGACAAACACAAAGAACTTATATCATATCCAAAGAATTATTTGATTTGATCCTAGATCAAAACTAAGGACTAATGAAATTTACACAGATAAATTCCATGCAATGAATCAAAAGATTCACAATTCAATAAGTAAGCACCAAGGAGAGACTTTAAATCTGAAATATTGTATTAAGTACAGAGAATCCAGCTTCAATTCCAAAATTCTTCAAAACACATACCACTTCAATAAATGTAAAAGGTTTTCAACTTTTTGTTCTATATAATGATACTCACTAGATATACATCGTTGATACTCATTGGAAAATAGTAAATAGTTATATGCCTTATGTTACTTGCCCCAAGTTTTCCCAGCCTCTACTAAATGATCTTGGAAGTCCTTTTATAGGTCAAGGACTGCAACCAGCTAAGGGTCATTTAGGGTTAGGGCTCAAATTATTTAAAAAAATATATGAAAGAAGAATTTAATTCACGTAAACAACCAAGAAACTCTATCATTAGCAAGTTGAAACATTCCTTTTTGTCCAATTTGTTGAAAAATATGATCTAGCCACCATCCACTTGGGAAACTGCAGAATACAACCCTGTCAAAAGAATAATAGATGGAATTTTTAATCTGCATTAATTATCTCAGGAATACTTTTCTTTTTTAGAACTACAAAAAACTAACTATCCTCTCTTGAGAAGCTCAGGATACATAAGAACATATCTAGTCTGCACCTACACAATTCTGGAAAAGACACTTCATTGATGTCAAAGACAAAGAAAGATAAATAAGGGTTTAAACTAACAAACAAGTCAATTAGAAACCCTAAAGAGATAATCTCTTCATAAATGCATTCATAATCACCAGACTCTTCTTTATACAGCATCCAACAGCTGTTCAGATCAAACCCAGAAGATCAAATTATTTCATTAAATGCTCTATGACAAGATGACACATTTTACCGCTTAAAAACCCTGAGAAGAAAATTTAAAATTTTGAAAAGTGGTTAAAATGGTCATAGGTGGTGCATAAATTGGTATCAACGGCCTATATTTGAACCTTTTATATCCTTAAAACATGGTTGTAGATTTTATTTAAGTTATTTCGGGCACCAACGATTAGATCTTGCCATGTGTCACCCCATCGCAATAACTCTACTATTATCTTGCGATCATATCTAGCTCGAGGAAAAATGCCCACCATCCCATCAAAAGAACCTACCTGAACACTAGTTTGACTAGCCTCTTAACTTGTAACCCCCTCTTGACCCTGGTCAGATCAAGAGATCATGAGATAAAGGAATATCACAATCGCCAAACACATGCCTTGACTCATGGTTTATTCAGAGATTTAGCACTAGCCACATGATTAGATCTACATCAATGGTCCTCACCAGATCTCTAAATAAAAGTGTTGACCTCAAGATTATCTTTATATTTAGAGATAACCCTCCGATCAAAAAGGATCAATGGCCATGACTCAATAACCTGATCAAAGAGAATATTCCTTCTCGACAAGACACTTGTCAACTGAGTGTAGTGCCTTAAACAATAAAGTAACTACATCTCTATCTTGAGGTATAACATCGATTGTTAGATGAAAAGAGACTTGCTTGAAAAATGAAAAGATTAAAGGCACATTGGAGACTTAGGAAAATAGGAAATATTAAAGTGAACCCCGCTAGGAAACATGACTTAGGGAAATAAAAAGGCCCCACTGAGACATGAAACATGGCCTTATGTGTTTTAAGTGACTTCAAAAAGGTAATTCAATGTTATAACAAATTTCAAGGACTTTGGGTTTTAGCATTTTTTCAAGAAAATGATCAAGGGTTTAAGCTCAGAGATCTAAAGCACTGCAAAAACCAAAAGTAAAAACTTGGAACCATGGAATTTTATAATAGGGCTAACACCAACTACTTTAGATTGTTTCCACTAACCTTAAACTCTACCTTCTCTTTGTCTGAATAGGTTTTAGGTTCTTCTTTAGCAGCAGCCTTATTTTTTCTTTTTCCCTTTGACTCTTTATAGCCATGAGTAATTCCTTTCTCTCTCTTGTTAGTTCTTTGTTCTTCCATAGGTGTCTTCTATGCTTCCTTTTCCTTTAGCACTATGGAACTCCTAGTAGCTCTTCTCGTTGCCTTACTGACTGTAGAAGATACAACCTCTACCTCTTCTACTTCTGCAGCAACTGCAAAAGTTCCTACCTCCTCAGTCACAAACTTCTTCCTAATCTTATTCATTATTTCCTTTGTAATTCCACTCTTCTTGGCTAAATCATCAACCTTTTTCCTCACTCTTCTCTCTAACATAGGTGTCATTGGTTGTGAATGAATTTTTAGATAGGTTTCTTCATAGGTACCAAACCTAGGAGTACTAGCATCAATTGGTTTGGACAATAATTGATCAGCATGAAGTGATACAATATCACCATCTACCTCATAACACATTGGTAGAGTCCAAGAAGTTCTTGGTTATACTACCTGCATCATGCATATATCGGTATCCACAACAAAAGATATATCATCTTTATAATTTTCTACAATATCGGTTGGGATATGTTCTCTCTCATGCATACATTTCTAGAAATATTTAAAATAACCCCACATAGTAATATTAAAGTTATTTCCTAACATCCTTATACATTTCTTAATCTGTACTACTGTAGGTCTATCGGTCAACCATTAAATTTGACCAATACCAGGGAAATGATTTTGGAAGTAGAAAAATATACATACCTGTAGGGAACCATATTTGAAATATTGTTTCTTTTCCTTCTTGATTCTCTCCATTTTCACAAAGAAATGACTTCTCATGACCTCACATAGGGTTTACTCTGCATCCTCCTTCACCATCAGATAGGTAGCATGGATACCTCCACTAGGCACATTGTTCAATCATCTCAACTGATAAACTTTATAACCGATAACTATAGATGCAAAATTCACCTCAATATCATCAATATAATTGATCTTTATAGTATGTTGATATTTGTTTGACTTCATTAGGTGAGTGACCTCACTAGCAGGAATCATTCTCAAAATAGGTACATCATCGGTCACACAACCCAGTCACCACATGAATAATCTCTTTCATAATATTATGCAGTCTATCCAGTCATAACAACTAATTATGAACTTGACTCAGTACATATCTTATCCAATTAGATTCAAAGTTATCGCGTAGGTCAACAATATATGTGAAACCCTTATCTATTAAATGCTTGTGCTCATCCTTCAAACCAAAGCCATCACATAGTTTGTTATATGCATTTAAAATATCATTGTAACCAAGATCTTCAATCTTGCATTGAATAAATGATCTTACATCCTCAGTCAATAACATGCCATGAGGTATCAAGGACAAGGCGCCAATGGGATCATTTTCTACCACCTTCAGTGGATGCAATTTGAATATTTTCCTTGGATCCTTAGTAATCTCAACCAACAAAGGGGTGTCCATAATGCTAATAATGATCGACACAGAATAGAACCTCTGCACCATAGAAAGATACTACTTCAGTTCGTCGCTAGGGTTCTTCAAACACTACTTCACTTCAAGCATGAAACTACAACCTTCAATTCACAAACACTTTGAATCACTTTGGAATCTCTTAGTAAAAACTTGCAAGTGATCTTCTTAGCTTGTAGAAAAAAATGTCACAAATGAACTTCACTTTTACCCTTATAACATCTCATTTCCAACCAATAAATGCTAATGATCAAATAGTACCCTTAACCTGTCACAATCAATTAGAACATAAAAAGTCACTAAGTCATAAACAAAATCATCATGTGGTCGCATAGAATCATATGTGACACAAGATACCTCATCAGATTCTTACATAACATCATTATATATCTAAATATGCTGATAAATCTTACTGTGCACACAAGTTAGGGGATATGTTTATATATCTTACTTGATTTTCTCCCCCTAAGCCAATAGCTTTAACTTAGTCAGATGATGAAGTCTCCACACTACCTGATGTTGTGGAGTTCTTTTTCAATTAAGAAGACTTCATTTCACCTTTATTTAGTCATGTTTCCTTCATATGCTTCCTGGTTTCTTCAACATCTACAATATTCTTGCCTTTTTCATTACCAGGCCTATTCACCAGTTCACCTCTAGTGTTATTCATCTTCAATTTGTAAGACC
Organism: Thuja plicata; assembly: GCA_018584345.1. Taxonomy (NCBI): domain Eukaryota; kingdom Viridiplantae; phylum Streptophyta; class Pinopsida; order Cupressales; family Cupressaceae; genus Thuja; species Thuja plicata. The sequence continues at coordinate 1,117,477 of MU228550.1, forward strand.
TAGAAAGATTTCAAATCTTATGACAATAAAAACATGCCATACAGGTATGTCTCCACGGTCCAGCATTGCCTCTACTAGTTCTTATCCTATAATTTACTATTGTGTGTCCAAAATTGTGACAAAAAAAATAGCTAAAATTAAATTTTCTCTCCCTTTTGTAAGGGCTTCCCCGTTCATGGGTGGTCTATTATTGTTGATTCTATCCCTGCACTCATTAGCCTTATGACCATACTTGTTACTATGATAATAGTTACCTTGGAAAGCATTAGTTATTGCATTATAACCATCATAGCTACCATAAGAATTTGCAAATCTAGGAATAGGTGGGTTAGGTTTAGGCCTACAAAATTTAGCAATATCTCCTTCCTTGTGGAAATTAAAACATACTAGTCTATACTTCCTCTTACAATATTTTTTTTTTTCACCTTGGGAGCCAAGTCTCCTTTTTCATGGATCTCCTTTGTACCAGATGACTCACCGACTTCAAATTTGGAAAACCCTAATCCTTGTTTTTTATTATTTCTCCTTTGTCTTGGGAGTTTTTCATAAATTTTAGTTGAACTCCTATTGAACTTGCCCAACACATCATTGGCTACCTTAATTTCTTCTTTTATCTTTTCATTCTCTTCCCTTAGATGATCATTTTCTCTTATGAAATTAACATTTTATTCATTTGAATCATGTAGGTGTTCACATAAAATAGCAACTTCTTGTTCATATCTAAAAATTTCTTCCATCTTGACCTTCAAGGTGTCATATTTAGATTTGAGAGCATCTCCTGCAACCCTCTTAGCTTCATCTATATCATTCATTACTTCTAACTCTTCACCCATTCTTATTGATAAGTTTTCCAACTCCCTTTGCATGTTCTTCTTTTCTTTCTTTAGTTTGTCCAACACCTTATGCATGTCCTTGTTGTCCTTATCTAGCTACTCATTCTCCAAGACCATAGCTTCTACCTTGGATTCATCAGATCCACTCTGCTCAAATACATTTTCAATTAGATCTTGATTATCACTCAATTATTCAACCAACTCTTTTCTCTTATCCCTAGAGATCTTCAACTAGTCTTTAAGTTTCTCAATCATATCCTTAGCCTACAAGTTATCTTCTATAAAAATTCATGTCTTCCTTAAGGATCTCACCCAAGCTATTAGTATTTTTCAAAGGAACTAGGCTCTACTACCAATTTTTAGTATATAGAAGCACTAAGAGGGGGGGTGAATCAATGTAAACAAGAAATGTACTAATTCATCCAATAATTTCATGATGTTTTTAACCAACTTGTAAACAATGAAACATGCAAGAAGATACCAAAAGAGACTAGTGAATCATTATCATAGTAGCATAATCATTTGAAGAATTTGAGACTAGTTCCTCATAATAGCTCTTGAATCTCTTCTTTTGCTCCCAAATCTTGCATTCATAGTTGCATTTTGCATTAGGGATCCACTTCATTTGTGTGTTTGAGAGAGCACACCCACATCCAATCCAAAAAGAGAAAATCAAACAAGCCTCATGGGTGCAACTTGTTTTAGCTCTATCTGATGATATGAGGATACTTTGTTTTGTCTTACTTTCTTTTATCTCACTTGGATTTTAGATGCTAACCCTCCAATGATTTCTTGTTTGTGAGTGATTGTAGGATGACATTTTCCTCATACACATTCTGGCACGCCTAGTGGGACCCATGTCCCTAGAACTCTTCTAAATTATTGTCTTCTTTTCTCATTTTTTCCAAACTCGCGGATCAGCGTCTGCGTTTTACGTAGAGGCGTCTACGCAGATGACAAACTCTAAATCAACGTCTGCATTGTTCATCATCTTCATTGTTCGGTGTCTGTATTACATCGATGTCTGCATTTAATTGTCATCTTTGAAGAATTCTCATCTCCACTGAACAGGCATCTACGCCCTATATCGTCATCTCTGCCTGTGTCATTTCGCTTGAGATTTCTTCAGAACCCTATCTTTTATTTATCAAGTTTATCATGTTTTCTACTGCCTTTTTGGTATTTTATTACTCTATTTTTTAGCAGAAATCGATTTCATAAGCAGTCATAATGCCAAAATTACATTAAAGGAAAAAAATCTTGATAAATCTTTAAGAATACATCAATTTTGGGTTTTAAGAATCTCAGCATAACTATTTTTTATCAGCTTGCAAACCAAGGAGGAGAAAATAATAAATTTGTGTTTTGTTTCTTGGGTTTGCTGATACATCAACATTTGTGGAAACATTGTTTCATATGTCATCGTCTGCACAAACACCAGTTCAAAACAATCATCGATCAGCATCTTTGTTGCACAAATCGACATCTTTGCCTGGTATAACAGTTTCTTGTTTTCTATGTTTTTCTAGCATATTTCTTGCATTTTGTCATTTTTGAGCTGAAATACAGAACCAGCATTTGCACCCTGAATCAACGTCTGTGCTCTGACAAACTTTTATTGATCAATTTTCTAAATTTTCAGTGGTTTTGTGATAACGCTTGTCAAAGGCTAAGGTTTTGAAACTACTAATCAGTTGTCTTGTAGCACCGCTAGTCAAAGAAGTCAATTCAAAAATTACTCACATTTTTCTTGCAGGTTGCCTCAAATCAACATCAACCAAACGATCATGTTTGCAATAATTTTCTTAGGAACCTAGCATAATTATGGAGATTTTATTGTCTAATTCAAAGCAAGTGTTAGGATATTATGCTCTCTTTCCCTTTGGGAAGATCAAAAACCTAGACGCATTTGTTTTGTGTTAAACAATTAAATCTTTGGGAATGAACAAACTTGTCTTGCATTTTTTGGAGAAAATAATATTGGGTAGGAGAGTATGCTCTTTTCCCCTTGTGGGAAAATTAGAAATCTAGACCCTTCTCGTCGCTAATCCAATTTACTTTAACAAGTTAATCCTTTAGATGGGCCTACCGATTAAAGGAAAAATCTCTCAGGAATGACCCACATGAGAACGAGGTGTAAGCCACACCACTCCAACTCACATTAATCAAATTTATTCTTTAGGGTTAAAGCCTCATGATTTTATTGGCATTTGAGCTTATACTCGGCTCTCATCTAACTTAAGTGCGACCTCACGGTCTCAATCATGTTTATGGGACCAATTTTTTCAAGACGCTCTATGGGGATATACGCCTGAATTGTGCTTGCACAGACATGGAGGATACAATCAAATGGAGACCCTTACTAGACACTCTAAGCATAAAAGCTACCCAATTTACCTCTGAACAGTGATTTATTATAGTGCAAGGGGAGGGAAGAATCTGCCCCCAAGATCCCCATCATACGTGTCCCAGGGTATTGTGTTGAGATTTTTGTAACACGAGAACAATACCTGGAAAAGGGAAAAAACATGGGCGCCCTTTTGAGGATGATACTGTTGCGTGAGCTAAAGGACTACCAAGAAATGGGCCTATAATATTTCATGTGAAGCCAATTCCTTAGGTAGACTTGTGCTTGAAGTGTTTGAAGAACATTGACAAATCCAAAACATGAACGGAATACCCAAAAAATAAATTTTTCAATTGCTTGTCTCCTGCAAGGTTTCTTTGTCCCTTCCAGGACTGTTTTTAGATATTGTCTTCAATAACTATTAGTTATTCCCAAAATTTGAGTGAATGTATACTTAGAGTAGTCAATGCCTTTGATGTATGTTGAAAATCAATTCTTACCAAAGAAAAAATTGACCTAAAAAGTCCAAAATCAATCAGAATCCTACATTTTCATCTCCACATCATACCACTTCATCATCATCATCATACATCTTATCCCAATCACCTTCAATCAGAATCCTACATTGTCATCTCCACATCATACCACTTCATCATCATCATCATACATCTTATCCCAATCACCTCTTCCAATTCATTTTTACTCTTCTCAATCATTCTAATCATTCCATCCTAAACATATGCAATCATCCTAATCCTCATCCTAATCATCCCTCTAATCCACATCAACATCCTCTTTCTTAATCCACTCTAATAATTCAACTTCCTCCAACCTAATCCAATCATCATTCTTCTAATCCAATCCACTTGTCAACCTCATATCATTCTATCCAATCCTAATCTAATTCATCCTCCTCTTCATCCAAAACCAATCATACCTTAATTATTC
>MU228550.1:1185870-1215184 GCA_018584345.1 Thuja plicata
TAAATTCACTTAACTCATTTATGTTTCCAACATGTTTTTATGTTTCCCATTTCAGGAGACCCAACTTCTAGAGGCCAAAAATTTTGATTCGGGAGTTTGATTGACAAATTGTTTGAAGCACCAAAAATATCATGATGTGCTCTATCAAGCTATAACCCACTATGCTGGTTATGACCACTTTCAAGTCCATCAAAAGCCTCTAAGGCTTTAACAATTGACTTTGAAACTTTCAAACAAAACTATCAAAAGTGTAAACTTTATATCTTTAAATCTAGAAATGATTCTTGCAATGAAAATTTACCAGCATGCTTATCTATCCAATTCATAGCTTTGAGGAAAATCTTGGATCAATCCGTGCTCAAAAGTAAACTTACTATAATAGTATCCTTATGTAAAAGTAAGGTTGAGACACAAATTTCCACATTAAAAAAGTGTCTAGGTCACTCTTTCTCTCATTTGTTTTGGTTTAATTTTGATTGTCTTGATATATTGTCTTAGTTTCTTGGTGATCTCACAATTGTGTCCCATGTTTTTGCTAAGTTGGATCAAATTGCTCAAGTTTTATTGTTATGTGTGTAATATGGACTTGAGCTTAATGTTTACCCCTAGATTGCTATCCTCTCAAGTATAATATTTAGTGATCAATGTTTAAGTGCTTTTTTGCATCGTTGTATATTCACTGGCATGAGATTGTATAAGTTATTATATGTGCTCTTATGGAATCAAATGTTTTTCATTTTGTTTTGTTATTCATTTTGTTGCACAGGACTATTGACTGTGAAATAGGGCTCCCCTTCATTGGGCCTTCATGATACACATTGCAGGCCCTCTTCCCCCACTCTTTTCACAAGTGTGATTCCTCCAAAACAAAGAAAACCAATGCGGTGATGTTGTCAAAACTTCAATAATGGACTCCTTGGCAACTAATGCTCAGAAATTTCAGGCTTGGAGTTTGATCCCTCACAACCTGTAGGTAGAGATACAGACTGCCTAAAAAATAATAGCCAACCCATTTTTTAAGGAGAATGAGTGTTATAAGTACATCACATACGCTCACTTTATTTGCATAATGTTTCTCATTTTCATACTTTTGAAACTTTGAATTATCTCCCTCCATCTGTAAAGAAAATTATATTCATGTCTGTCATTTATAGATATGCTATCACTGTTGGGAGGACATTGGTTTGTCCCTTTATCCACTAGGACACTAAACTCTTAAAAACTCTAAAGCGACACTAAAAAAATGCATGCGACATCGAACCGTCAGAAATTGCCGACGACTCAACGTCGCATGTATAGAAAATATGTCGCACATCTATCGTAATTGTGACACCAACAAACAGTAATGACGGCATGCTAAAGTTTTTAGACAGTGCAAACTGTGATGCATAGGTGTTGTAATAGCAATGGATAAAATATGTAACGACAGCTCGTATTGCGACACCTAAACATTGCATTTTTTGTGTTAACCATCACAAATTATGATAGACGTGCAACATATTTTCTATACATGCAACATTGAGCCATAAAAAATTGTCAAAGGCTCAACGTTGCATGTATAAAAAATATGTTGCACATCTGTCATAATTTATGACGCCCACAAACTTTAACGATGGCATGCTGAAGTTTTTAGACGGTGCAAACTGCGACGGTTAACACAAAAAAATGTGACACCTACATGTCATAATAGAGACATCTAAAATATGTAACGAAAGCATGATAACCATCATAGATGGCTCTTATTGCAATGGTTAGTATTATCGCAATAATGATAGACTGTATAGTTGTCATTATTTTTGACACCAAAACTGCAACACTGGTCTCTGTCGCTTGGCCGATGAGACAGTGTTGGAAAAGTGACACATATCCGTTGAAAAATGGTCTCAAGTGTTGTAGTGTTTTATAACACGATATTCCTAAAATATCATGAGCACATAGTAGACATCACTACTCAAGGAGAAATATGCATTAAACACTTATGTGGAGATGAGATAGATTGGATTAGTAACTTCAATCAGAATCATTAGTAGAGAATAAAAGTCTCAAACTTCCAATAGGCATAATCAGGTCTTGTGAGGGTTGGAGGGGCATTACAGGTGTACATTGTCATTGTTATTTCTCTAGGTTACATGGATATGTTTGTTGCACATTTTTATACTTATGGAAATATTCACTTGTTATGTGTAATAACAAATATTGGTTACAGTGTTGTTTAGAATGAGTCTTATTCTGAACTTACAGGTAAAGTTCTCTTCTAGACTAAAATTATCAACATTGACTTGCATATTGGAGTAATAGGGAGCAAGAGAAGGTTGTATGGATCTCGTGGACATATCTCTCTAAGATTGTCTTTGTTCGATATGTTTGGCAGGTCTATATGACCATTTCTCTTTCTTCATGTTACTTGGATACTCTTGTTTATATAGATGGTATTGTTTTCTTTGTAAAATTGTTGAGTTATGGTTAATCATATCCAAATTGTTATGTATTATTTTTCTATTGCTTCTAGATGATTTTGAATATTATTGAACTGCTAGAAGTATATTGACTTTTTTCATGATATATCAAATTTTTTTAAGTATGAGTTTGTACATTATGACTTTTTTTTTGGTATCTTTGACTGCATCATAAGCTTGATTTTATTTTCAGATCAAAACATTTTTTGAACGGTGTACACTGGAATCACAATAAGATCATTTTATTTTATATTTGAATGTTTTCTTACCAATCAAATTTCTACTATTGGAGGTTTTTTTGGAATGACTCTTCTACATGCTTCATTGTATTTGAGAATAAGTTGATTTGATGGCTTTATTTGGTGGTGTTCGACTATTTTGGTAAGTATAGTGGTCTCTCTTTCATCTTCTCTCGATACTACTTTCACATGTAAATTTCTATGGGTCTTTTGTTGAAGTATGATACGGTCTTAGATTTTGTACAAATGTGTCAGTTCTTGAGAAATCTATGGGGGGTTTTGGTGTTTGTAAGTTCAATGTTGATATTTTTTAGTTTTTTACTCAATTGATGTTGGTTGGTACAGCCTAGTCATAGAGCATATGGATTTGTAATGTTTTATATGAAGGTGGTGATTTTTAATTCAAATATTTCTTTTGACTATTATATTTCATTGTTTGTATCAATAAAGGTGCTTTGATGGTCTGATTTGATATTTCTTTATAATGATTCTTTGATAAACATGTAAGTTTGTGTGGGTTTCTTTAGACATGTTCTTCTGCTTGTGATATTTAGGGGTACCGGAAGCAATGGCCAAGAGGATTATGGTTTTCTCTATTTCAAATTAGGCCAAAGTAGTGTCCCTTTCTATTAAGAAAGGATAGTGTTTCTTGTTCATATTTCTTCACTTTGGATGGTAGCAAGTTTCTTGAAAAAATAAAATATATTGCATGTTTTAAGGATTTTAAGTACCTTTACATGCCTGATCATCATTCTTATCAGTCATATCCTTGATCTTTGAGTTCATTACCTTTGACTGAAATAGCTATTTATATTGGATTCCATGGCGTTTTTCACCATCTTCTTTCCATATGGTTGGAGTGTTCTTTTTTTTTTAATTTTTTATCTCTCCTCTATTTAGTTTTCCAGTATATGTGGCAGTAGTATGGAGTATCGAATTCAATTTCCATAGCTAGAATGGGAGGTTAGGTGAGTTGAGGAGTATAATACTAAAAAACTCTCATTTGTGTTCAATTTTTCTTGTTCCCACTTGGAGGTAGTGTAGGTACTTTAGTTGGTTTAGATTGGCTTCTAGTCATCCTTCTACATTGCCTACTGAAGTCACTTCCAGTTTTTTTGCTATATTGGTTGGATCTTGTTCTAGATGTGTGGATTTTGTGCTAAATTTATATTTAAAAATTCTAAATTCTAAGATTTATAATGAAGACATATTTTTTCTCTTATAGTCCCACAGATTAGAGCATGGGTTCTTTCCTATAGTAGGAATTATGGATTTGCATACATTCATGGTTAACAATTATTTGTGAGACATGTTTGTTGTTGCAAATAATGTTGTACAAGATGGTAGTATCAATGGCATCATTATAGAGTTTGGCAAATTCATTGATTTGGTTGATTCCTCCATGACTTTTCTAGCTCTAGATTGTTTCTTTTTTATTCATACTATTTTGATCCATTGTCATTAGTGTGTGAGTGATGAATTTCTTCCCATCTCACCATTGAGAGTCATTATTTCATCTCAAGACACTACTTTTGTTGTTGATGACTAGCAGCCACATCTTTCAGAAGACCATCTTCTTGCTCCTCATGAGGCTTCTTCTTCAACTAAGACACGGGATGTTGCCTCTGCCTCTTCTTCTTGGCACAATTTAGAAAATTGATAGCATGTAATTGGTTGTATAATTTTGTCTTATAATTTTGGGCTTCATAGTAATATTATAGTCTGGGAGTTGGGTTGGGTGAAATACCTGGGATTGTACTAGGGTATGACATTTTTTTGTATTGTTGTAAAAAAATTTAGGTCTTAGGTTTTCTCAAGAGCTACAACCAGAGGTTTTCTTCCTGGTTATTTCCTTCTTGTATGCTCCCCTAAACTAGGTCAATGTAAATTCTCTAATTATTAATAAAAATATGCTTTAGTGGCTTTTGCCACTTTTTTTTTTTAAACAATAATTTAATTCATTTCTTTGATCTCTTAGTGGATTTTCTAAGGAGACAATGCTTTCCTTGGATTTGTCCCATAACATGCCTCTATGCATTATGCAGTGGATTCCTTTGGAGAATATACTTTCCTTAGGTCTAATACTTCTTTTGCAATGGAACCCTTTTGGAGATAATATTTTCCTTAGGACTAACCCTCCTGCAATGGATTTCCTTGTGGACAACACTTCACTTGGTTGTCCTTTCTAATGGGTTTACTAGAATAAAACATAGCTTTCTAAACTATCAGTTCTATCTTTGCACCGATCTTTCTCTCTTTGCATGGCCCATAGTAAGTCAAAACCTTACTAGGCTAGTTGGTCAATTCTCTTTTCTCTCTCTTTTTTAGTGTTGCTTATTTTTATCTTAGTTTTGGATTTGACAAGGACCTAAGTCACTTGGGGGCTTGGTGTTTCCTTGTCTCAACCTTGATAAATTTTTCCAATCCTTTGATCTACTTTATTGTGAGCATGAGGTAATCTCATAACCTCGCTAAAATGGGGGCTCAATGTACCATCCTAAATTGTAAGAACCTATTATTAGATGCTCAATTATGCCCCATTTTCTTGTTCTTGAGTATTCATGTATGTTATGCTTGATCCAGCTTTGTGTCTCTTATCATTCTAGAATCTTCTCCACCTTACCAACTCCTAGACCAAATTTCAATGCATTTTGGGGTAATAGGTCAGCCAAACTAACCTATTCCCCTTGGTTTTCCCCAAAATTCAAATTGGGTGCTCATCTCATTGCTTAAGTGAGGAATCTAAAATCTCGCAAGCTTCCTCTAACTTTTTAGGAATAAAATATTGTGGGGGTATATAAGAAACCTATCTCTCCTCATTTTGGTAACCATGATCAATATTTTAAACCACTCTCAAGATTTCAAGAGCTATTGTCAAGATCTAAGTTGGCATTCAAGCATCCAAGACATTATTTGAAGGCAATATTTTCCATTGTAGAAATCTTCTCTCCCTCATTAATGCCAATTAGATGAGACCTCAATCAAGAAAGAATATCCTTTTTTACATCCACATTCATTCATTCTTCAAGGAAAGAGTCAATCAATCATAACAAAATTGAAGATCTTTGAGGAGTATTTGCATATCTATGCATTTGTGAAGGGCGGCCTTGATTATTTTCTACATTTAAATATTTGTAGATCTAATATATGCTTTGAATTTATAATCTTTTCTTTCCTGCATATTTCATTTATATTTCAAGATTGATTCCTCAACCAGGGTTCAACTGAGCCAAACCCCTTTCTACACAACATTTTTCTCATTTTTCGTGTGCAGGTACAGGTGGCGCTTGCACTGGATCATATCTAGAAAGTTTAGGACCTTGCAGAAAATCTAAAACTGAAAACATTCAAAAGTATAGGGAATAGGTCAGCTGAGGCGACCTAATCCTAGGAACAAGTTGGCCCAGATGGCCTAGTTACTCCAAAACAACTTCAAATTGATTATGTGGGTTAATTACATCCTCTGGTTTTTGTTTCTACCATCTGTACTAAGTTGCCTACTTTTTTTCAATCTGTGCATCCTAAAACTTGTTGTTTCCTCCTTTTTGGTCCTCTATCTTGTATCATCCATCCATTTTTCCCTAATCAATTCCCTACATTTACAAATGAAGGATCATTTCGCCTGCTTAGTGCTTAACTCTTACTTGGGCCTAGTGGGTTATCTTCCTTTGAATGTAATTATGGATTGGTTTGGTGTTGTATTAGGGAACCACTCTAGTCACCCTAACCACATTCTTTTATGTTACAAGATTAATACTTCAAGTATTTAATAATTCAAATTTGTCAACTATTTATGTTCAAAAGCACTTTCATATAGTGTTATGGAGTGAAAACAATCAAATATGACTTTTCTACCTTATTTAAATTGTTTCATTCAATATCATAAATTAGAGTTTAATAGTTTCGTCTATATATTCCTTGTAATAAGTGTAAGGCTTAATGTTGCATCTAAGAAATATATAACTTCGTGTTAGTAAAGAGATTTTTCACTATGATATTTCATCAAAAATAGCTTGACTCGTCTAATAGGCAACAAAAAAATTCACAATAGTTGGAGAAATTTCCTTCAAATTAAGCATATTCTTCTATATTTGAGAAGAGTAGCACCTTCATAAGATAGAAGAGTAGCACCTTCATAAGATAGAATTTTGAATTTTTTTGAGGTGTGTTATTAACAATAATTGAAGATTAACACAAACTAAAACTAAAACTAAATAGAAATCCCTAGATAAGTTTAACATAGAGTTGATAATCCTTTTTTTCAAGAAAATAAGAATTGATTTTTTAAAAGATAACAAAATCAAATATTTACTCTCTTAGAAAGTTGGTTATGAAGGAAATTTACAACATGGTTTAAATTAGAAAATGATATTTTTCATAAGAAAGGAGACATTCACTTAGATTTTTCAAACTATTGCAAGCCAAAAAGGATGAAAAGTGAAGAACACACAAAAACTAAAATTGAACAAACATGACAAAAGCTTCAATTAACTTATGTACATGAGAGGAGGATCCTACCTCAAATTTCTTTATGAGAATCATATACATCCATTGATAGTTGAGAATTTTAGGACCCAAGGCGAACCAATGAAGTATACACGTGGAGCACTTATTTCGTGATCATGATGAGAGACTTACAATCTACAAAATTTAAGAGCTTCTTGAATAATGCATTATAATTAAATAATCTTTTCTCATCATAGACCTCAAAATATTTTTGAATCACTTCAATGTCATCCAAATATAATCAATTACATCTCCTTTCATTTCACTAATATATTATCTCTAGGTGTATTCTTGATCATTTAAATTTGACAAGGATGAATTTTGGGCTAATTACACATAAGATAGACCTTTATTTGAGGGAAATTTTTCCCCTTTAGGCTACATACATTCCTTGGGAACAACTTCCTCAGACATAGGATTATTTGTAATGAAAGAAACTTCTCCCCTCTTTGTTTAATTATAAAGGCCTCTATCTAATAATGGCATATGAGGAAGAAAATACAAGCCTAGATCATTGATATTATAAACCAATGGAGCCTCTTCCATATTTGATAAAGAAGAAGAAATGACTTCATCTCTAAAAGAAATTTATCTTTTGAATCTTCAAGGCATCAAATTAGGATAAAAATATCATGAGATTGAGCATTTTCATCTATCTAATAGTTTTTAGTTTCTTCATGACTACTAGTATCATTTTATTTGATATCTATACAGTATTTAGTTGTTATTTCCTTTTATTTCTTTAGGATTGAGGCAATTACCAAACACACACATATTTATCTTCTTTAACATATGTTTGGCTTGGAAAATCAAGGTGACAAGAAACAAAAATAAGTCACAATATTTGATAGAGGAATATCTATAGGGCTATAAGTTTTAAGAAGAGGATCATTTCTAACCTTGAATTCTCTATGAAACTTAGGTTGCACATGTGTCAAAAAAAAGGATGTTTTATTGTTTATCTGTGTTCCCCTTATCTTCAAATAGTTATGCAACCATTTTTTAAACTTCATGGTTCTTCATTTGTCCTTCAATCATTTCAAAACTAAACACTTTCAATTCAAGAAGAGATAAAGGCACAAATGGATCATCATTCATGTTTTCATTTGTATGGGTCACACTACCATTAGATCAACCAACAACCATAATTATTGGAGTGGAGCATGGTATTGCATTTTTGAATTGCATGTGATGATGAGCACTATTTGAATATGAGTATGAAGAAATCTGATTTTATTCTTTTGAACTATTAGATTAATCATTATTTTCCTATTATCAAGCATTGTATACTTCAACTTATTTTTCAACATAAGGCTTAGTTGTCGGATCAATTGTATTATTCCTTTAAATTTGATCTTCGCCCAAATTTTAAAGTTGCATTGTTCAATAGGAGTATATTATCATTTTTTCCTTTGTAAACTACATTGCATGTGATACAAATCTATAAAATGATGATTTTGATGCAAACAAAATGATACATAGTGAAATCCAGAAACTATTAGCAGTAATGATGATTTTGTTCATTTCTCCACAAGCTCATTGCTAGACATGTAGAGCACATTTTTAATATGATTTTATCTTAATAACCTAGACAAAAACAAGTCATAGCTTCTCGTTGTGTTTTCTAAATACTACATATCTTGTTTTGTGTTAGATCAAATATGACTTCAAGATGTGATACAAAAATAAAGGTACAATTTCATTATCCTGGTTGAGTTGATCAATGTGAGTAATTTACTTTGGAAATTTGTTGAATCATACTACAAAATATTTTCTAGAATCTCATTGTCTCTTCTAGATTTAAAAAATAAAAATAAGACAACAATGTACCTATGTTAATAACTATTTTATTTCTTTTGAAAAATGTGATTTTCCAAGATATCTCAAGTTGTAATGCATGTATCCTCTGATTGTTGAAACCTATTGGTTGTCAATCCAACAAGGGTATTCAATGAACAATTGTACAACAACATTTTCCTCATTGACCTCTAGAATTCAATAAGTCATAGTGAACACTTGAATGTGATTTTATACACCTTAAGAACTTTCTCCAATAAATTTTGAGAAGTGCCATATAGAACGTTAGGGTAAGGTTGTGTACTTACTCCATGATAGAGGTCCAAAATGATTTCCTCGTGGCTAAGATAAAACTATTGCCATGGTCCAAACCTAAAAATATGAAAAAATATATCTCTCTCCACTGAGATGTCTCTAACAAAATATATCATTTTGAGAAAGTTTCATTATATAAATTTGACAACCTCTATTTTGAGTGAGGCATTTTTAGAAATGGAGTCACCAACAAATATGTTGGTAAACACATTTTTGTTGTGAAATTTAACTAAAAACAACTTGACTCGTCTAACAGGGACAAACAATGTTTACAACAATTGAAGAGATCTTGTATTAGATTAGTTACAAATTTTCTATTTTTGAGAGGGGCGACTCCATCATAAGATAAATTTTTTAGGAGAATGTTTTTACTTAGAACATAAGAAAGACACGCAAAGTAAAATTGAAACAAAAGAGGAAATCTTAGATAAGGCTAAAATAGGGACAATAATCTAATTTTTCTTAGAAAATAAGAAAATATTTTCCCAAGAAGAGGAACAAACACAAATATTATTCTCACAGAAAGATGATTTTGAAGGAAAATTGTAGCAAGAGTTAAAATGAGGCAATGCTACCTATCATAAATAATGACACATTCACAAAGGTTTTCAAGCTCAAAGATCTAAAAACTCCTAATATTCATATATTGCAACAAATATGTATATTCAAATAAGACTTGTTTCATCCACGACACAATAGGAAAAATGTAAATAAAGATAATAAATTTAACATTTGAAATAATAATACACAAACTTGTAAACCAATAATATTAATTTATTAAATTCTAAATGGGAAACCTCATAATTCCTTTTCTTTTGTATAGCTATGTGAATCAAAAAGTCTCCATAAAAGAATCGCTTGACTATGAGTCTTTCACAAGTATTTATAAGCTCATTTGAGAATAGGGAAGAGAATATGACATTCCCTTCAAAAAAATCACAAAATGACACTTTACAAACATGTCATTTTGACTTGTCCTTTTATTTTGTAATTTTAATTATTTTATATAAATATTTGAATTTTGCATAAATTTGACAATTAGATGACTCATGCATTGTTTAATCAAACATTTCACAAAAAATCCTTTTCATACACACATTTAACATAGAATTTCCATGTAAAATCCATTTTTGTAAAGAAATCATCCTAGATTATTAGAAAATTTTAGATTTCTTGAGCTCACCCTCTTTTAAAAAAATCATTTTTCTAATTGCATCTATATCCTCTCTAAAGTTTGCTACCAATGTTTTAATATCAATCTCCAATCAAGTTGCCAACCTACTGACAGCAATAGTAAAGCATAACGATGTCATTATCTACCTTGTTTATGCTATTGATTGCGCCTCTCTGAATCTCTTTTATGCCTTGCGAGTATTTTTATTAGCAAGGCAACATATTCTTGATCAAGTTCCACAAGCACAAAGATAATGAAATACTTAAATAAAATACTAGTAATAGTTGTACCACCAACATGAAAGCCAAGAGTGAACATAGTAATAAGATCTAATATTTTTTTCAATATATTTATAGGTCATGTAGCATATAACAGTATCTTAGTATCCTTGAACCCATGAAAGACACCTTCCATTGCAAGAGGAATCAGAGTACCTAGAGAACCAAGGCTTAAACTAAGGCTTTTATTTGCTAGAAGACACATTTGTGAATCCTCGAGTACACTCCAACAATTCAAAATATGTCCTACTCCAAGAGTTAAGATAGCAACTTTTACAATACCAAGGTTAGCAACTAAAACGAATGGAGATGAGATTGTAGGTAACTACAATGTACTATTTATTAGAGGTAGTCTGTATCTTCTAAGCTTTGGTGACTTGTATTGCCTCTAGTGTAATTATTTTTTATTTGTCATAAGCTTGATAGATAATTACTTTCTCTCCAAAGTCTCTTAAAACTTCATGTTCTATCACATATGAAGAAAGGGAGAATGGTTGCAAGTGGGCCACCCTATGTTTGGACCGTCACGTGGATTTCCACATATCCAGACAAGTTTTCCACCTAAAAATTTGATTTAGGTATGTAGACTAACATCTAACATATGTTGCAGCCTGATTTTGCCAAGGTGTCAAAATGAGCCCATTTTGGGGACAACCTATTGTAGTGCACATCAGTCAAGGATAATAGTGTGGAAAGGTGTGTTTATAGGTTCAAACGTTTGTGTGGGAAGTAAATAGTACACCACCCCAAGTAAAAGACAATTTGCATCAATGTCACATTAAAAATGCAATAATAGGCAACATCCATTTACTACGTGTCTCATTGCATTTCACTGACCTTATTCCTACCCAATAACCAACATAAGAACCACTTAATGTTTCATTTTTATGTAGCTCCATGCCACTTTCTCTAGTTTCTTTCACATAGTGTTTGGAGTTTTCGTCGCTTCAGGATCCAATATTGGGCTGGTCAAGGGATGAAATCAATCATTTCAAGTACATTTCATGGAGACCTTGATGCCATTGTAAACACTTGTTTTCCATGCACATGTCCAACCTTGCATGGACCTCATCGTTCCTCTTAAGGTAAGAAGCAGTTGCCTTTTTCTTTTTGGATTTTTTCATTTCATAAAGGCCGTGAATGTCATTTGTATAATGGTTGCATTCAATTTCTTTGGTTCTTCTTACCGCTATTTCCTTCAACATTGCATCTTTTGTCTAGTTTTTTTTGGTTTGGCAACCTATTGCTTCTACCACTTGGTTGTTGTAGGTTAAAGAATCCACTGTGAAGGGTTCAAGCAGTGGAGGTAAGCCCATTGGACACACATTCGACCTAAGTGAGGAATATTTTTTCTCACTAAGGTTGTCATTGCTATGTCCCTTGGATTTCTTGTCTCTTTTTTCAATTTACTACTTAACTCATTTTTTTTTCATGTGTAGCTAAATTTTCGGTAGTTTTCTGGATTACCCACTTGTGTTTATAAACATTGATCATATGTGTTCATAAACACACAAATTCTATAAGGAAATGAATTATTTATTCAAGCATTTCTCTAAACTTTCTTTTTTCATTAATGGCGCATTAATTAAGTTTAAAACATCAGTTTTTTGGCTTAATGACTCTACTAAAGGGATTTTCATTTTGTTAATGGTTTTTTCACTTATTGTGTTAATCATTTATTTTGTTAATGGGGTTTTACATGAAACTATTAATGGGGTTTCAATCCATTGTTCCATGTATCATTTGATCGTAATGTGTTGTAAGTATTGTTTTATTGTTCTATCGGTTGAATGTTTTAAGTGATAGTGTTAATGGGGTTTTCATTGTTCATTTAATAATGTTTTGAGTTAATTTGTTGAAGGGGTTTGAGTTTGTACTATTAAGGGTTGTATAGTTTTTATGTTGAGGGGTTTTTTTGTAATAATGTTGACGAGCTTTATTACTTTAACAATGAAGGGGTTTAATATTTTCATTTATTCTATTAAAATCAAGTTTTCACTTATTCTATTAATCAGGTTTTCACTTATTCTATTAATGGATTTCTCACTTCTTTTATTAATTGGTTTGTCATTTATTATGTTAATCGGGTTACCACTTATTCAATAAATGAGGTTCTTTGTGTTTATGTGATTTGCACTTGTTTTGTTAATGGAGTTTTCACCCAAAAAAAATGTAATGTTGAGGGTGTTTCAACTGACAATGTTTAAGGGGTTTCCAATTATAATGTTGAAGGGGTTTATTGTTTTAATGGCGAAGGGGTTAGTGGGGTTTTCACTTATTTTGTTAATGGAGATTTCAATTATTATTTTAATGGTATTTTCACTTATTATATTAATTGGTTTATCACTTGTTATGTTGATTGGGTTATCACTTATTCAGTTAATCAGGTTTTTTGTGTTCAATTAATGGGGTTTTCATAATCTCTCAATGTGTTTTCAACTTATAAGGTTGAAGTTGATTACCACTTATACTATTGAAGGGTTTTCCATGTATAATGTTAAAGGGGTTTAGAGTTATAATGTTCAAGGGGTTTATTGATCTTAGTCACTTGCACAATATGGGGTATTCACATATTTTGTCAATGGGTTATTCACTTATTTTTTTCATGGGGTGTTGACTAGTTCAGTTCATGTTCAATCGTTATGTTGAAGAATGGTTGAAAGGTCTAATGTGGAAGGGGATTATTCTTCAAGAAATTTTGTTAGTGGGGTTTTAAATTATCAATTTTATGGGTTGTAAAGACATGCATCCAGGTTGTAAGGTCTGCTTATACTCTAATGTATAGTTATGTTTTTGAGTTTATGAATGTGTGTGTGTGTGTGTGTGTGTGTGTGTGTGTGTGTGTGTGTGTCTATATATATATATATATATATACACACACATTAATGTATATGCATATGTATTNTGTATGTGTGTGTGTGTGTGTGTGTGTGTGTGTGTGTGTGTGTGTGTGTCTATATATATATATATATATATACACACACATTAATGTATATGCATATGTATTTATAATTACATATATATAAACATTGACACACACACACATCTGTGTATGTGTGTGTGTGTGTGTGTGTGTGTGGATTGGACCAATTTTGATGGAGCAAATAGTGCTTTATAATTCTTGATTTGACCACTTAGTCTCCAAATTGGGAAAAAAAATGCAAAAAAATATATTGAACAATCTTTGTTGAAAACCTTTTATTTTGAAAAAAATGGCATCATAAATTTTAGGGAAATTAGATTTCAAATTTAGCAACAAAGGAAGAATGAACAATAAATTCAACATTGGAATGTATTACATAAAATAAGAACCACTATATTTGTAAACCCACTCTCCCTATTGCCAAACCTACTTATTTGTTTTTTATTTAAATTTATTGTTCTTATTGTAAGTCTATGTTGAAGGCAAAGTCATGCTCTTGTTTGCAATTAGAGGTATTAAATTTCTCTCAATTTTGTTGCCCATTCAATTTTTGGTTAATACGCCAATAATTATGTCTTAGATGAATGGTTTGATTCTGCTACTAATGGTAGATTTGATTTGTCAAACGGTTGTCATGGTCATTCGTTCTTGCATTATATAATTAAATTTTGCAACATGAGTTGTTGTTAGACAACTGTTTGGCAACTCAAGTCAACCTGATGCATTGTTCACTTCACTATCACATAAATTATGTTGCTTCCTTTAATCATCAGTCATTTCCCATTCGGCCTCTAACATTTACTACACATCCCTTTGTATTTACTTGCCCTATTTGTCAGCCTATGTTTCAAAAATAAAATAAGTGAAAACCTCATTAGCATAATTAGTGTAAACCCCATTAACAAGTTGTATATATGTACTTGCACATGTGTGTGCGCTCGCGCATGTGTGTCTGTATTTATATATGTCTATATGTATTTATATACATATGTATACATGTATCTCTGTAAATATGTCTCTACAAAGAAAACAATATTAAATACACAATGCATTAACCACTTAATGTTCCATTTCATCACACATCCCCCCCTTCCCCACCCCACTTAACATTTTTTGTTTCATGTATGTTCTCCATTATCTTTTTCATTTGGTAGTGCATGTTCCTACATTACTTTATATCTTTGCTTCACCGATATGGCTTCAATTATTTATGTTCTTTGCTCATTCTTTGTGTACAGTGTGGTTTCCTATCAAATTAAAATGTTGCTTCAATTTACTTTCTCTTTTATGTCACTGATTCAAATCGTTTCATGGTGATTTTCAAAATAGACATGTTTCTTTTCAAAAGAAATTCAGTAAGTTGTATACAAATGAATCAACATTATATTTATTTTAATCACCATTTATATAGAAATGAATGTGCATTTCTCAAATCAGTAATAGTTAATGAGATAAAATATTAAGTGCTTCATGTGTTGTTTATGTTAGTGAAATGAATAACATTACAATAGGAATTCACCACTTGTGTATTATCATTTTATGGGAGAGAGACCAGAAGTGGTCCACTCTATGTTTAAATTGCCACGTGGGTTTTCACTTGTGCACACATAGACATAGAGCTACTCTTCCACATGGCCAAACTAGTTGCAAACCTAAATAAAATCCTTTGCATTGGCATTCAATGAGCTATGTTATGTCTCCAAGTTTGTTGGCTATTGAGAAGGGAAATACATGGTTTACAAATGCATTTCATGTTGGATTATGTTGCAATTTACCACTTCTGGAAGAATTGTGTACTACACCATAATTCAACACTAGAAATACTTTTGAAAAAACATGTGTCACCTTCATTGGTCAAAGAAAAGTAGATGAATGAAACAGTAAAACATAGTCACTCCTAATTGATGAAATTATGTTGTAACTTCATGTTAGGTGCTAGAAAATGGGAATACACGTTTTACAAATGTATTTTGTGTTGGATTATGTTGCAATTTAGTGGATTGAACCATAGTTGACCACTAGAAATGCTTTTGTATAACTGCATGCCTTTGGTGTTGGTCAACCAATAACAGAGGCTTAGTGAGCATGTCTAAAAAGACATCGAGGTCTCCATGTTAGGAGCATGTTAATGCACAAGAAATGGTGGTTTTTGGTCCTCAGGCACCCACTACCCACTACTGATTGCTAAAGCAAGGAACATTTCTTATAAATGCATGAACATTGCAATACATATCAAAATACGTATATATTATTTCTGATGCAATTTCATTGCACCTTGCTATTAAGTGGTGACAAATAGTGAAACTAGGTCTACAAAGGTGTTTAGTGTTGACTTATGTTGTATTCTTACAATTAAAATGAATTGTAGATGTCCAATAGAATTCAACACCTAAAACATCTTTCTAGAACAAATTGTCATTGTTCCACTCCTTAGTAGAGGGGGCACTAAACAACATTCCCAAAAATGCGTCAATGAAAATAGAGAAAGTGGGTCGGATATGTGATTAAAGGAAACATTAAGGTGTTCTTGTGTTGGTTATTAGGAGGTATACATTTTTGGGATGACTTTTCATGGTGCACGTCGACAAAAGACTGGTGTGGCAAGGTGTGTGTTCAAGTTCAAACGTCTGTGGCAACCAAATAGTCTACCACCTCAAGAAAAGGATGACCTCCATTAATGTAGTGTCAGCAATGTAATGGCAGGCATCCTCTGGCCTAATGTTAGTATTATACAAGTGGTAGTCCGAGTCTAAGGTGGATGATAAGAATTCCACTCATAACACAAGAATATACAAAAATGAATTGGACTCTCCAACTAAACATAGATGCGGTTAAAACTATCTGACAACTTGACCATAAAAAGGATTCCAATTATAACATTAGCATGTATAAAATTGAATTGGACTAAAGAATTGAACATACTTTCAATTAAAAACTAATGAAAACTTGTACCTAAAAAGGATTCTAGTCATAACATCAACATATAGAAAATTGATTGGGACTCACCAATTGAATATAGTTGCAATTTAGAGTAAATGATGACATATGTACACATTCTACTTGAAATTGAAAGAGATCACAATCGAAGATATATAACTTCACCAATTTAATTACATATGTTTCACTGTCTTTAAATTCTATAAAACCAACTTAACCAAAAAAAATTCTACCTCTCCTATCTATCACCAAAATTTGTTGGAGTTGCCAGTGTCAACAAAATGTATTGCAACGGTGATGACCATTTTCAATCAAACCAAACTGGAAAGGATTGTGTCAATGAGCCCATAGATGATGTTTTAGTGTTTCATGGAGCATAAATGAATGGTTGTGACCATAGTAGTAGAAATCGCCAAAAAA
Organism: Thuja plicata; assembly: GCA_018584345.1. Classification (NCBI taxonomy): domain Eukaryota; kingdom Viridiplantae; phylum Streptophyta; class Pinopsida; order Cupressales; family Cupressaceae; genus Thuja; species Thuja plicata. The sequence continues at coordinate 1,202,916 of MU228550.1, forward strand.
TGATTGTGTTTATACCCAACATCCCTACTTCTTAGATGGTTGTAACTTGTGACTACGACATGGTTGTCATGGCCATCAAAAATCAACAAGTGTCTATTAGCTGGTGACTCTTCTCTTGGAACAATAAGGGAAAAGTGGTGTAACCAAATTCAATAACAAGTCTTTTATCATCCAAGCATGTGGTTGGGTTATCATGCAAGCCCCTAGTTCGCAACATGCAATATATATTTTTAGTTGTTTCTTACCTTTGAACAAGTAGAAACCTGGTATGATTTTCCCAACAACACTGATATAGAAAAGAATAAAATCCATTTCCAACTCTTGGGAATTATGAAAGACACACTCCAGCCTCCTCTCTTGGCCAAAACTCTCGTTCCACCATTCTTGCCTGTTTGAATTCTGATCTCATCACAGCTCAATAATGTTGCGTAGAATAAAAACCCATTTGCACTCTTATTTTCTTGTGGACATGTTGATTACTTCTCCACTGTAGGGATAATATGTGTCCACAAGTATCCCCACTTCACATCCCCCCTCAACCACTGGCTTCTCTCCCCTAATTAGGTTCAAAAGAGGAATGTGTAAAAGATGATAAACTTCTATTAAATTATAATACTGAATATTATATATATTACTGTTTGTAGAATATTCTTTTTATTAGTAAGACACTTCTTATATTTTCTTATTTCTATATTTTTTTGTGTCTTTAATAAATCGAACAATGTAAATTTATATTGTATTGAGTAGTTATAATTTGATGGATCGTGACTCATTAATGAGTCACGACTCATCAAGTCATGACTATTCTATATAGTAATATAATATGATATGCTTCATTTAACTTAATGCATACGTCGATTACCATCGACTTTTGTCCTTAACAATGTCGATTGGTATCAAAATTCACCTTGTTGTATTTGTAGTCGATTATCATCGACTTTAATCTATGAACGATGACTATTGGTATAGGGTGGTAGACTTGGGAAATCCAAGCGGTGTTATTTTTTTTTATTTATTATATTAGATTATATATATATATATAAGTATATATTAATGTATGTGTAATATAATCACACATACATTAATATATATTTATGGGTCATTTAAAATAATATAATAAATACATTTATATATATTAATATATATGTAATAATAATTATATATATTACTATGTATTAATTGAAATATATTAATGTAAATATAATATTAATTACGTTTAAATTAATATGTGTATGTATATGTATTTAGTTAATTATCGGAATGATGCTATCAGTTTCCAACACTCCCTCTTAGCTAGGAAAGATAATTTTTCATATATACCACCTTGACTTATAATATCAGATTTTACATATTACCTTAGATTGTAATATGAGGAACCACCTCAGATCGTGATATAAGGAATCACCTCAGATTGTGATACCTAATTTTCATATCACCTCAAATCACGATATGAGGAATCACCTCAGGTCGTGATACCTAATTCTCATATCACCTCAGATCGTGATATGAGGAATCACCTCAGATCGTGATACCTAATTTTCATATCACCTCAGATCGTGATACCTAATTTTCATATCACCTTAGATTGTGATATGAGGAATCACCTTAAATCATGATACCTAATTTTTATATCACCTTAGATTGTGATACCAATATATAGTAATAAGGAACATTACAATCCCTTACATATAACCCTATTATGGTATGTGCACTGACATTTCAAATGTCTACCATAACGAATCTCCATTACAAGATTGTCACCTTGTAACATCAAATACAAGTGTTCATTTTCTAAGAAGTCATCACCTTTTAGAGATGTACACAGGATGGATGAGCCCATGAACATCTTTATTATATTAATATAAATCAAAATTACATTTCAATCATACCAAGATTTTTCCTGAAGTGATCAACTTTCACTTTGGTAAGTGCTTTGGTAAGAATATCTACAGTTTGATCTCATGTACTAATATATTTCAACTGAATGACTTTCCTTTCAACCATGTCTCGGACATAGTGATAAGAAATCTCAACATGCTTGGATCTATTATGAAACACGGGATTCACTGATAGCTTGATACAACTCTGGTTATCACAATGGATAGTAGTTGGTTTTAAAGGTGTACCAAATAATCCAACAAGTAGTTTTCTAAGCCATACTACTTCTCTGACAGCCATTGAAGATGTAATGTATTCAGCCTCAGTGGAACTTTGAGCTACTGAAGATTGCTTTCTACTAATCCAAGATACCATTTTTTATCCCAAACTGAAACAACATCCTGATGTGCTCTTTCGATCAGTCACACTTCCAGCCCAATCTGAGTCAGTGAATCCATGAAGATCCAAGTCTATCTTTTCATATTTAAGTCCATAGTTTACAGTACCCTGAAGATATCTCAATATATGTTTTGTAGCAACAAGATGAATTTATTTAGGTTCACACATGAACTGACTTAAGGAATTTACTACAAAGCAAATGTTCGGCCTAGTATTTAACAAGTACATCAGGGAGCCTATTATCTTTCTGTATAGAGTAGGATTTGCTGGAGGATATTCTATTGCTGCTTCCTTTAACTTATAAAAGTTTGTTTCCATAGGTGATGATTTTGGTCTACAGTTTAACATATCAAATCTCTTTAATATGTCAAGGGTGTATTTTCCTTGATTCAGGATAATACTATTTGATTTTTTCCAGACTTATAAACCATGAAAGTAGTGTAAAAGACCTAAGTCTTTCATATCAAATTCATTTATTAAATCCTTCTTTCATTGATGAATAAGGTGATCCTCTCCTATAATCAATAAGTCATCAACATATAGTATTAATATCAACATGTCACATTTGCTATGTTTGAAGTAGAGGTTTGGGTTAGCATCATTTTTGGAAAACCCTAACTTCATAAGATAATTATCAATCCTCTCATACCAGGCTCTGGGAGCTTGTTTAAGTCCATATAAATCTTTCTTTAGTTTACAAACATGGGTTTTGGAATTTTGAATCTCAAAACCTTCAAGTTGCTCTAGGTATACTTATTTCTTCAATGGTTCCATTTAGGAAGGCAGTCTTTACATCCATCTGATGTACTTTCCATCCTTTAGCAGTTTCAATGGCTAGGATGGTTTGAACTGAAGTGTATCGGGCAATAGGAGTAAAAGTTTCTTCATAATCAATCCCTTCTTTTTGTGAAAATCCTCTGGCTACAAACCTTGCTTTGTACTTCTCTATACTATCATCTGCAACATGTTTAATTTTGAACAACCATTTAGAGGTGACCATTGATTTCTCTTTGGGTCTAGGAACAATGTCCCATACATTATTCTTTATGATAGACTGGTATTCCTATGTCATGGCATCTTTCCATACTTGTTGCTAAATAGCATCTGAAACATTTGCAGGTTCTGATTTTGAGAGTTCACTCATTAGGGCTAGATAATTAGAAAACCTTACAGGTCTTTTAATTTCTCTGAATGTCCTTGAAGGAGCTCCATAAGACATGGCTTCTTCTATTGTCTTAGTGGCCCAGAGAAGTCTCTTTTTAGGATTTATTGATGTTGAGAGTTGTTCCTCATTTTCTTCTTCCTCAGAATGCTCCCTCTGAATCTCAGGTGTAAATTCCTCTTCTGAAAAAGCATGTGTTTCTGGTTCTAAAGAATTTCTAGCTCTAGAGAATGCTATATCTTCTTCAAAGATTACATCCCTGGTTAGTTCAATCTAATTTTGACCAGGTATATATATTTGGTATGCTTTTGAGGTTTCACTGTATCCTACAAAAATATCTTTCCTTCCAGAGGGTTCTGATTTTGTTCTCTTTTTTTTCAGTAAATGTATGTATACTGGACACCCAAATATTCGTAAGTTACTGATGTCTGGTTTTGTCCCTGAGAATTCTTCTTCAGGAGTCTTACTATCAATGTGAGAGTGTAGACATCTATTTTGAATATATACTACAGTATTTGATGCTTCTGCCCAAAGAGAAGTGTCAAGGTTTTGATCAAGAATCATTGCTTTGGTAGGTTCAATAATTTTTCTATTTTTCCTTTCAACAACCCCATTCTATTGAGGGTTGTAAGGAATAGTGTACTCCCTCTTAATCCCTACATTTTTCAAAATTCCTTAAAGATATCTGAGGTATATTCTTTACCATTATCTATCCTTAGAGTCTTGATTTTCTTTCTAGAAAAGTTTTCAGTAAGTGATTTAAAGTCTTTGAACATTTTCAGAATCTCCTCGAATTCTTTATGCTTAAGGAAATATATCCAGGTCTTCCTGGAGAAATCATCAATGAAGATTACATAGTATTTACACCCTCCTATTGATGGAATAGACATAGGTCCACATAAGTCTGAATGAACTAACTCTAATACATTGTTTTCTTTACTAGAACTATTTTGAAATGCCCCTTTGGTTTTTTTACCTAACACACAACCTTTGCATGCCCCTGGATGGTATTGTTTGAGTTTTATTAATCCAATGAAAAAAAATTCCATGGAAGATAGGGCTTTGTAATTTAAGTGTCCTAGTCTTCTATGTCATATCTCATTGGTGTTAGTGATTTCATTAATTAGGACTTGGTTTGTATATGTACATAATTCATATAGACAGCCTTGCCTTCTACCTATGGTTAGGGATTTCTTGATATTAGAGTTCTTTGGCCAAGCCTTTACTTTACCATCCATAAAGGTTACTCTAAATCCATTGTCTTCAAGTGCTGAGATAGATACTAGATTCATTTTGATGCCTGGTACAAACAGTACTCCAGTAAGTTGAATGGAATCACGAGTTTTTAGTTTGATAGTGTATGTCCCAATACCTTTTATTGGATAAGTTGAATCGTCTCCAATAGTTACTTCTTCATTGGACTCTTGTACCATATAATCTAGTAGTTCTTTGAATACCGTCACATGTCTTGAGGAACCACTATCTATAACCCAGGTGTTTCTATTTGAGACTTGGTTTGAAAGTGCATAATAGAACATAAATTTCACATTTTTAGGTTCTTCCTTAGTCTTCTGCTTCTTTATTTTTGTGAATGAAGCCTGATGCTTTTTGTATGGACAATTGAATACGTAATGTCCATATTTATCAGGTCTAAAACATTGTACCTTATACATATCTCTTTTTCTTGAAGTGTCTTTATTATTTTCATTATTATATCTCTTTTTCTTGAAGTGTCTTTTCCTATTCTTGTGGCTATCCACATTTAGTACATGGAGATCTTCATCAATGGTTTTCTTCTTTAGTCCTTTCTTGTCTATCCTTGATTCCTCTTGTAGACAATTTGTTCTCATTCGGTCAAATTTTGGAAATTCAGACCTAGCACTTATGCCAGAGACAAACGTCTCCCAAGATTTAGGCAGACCATCTAATGCAATTAATGATAATTCTTTGCCATTGATTTCATAACCAACTATTGATAATTTATCCCTTAGAGTCGATACTCTCATGAAGTATGAATTTATCGTCTCACCTTTGTTCATGCTTATGTGATTTATCTCCCTCTTCAAGGCTAATTTCTTACTTGCATTTCTTATTTCATAAGTTTTCTCTAGTGCTTTGAACATCTCATATGCTCTTTCGTATTTCATTAAAATTGAAACAATGTGATCTCTAACTCCATCAATGATGATCTTCATTGCTTTATCATTTCCTTCATTCCAAGTTGATATGTCAGGTTCTTCTTCTGGCTTTAGTTTGTTTTCTTTAATAAAAGATTCGACTTTACTTTCTTTTAATATCAATAAGATTCTGAATTTCCATGATTGAAAATTCTTTTCTCCCTCAAGCCTATCCTCAAATAGGATAGTGTTTTCCATTTGGAATGTAATGTATTCAAATTAAAATTTAATTTCTCAAGTTTATCAGCCGCTTAGATCCTTCAGAATGAGAGCTCTGATACCATGTAAAAGATGATAAACTTCTATTAAATTATAATACTGAATATTATATATATATTACTGTTTGTAGAATATTCTTCTTATTAGTAAGACACTTCTTATATTTTCTGATTTCTATATTTTTTGTCTTTAAGAAATCGATCAATGTAAATTTATATTGTATTTAGTAGTCACAATTTGATGGATCGTGACTCATTAATGAGTCACGACTCATCAAATCGTGACTATTCTATATACTAATCTCATATGATATGCTTCGTTTAACTTAATGCATACATTTATTATCATTGACTGGTATCCTTAACAATGTCGATTGGTATCGACATTCACCTTGTTGTATTTGCAGTCGATTATCATCGACTTTAATCTATGATCGATGACTATCGCTATAGGGTGGTAACTTGGGAAATTTGATCGGTGTTATTTTTTATTATTTATTATATTAGATAATATATATAAGTATATATTAATGTATGTGTAATATAATTACACGTACATTAATATGTATTTATGGGTCATTTAGAATAATATAATAAATACATTTATATATATTAATATATATGTAATAACAATTACATATATATTACTATATATTAATTCAAATATATTAATGTGAATTTAATATTAATTATGTTTACATTAATATGTGTATGTATATGTATTTAGTTAATTATATGAACGATGCTATCGGTTTCCAACAGAATGTTAAATAATTTTGATACAATATTACACATTGAAATTGAAACCCAAATAAGAGCCAACTCCACTAGACTTATATGGCCAACGAATCTGATGTTTGTTCCAAAAAGCCACACATTAACACAAGCAAGGAGGATGTTGGTTGAGATCATGGAGATCTATTTTTTACATCCCCCAAATGCATTTACTTGAAATCTGATAAACCTCATTTGAAATTCATTCTATGCATATCCTACAGTGGTCGTTAATGGGATGAATTGAGTGCACAACCTTTGCTACATCTAACAAAATTTCTCTATCCTTTACACTTTTAAATGATATTTGCATCTTCCTCCAAAACTCTCATTTTCATGTAGGCAAGAGACGGATGCTAACAAAGACGCAAAGCTTGCATTTGGAACAAAGAGAATGTATAGGCTAAATTAGTTTTTGCTTTCCATTTTTAGGCAAACCTATATTTCTTTGTTGTCCACATCTTAGAAGGTTAGCAAATCATGAAAACCCCTATTTGAATGACACTAACATTCTAATGTGTTAGCAAACCATTAAAACTATCGATCAAGACTATGTCGACAATGTTTAGAACCAATGAAACTGACACTTTAAAAGATGTTGAGTGTTTAGGAAGTTTTCAAATGGCAAAACTTCTAACAACCTACAATTCTGACATGTATTCCAAAAATTGGAAAACTTCCCATTTGCAAATCTACACTTGAATTTTAACTGCTTGAACTTGCATTTTCAAGAACTAGATAGTTTTTACCATGTACAACACAATGCACTTGAGTTCTGAAAAATATTTTCACTTGGAAAAATTCAGAAATTGAAAAATCTTCACCATTTTTAATTTGCAATGTATTCTAAAAATGAAAAATAACTTACTACTTTGAGCATAAATCTACAACTTCAATTTGGCAAGTGATTTTACTCTTGAGAATGATCTGGAGCATTTTTTACTGGATACATTTTACCTAATAAAAAATTTACTCACACAAACAGACATCACAACAGAACTTGGCATACAATTTATCATGCATACATAATGTAAGATCATGACTTGGTGACACATGTCAGTTCCATGAGCATGAAAATTCAAAAATTTCCTAAGTTAAAAACAAAGTCAATATTTCTCCATCATTTTTTTTTGTCAATAAAGGGTCGAAGCCGAAATGCATTAATATTAATAGAACAGAGAACTTACATAATAAAAGTAGAAAAAGTAGGAAAAGTGTCAAGCAAGCCATGCATCAATGTTCATCCCACACAGGGGAACCATCATTGAATTTTGACTATTTCAAACTAAAACTTTATAGGAGATAACTCCACACCAAAATTAACAAAGCAAATTGTTCAAATTAAAAAATTAAACTCCGAAAACCAAAAATAAGAGTTGAAATCTTTCCTCTTATCTAGCAGAGATCAATTCTTTCTCTTGGCACTGCTCCGAGGCTTTGCTACCTTTTTCCTTGGCTGCAAAAATCTATCACTTCCAGGACCCAACTGGCATTCATTTATGTTTTTCCTAGACCTCCTCGAGCCCACATTGCTCATAAGGCCCTCCTGCGACAACACTTCTCTCTTCGTCTTTCTTAAACTAGTATCTATGATAAAAAAATCAGCACACCGGTGGTAACCCTCCTCTTGTTCTCACTTGATTCCCTCCTCCATAGGAATGTAGCCTTCACTCAACATGTATTTTCTTAGCCAGTCTAAGTCAGCCGCCACCATAAGTCCAGACCACATTAGAAGGAAATTTATATTTCCAAGGATCAAAAGACGACGGGTCTCAAAAGCTTTCCCATTTCTTATTGTCAATATGGGTCTTTTATAAATGCCTTCGTCAAGAACCTCTTTATCAAAATAAACTGGGTAAGGGATTTGAAGGTTGTTTTCCACATTCCTAACCATCCTATCCATGTCGCCTAAGAGTTTTTCTTGAAGATAACTCTACAGAGTGACATTGCTTCAATTTTTAACACCCACATCTCTAAAAGCACAGCTAGGAACCTAGCTGGGATGTCACTGTTAACCCTAAAAGCATGTTCTAATTCTAAGAAGCCCTCTCCAAGAATAACCTGAACTACCCTAACCAAAAGATCATCTACGTCATTTAATACTCTTCTCCATCTCTCTACCAAAATTTCCCCTATAAAAGCCATCTGCCTGGAGTTATTGATAGACCTAAGACAAATGACAAACTCCATAGAAGCTCTCCGTTGGCTAGGAAGAAAAACAAAGAGGGTGGCGAATAAAGAAATATTTTAAAAACAAGTACTTCCTAAGGCTATGAACAAATATCCTACTACTTTTATAGCATTTATTTAGAAGATAAATATTTATGTCCAATTGTATAATCTTAGGTACAATCAAGCCACGATCTAAACACACCTTATATTTATGAGGAATGATAAATCATGACACCTCAAATCTCGGGAAGAGGCATAAACAAGATTACTTCTACTTTGAAAAGATGAGATTATTGTTTTATTTGTTTTTTTTTAAGCTTCTCGTTGTCTGTATTGGAGGGTAATATGTCATATCACCTTAAATACCACCTATGTTGCATGAGGCTCAAAACTGTGTTGACATGTGATTTGGGTCTTCATCATTACCTACCCATCATAATCTTGGACAAGTTGATCTTCATGTTGTCCTTATGGGAGCTGGGTTTTGTGTCCTATCACCTTAAATGCCACCTGTACTACTAAAGACTTACAAGTAGATGATGTGTATTACAATCCTTCAACAACGTAACATCCATAACTTATTAACTTGTAATTATTTGTCTTCGTGTGTGCCAGAATAATATTATTTGTCCCAAATCTTACTACTTGAATCTAATCCTTGAAATTTTAAGTTGATCAAAGAATTGCTGATATCTTTTCAATGATTTTCTGCCTGAGAGTCACTTATGAATTGACATTGTTTTACTCATCCTGTTGAAAGACTAAGATTCAATAAAGCATTGAAATTATCTTGTAAAAACCTGCTAGAAATTCCAAAATTCTATAAAAAAAATTATCCACTTGAGAATCGCCTAATAATAAACATTGATTATACCAAGAATCTAAAAGAATTTTGACATTCTTAGTGCCAAAAGGAGGTAAGTTTCCTTTGATATGGATCATCTCCATCCTCTTTCCTAAGCACCGACAAATATTTCTGCCCTCTCCTCTTGCCCTTAATGCCTCCACACTCTGGTTTAGATAGTCCTTCCTGCAATAGCCAACTAATAGATTTTCTTTGTTTGATGCATTCCCTGAGTCAAAAGTTGGAATGGGAAGTTTATCCAACTCATCTAGACCTGAATCCAAAATTTCCTCTAAGTACAACTGCTTGAATTCAAGATCTTTCATCTCATGTTTTGTGTCTTGTTTTGTAAGTCCAAACAGATCATACACCGCTTCTAATTCCTTTGGTAACCTTTCATCCTCCTCAGAAATCTTGGATAACTTTTTTGAATTATTAATTGATTTGTTTCCTTTTTTACCTCTCTTCCCTTTAGAACGTTTCATGTTACTCGGTTTCAACAGTAGAAGACCTCCACAAATCTCTTTTTGTTCTGAATTCTTTTTTTCTATCTTATTCTTTTTAATTTCCTATAGCATTGCAGATAACGGTTCTTCTTCTGGCTATGATATTTTTATCTTCAATGAGTCCTCCACCACAAAATCCTTAAATATAGAACCAACCAGGGATTTGGATCCATCTTTACTAATCCTTTCTTTAATTCTCAATGATTTCCTTTTTCCTAAGTTTGAAAAAATTGAAGCGGTATCCAATGTTTCCAACTTACCTTCCACACTAAAACTCCTCTCACCCTTTTTCCCTGGCAAACAACCCATGTCTTTCTTTGGTAAACCTGATGGAGATACAAAGATCAAAGAACTAACCTCCACCTCCATGGAAACATTTGTTGTTACTTCTACAGAAGAAATCTTTTCATGGTTCATATTCCTTTGTAAATCCCTCTGATACCCTTTGCGGTAAATTTGAACAGTTCCTCACTTCTTCTATTAAATTACTCAGCTAAATAACTATGTGTGGATCCCTCAATTCAGATTGAGAAGTCTTTGTCACATTATTATGATTCAAGATTGAATAATCTTGTTCTGATTCCATGGGATTGTCTTCCTGGGAAACCTTTACTACCTTCTCCTTATCTTTTTCTAAAGTATTTGTGGCATATGTTTGGTCTGTAAATACTACTTGTTGATGTGAGTTTTGTTCCACTACAATGTGTAGAATCAAACACTTAGTATTCCAAGATGAAATACCAAATACTCAATCCTCTCTTGATATAAGGTCATCTCTCATGCTAAGCTTGCAACATAAGGTCATGAAATGACTTCAAGGTTCCCTTGAATTGTGGATACTTGCTCAATGAAATGAGTTGATTTGTTGGTAATCACTTAGGGGGACTTACGCTATTCATTCAATGGATATCAACTCTTGCACTTCTAAAGATTTGGCTTCACAATGTGCAATGAAAATATAGTTTTGTTCTTTCAACTCTTCAACTCCAACTTCAACTAAAACTTAAGCTTAACTTCTACTCCTACTTCCAACTAGGAATGCAAAGAATCATGGATGACTTGGACTCTACCAAGTGAAATCTTATCAACAACCTCAATTTCACCTAGTGCAAGATTTTATGGATCTCAAATAGTTTTCATATCAATGTCTTCTCCTTAATCCAAATTTAAAGTACAAACTAAAGATGCAATGCCAATTGAACTTGAGTGCAATGACTAGCTTACCACACAAAGCTTCCTCACAATCAGCAGGGAGGCTAGTGGCCTAGTATACTTGAGTCAAACAAACAAACATCCACAATTGCTTTCATCCAACTAAGCTACTTCTAACAACATGAAATAAAATCTACTCCAAGTAAAGATTGAAGAAACCATGCAACACTTCAAAGCAATATTAAGTAATTCACCATGATGAACCAACAATGAATTATCCATTACTTCAATAGCATCATAACAACAATTTGATCAAGTCTCTCCCTTAGCTAACCTACTCTAATCTAACTTCTCTCCTACTCTAATCTCTCAATCTAATCAACCTCTTTTTCTCTAACTCTCTTTACAAATGAGAAGGCCTTGGCCTTTTATAAATGTCCAATTACAATGAAGGGCTAAGATTCAATTGAAATCTAGGACCAAGATTCATCCTTAGAAACCTTAATTAGGGTTGCCAAATTTATAACCAATTACAAGAGGGCACCAAATTATGCGCCAATAAGAAAATTATAATAATTTCTCAACCAATGAGAAAATAGGACACTTGGCATGTTGTGATTGCTTGTGCTTCAAATTGAAATTTTTTTATTAGAGGAGACAATCAACTACCACATCATCATCCGTATCTTGTAAATCTACTTAATCCTTTGAAATTTTCTCATTGTCACGCCTTGAACTCGCTTGAAGTGATGAAGTCTTCATGTAGTTAGTGTATGCACCCTAAAACGGTCGCCTAGACTTTGGGCCCCATTTATTATTTTATCATTTTATCAAATTTCTGAATCAATGCTTTGGAATAATTTCAATTCAAATCAATTTCCTTGATCAAATTATAATTAATTCAATTATTTCAATATTTCCTAAGGTTTGATCATTTTTATTTAATTAAAAGATTTAATCTCCCTTTTAATTAAATAAAATTCCTCT